>VZRW01012472.1:81256-98401 GCA_013398125.1 Aegotheles bennettii
CACTGGAAACGAACAGTTGATTCCGGTGCAAAAAACAAAAATATCACCCACAAACCAAGAAAAACAAAAAATCGCTGAGCAAGGCACGATGGATCTCCCCGATGTAAATTTGTACAGTAACATTTATAACGTTTTCTACACTTGAAGAAAGTATTTATAATTTCAGCTGTCTGAGTGCGAATCGCTGTGACCTGCAGAAGTGGATAGCCATTTGTTCCCGTGGTTTCTCGTGCAGTGTTTGGTGAGGTGACAGTGTATGAATTATTTATGCCAATAAAAAAACCAAAAAAAAACAACAAAAAACTAAACAAAACCACAAACAAAACCCTTTGAAAACCATCCCACCCCTGTGCTGCTCCGTGTCCCCGCGCCGCCGGCTGCTCCCTGCCTTCTCCCTGCTCCACATCTTGGTGATGGGTTGGGAGTGTTTGTCCACGGTGGGTTCTGGACCACTTTCCTCCATCAGACCCCCAAGGAGCATCTCTGGTCCAGCGATGCTCACGGGAAGACATGGTGCTGACAACCCTCCTTTTCATAGACTCGCAGACTGGTTTGGGTGTGAAGGGCCCTTAAAGCCCATCCAGCCCCCCCCCCTGCCATGGGCAGGGACACCTCCCCCCACACCAGGGTGCTCCAAGCCCCAGCCAACCTGGCCACAAACACTGCCAGGGAGGGGCAGGCACAGCTCCTCTGGGCACCCTGGGCCAGGCTCTCACCACCCTCACACCAAACAATTTCTCCCTCCCATCCCATCTCCATCTCCCCTCTGGCAGTTGGAACCCGTTCCCCCTCGTCCCATCACCACATGCCCCTCTCCTCTCTGCCACCGCCTCGGCTCACAGCCCAGCCCTCTGGGGACAATCACTCATGGTGAACATTTGGATGGGAGCCGTGAGGAGATGCGGCAGCCGAAAACATGGGAGTCGGGAAAATTATGGGGTAGTCAGCAGATAAATCTCTGCTTGGCAGAGGAGCTGGGACCGAGGTGGGGTGCGTGCTGGGGGATGCTCCCCCCTAGCTGGACCCCTGTGGGGACGGCTGAGCCCAGTGATGAAATGCTGGAGGCTCCTGGCATCTGCTGCGTTGTTTGTTTGCTTCTCCCATGCTGTTTTACTGGGATGGTGAGGGGGGCATAAATCTGTAAAAGAGCCCGCTGGAAAGCAGTGGCAGTGTTGGCTTGTGGGGCTGGCGCAGGCGGTCCCCGATGACAGGAGATGGAGAAGAAAGTTGTGGAAGGTTCGTGTCACTTCCCACCCCCCCCTTCTTCTTCTTCCCTCCTCGCTATCACCCGAGAGCTTGAAAGGTAAAATAATGATGGCTCACCATTAATAAACCATGAACACTCAACACTTCTCCTATTGAGGGCTTTTCATCTTTCAAAGCCTGCAGGAGCTGGTAACCAATTAGACCAGGCACATCCCAGTGGCAGGGCTGGCCAGGGGGATTTTCCTGGAAAAGATAGGGAAGGCAAGGCCAGATGGAAGGGGGCTGCTGTGACTGGGCATGGAGCTCCCAAGAGGAGAGACAACCTGGGGATTTGGGGATAAAGGGCCACCACCCGATGCCCTCATCACACTGGGGACTTTGCTATCACACTGGGGACTTTGCCACCCCCCCTGGCTCCCTTGCCAGGGATGCTGGCTGTATGGTGGTGTCACCATCTCTCGCATATCTCATGCAATAAACAGGGGGTTAAACCCTGCTGGTCATTCCCCTGGTGTAAATCTGGAGGGTTCCCAGCAGTCTGGAGCAGCACTGGTTGGCACTGGTGTGTAACTGGGCAGCCCAGGGTCCTGGTGCCTCCAGGGACAGAGCTGCTAATTGAAACGATGGTGGCAGCACCGAGCCCCTGCTGAGCCCCGTGCGGGGATGCTGAGCTCGCTCCTGGCTTGTGGCTAATGAGATGCCAGCACCAGGATGGGGAAAAATGTGCAATATAGCCCCAAAACAGCCTTTAACAAAGGCACTGAGGACTTGAGGCTCCTCTGAATACTCATCTGCGTATATACCCACACGTGTCTGTAATCTCCCTCTCGCTGCTGATGAATCACGAGCCATTAATATTTCAGTTGGAGAATAAATGCAGGGAGCTAAAGAGGAGCTAAACCCCCAGGATGTCAGCTCTAGTCCTCCTGCCATGGGTTTCAATCCCACTTGGGTGCTGGTGCCATCGGCACAACGGGGGTGCAGCCAGCCTGGCTGGTGTCACAGGGTATGGCCACCAAACGGGGCTCTTGGCTTTGGGCTAGGAACTCTTCTGGGGTCAGTGGTGTTGGTGGAGAAGGAGGAAAGCAGAGAGCATCTGCGTTTTCACTGGGAAGGGTGGCTTCAGAGATGTCCCCGGGTGCTGCTTGGGTGACCCACCGTCCCTCGGGACACACATGGGTTTATTATCCACACGCATCTTCCTTGGCTGCCTCCAAGATGAAGCACAGGCTGGAGCTTTCTATCAACTTCAAAATTCAGATCCATGGGCGCCGAGATGGTGCTCCTGACTTGGACTCCAGCCACGAGCCTCTGCTGGCCATGGGGACCACGCTGGCAGCGCAGGGAGGGCTCCAAGGGCCATGCCTACAGGTTCAGGTTCACTTCCCACTCTCTATCAGCAGAAATGGGAGAAAAAAAAGGCTGGCAGGGAGCCGAGCCCCGAGTCCTGGGGTGGGGACCAGTGGTGGCCCCCAGCCAGCGGCTCTCGCCCATCCCAGCCCAGCGCTGGGTGGGTCTCGAGGGGCTTTGGGGCTACCCAGGGTTTGCAGAGCTGGGAAGCTGCTGTGGATTGATGCAACAGCCGTGCTGCAGCCAGAGCTGGGATGGGGGTAGTGGGGGTCCTGCATTGCTGGCCTGGACCATCCTGCCGGTGCCGGTCCTTCCCGGGCTGGGTGCAGCCCTGGCACGGGCCGGGGTGGTGGCAGGGCCCCTCAATGGGCTATTGTTCAGCTCCTGTGATTTATGTTTCCTCCCCAGGCTCTCCTGGGCTTTCTCAGGAGTCTCGAAGAGCCCTTGCTGCTGGACCACAGGGCTGGTCCCTTCTGGGGGGGCTGGGACCCCCCTGCAGCCACCCCAGCAGGGACTGGGAGGGTCCTGCCTGGGGGATAAAGCCCAGCTCCAGCTCTTCATTAGGGCTTGATTAGCCCGTGCCTGCTCCACCACAGATGCCTCGGAGAGCATTGTGGGCACCATGGGGAGCCCTGGGCTAACCATGCCCGGGCTAATTGGCCACTTCTGTTGTGGCCACCCACACTTAACAGGATTGCTGCTCTTAGCCTGAGCAGAGCTGATCCTGCTTCCCAGAAAGACCCAGCTCATTAGTGGGATTAAGGCCAACTGGGGCACATACAGGAACTGCCCAGCTGGGGTCTGCCCTGGGGTTTCTGTCCTCTCCTGTTGGGTGAAGGGGCTGCCCTGGCTGAGGTCCCCATGGTCCTGCTGTCCCATTGCTCAGCAGATTCCCTGCCCTTTTCTCACCTCTATTTTTACGCTGCCCTCTGGGACAGAAACCTGAGCCCTGGTTGCATTGCTCTGTGGTGGGAGGAACTGTGTGAGCTCCTGCTTGGCTCCCAGCACTAGACCCTTCCTCCTGGCAACGAGCAGCCATTCCCAGCTTTTGACCTTAAACTTTGCACCTGAGGGTTGAGGAGCTGTGCCCTGGGCAGCACCAGGTAGAAAAACTTGAAGCTATTTATTTGTTCTGGGTTTTGTTGGGGGTTCTCTGTGTCTGTGCAGCAAACCCTGGACCTGGGGAAGGGAGGTCAAGGCACCCCCTTGCTGTTGAGTGTGCTGGGAGGTCCCTGTGGTGTGGAGATGGTGCTGAAGGTCCCCTCAGGAGATAAATCTGCAGCTCAGAGTTTGTGCCTGGGCACCCAGAGGGCTGTGCTTGCCCTTGGAGACATTTGGGTAGCCAGCACTGAGAACTGGAGGAGAGCTCATCCCACCAGGGCATGGGGTGACAGTTTTGGGCACACTGAGGTGCTGGGCATTGCTCTGGGTCTCCAGAGGGTGTGAGGTAGACCCTATGGTCCCCATCCTAGGGACAGCCATGGGGTAGGCATGCTCTGCAGTACCCACTGGCTCCACATCCCCATTTCCAACTGGTGGAGAGAAATGGCCCAGCAACCTGGCTGGCACCAGGTATGGGGGGTGAGCCTTTGGCCTCTCCTCCCTTCCTTCTCTGCCAGCAGCCCCTGTGGGGAGAGCTTGGCTGGGTGCTGCTCCCCCATTCCCCTCCAGCCCCATGGGAATGGGAAGGTTGAGGGCACCATCCCAAGCTGGACCCAGGCAGCCCTTGCCAGCACATCCTGCCTGCATGGGGTTGCTTTCTGGGCATACTGGGGTGATGCGTGGGGGAACCAGAACCCATTTTTTGACCATGAGGATGAAAGCAAGTCCTTCTGCACACATCACTGTGATTACATCTGGTCATGCAGCAGCTCTAGAGGGGTTGCCAGGGGGATGTGTGAAGGTCTCTTGGACAGTCATGCTCCTAGGGCATGTCCAGAGAAGGGCACCAGAGCTGGGGAAGGGTCTCATGAGGAATCATAGAATCATTGTGGTTGGAAGGGACCTCCAGGGTCATCAAGTCCAACCTTTATCCCATCATATCCCTAACCATCAGACCATCAGACCATGGCCTCAAGTGCCTCATCAACCCATTTTTTGAACACCCCCAGGGACGGTGACTCCGCCACCTCCCTGGGCAGCCCATTCCAGTGCCTGTTCCAGTGCCCTCAGGAGCAGCTGAGGGAACTGGGTGTGTTCAGCTTGGAGAAAAGGAGGCTGAGGGGAGACCTTCTCGAGCCCTGGGTTGTGTTTTGCCTGCTGACAGCTATTTTCAGGCCTGCAAATCTGATGGGTAATAACGCCTGTGTTAAAACACTTATGTGTAAAGTTGTCCTCTGAGCAACGGGTCCTTCCTCAGCCTGGCCCTGCTGCTTTTTTTTTTTAGGATTTAACCAATATACTCTGATTTTCAGCTGCTTGCACCACTCAAGCCCTTTTCCAGCACCCTGGGTGGGGTTGGCTCCTTGCTTCCCCCTCGTGCAGGCGCTTTGCTGCTCAAATTAACCTGGAGCACCCTACAACGTGGTGGTCACACCCAGAGCAGGGTCAGACCCTACCCAGAGCCCCAAAAAACCCCAACACGTTGGGTTGCTTTGGAGTTAGCTTTGGGTTTACAGTGGTGCACCCACACTGATGGAGCAATCCTTGGCTCTGCAGTGGTTTTACAGCCTACACGTTGTGAATCCTGTTTGCTCCTCGCATCCACAGGGATGCAGGGAGGCTCCACGCAGCCACTGTGCTGGGAAGGAGAAGGGTTTGGCCGTGGGGATCCCATGATCTGTGGCTCCTTTCTTGCTCTGGATGGTTTTCCCCCAGGTCTGTCCTGCCCCTGGGCTTGGCTCAGAGCAAAGCTGCCTGGGGTGCGGGGAGGAAAATGGATTGCCCCATTATCAGCACTTTCTCCCACACCTTAAATACAATGGTCCTGGCAGGAGAGGGACCTGTGGGTGCAGGTGAGAGGCTCAGCCACGGCCTCCCAGGCTGATTTTTCCCAGGGCACAACATTGCATTGAGACCCAGTGGTGAGTGAGTCCTGGGGCTGATGTGGGGGGGGGGAGCCTGGGCTGGGTCTGCGTATGCCAGGGCTGGCAGCAGAGCTCAGGGAGATGCTGGATGAGGCCCTGCCATGGGGATGTGTGCTTGGTGGTGGTGGGGGGCAACTGGGGAGGGCTGGGAAGGTTGTGGTTGGGCTCATAAAGGGGCAGCTAAAAACTATTGGGGCGGGAAGGTTGGGAAGACAAAGGGCTTGTCTTTGGAATCATAGGAAGTTGAACAAACAGCAATTGCCCCAGTGGGAGCTGCTGTCTGTTCCCAGCCCAGGTGCTTCCTCCCGTGCTGCTGGAGATGTCCAAACCCCTTTTATAAATGCCTGGAGTCTATCAGAAACATGGTCTGTAAATCGGTGCACAGCACCTCTTCCCACTGCCCCCTCCTCGTTTCTATGAAGCTGGGGGATGTGCAGGGATGGATCCTGCTTCTCCCCTAGCCGAAGCTGGGAAGCTGCAATGGGGGTTAAATGGGGGTTTTCTCCCTTAAAAGGCAGAAACACTGAGCTGCTCTGCTGCAAGGTGGCTGCTCAGAAGTCTTCTTGTGGAGAATTGTTGGTAAAATGGCCCCGGTGCAGAGCAATGGGAACAGACTCTGGCTTTGGAAGAGGGAAAAGCTGGGTTAAATTGCTCACAGCCAGATAAAAGTGGGGTTTTGTGGGAGAACTTTCCTGCATTGGTGAGCAGCACCCAAGTCACCTTGGGATGGGAAGGGCTCTGTGAAGTCTAGCAGGGACTTGAGCTGTGGGTGCTGACAGTGAATGGAGTAGAATGTTTTGTAAAATCAATTTTGTTTTACAAGGTTTGGGTTCCTTGGGGTTGAGCTGAGGCTTGTGGGCAGGAGAGACACATCTGTGGTGGTGCAATGTGTGGGTCAAGGGCATCCTTCCCTGCCCAGGGCTGGAGCACTCTCGCTTGGCATTAAATTCTCTTAAATTTAAAGCAGCAAATTGCCTCTGTGCTGCCTGGGCTGGGGAAGTTCAGGGGGTTTGCAGCAGCTGAAGCTGATGCTGAATCAAGGTGCAGCTCTCCCATTGCTGGGCAGATAACAGAGGGGACAGGAGACAACAGTCCCTGGTGATGATTAATCTCAATGCACTGGTTTAATTAATGCAGCAGCCCTTGGATTCATCCTAATTCTCCAGGCACACCTGACTTTGCAGCACACAGGGGCTGAAGCCATGGCGAGAAGCCTGCACGTGCCTTTCTGCTCTCCCTCACTTTGTACCTGAGAAAAATCAATGCAAAACCCTTCAAGATGCCCAGAAAGACCCGTTATCTCCTGATCGAGCCAGGGAGGTGAAGTTCAAACAAACCCCCACCACTGTGTCAAGGGCAAGAGCACTTTGACTGATCTTCTGGGAGTCGGTTAAAAAACCAACTCCTTCCTTATAGACATATGTGATTCCTTTGGTTTAAGGCAAAAAGAGCCTTGCTTGCCCCAGATGTGGTGTGGAACAGCTGTGTCCCAGCTCTGACTTTCTCTGCTTTGGTAAAAGTATTTTGGGGGAGGGGGGGAAGGTCCTGATCCCCTGGGAAGGAGGGGATGACCTGCTGCAGCCTGATTCTGCAGCAGTGAGGGTCTGCTGGGCTTTTCCTTCAGGTTGTTTTTTGGGTGGTGATTCTGTGATATGAACCTAAATCTCTTGCTTGCTCTTGTCTTTGCCCTTCCTCCTCCCAACCCCACCAGTCAGTCTGAGGGAGTGATGGTCCCTGAGCTACTCAATGCCTGAAAATCAGGTGAACCCCCTGGCTTGTGTGATTAGGCAGGCGTAGAGCAGCTTCCACCTGGGAAGGTTAAAAGTTACTGAATAACCAACTGCCTCCGTCAGCCGCCAGTCGCTGGTGGGGACTCTGTGGCCGTGCTGGCACCAGGTGCCCTGTGGGAATTTCAGTCACCCAAACCCACAAGCAATCCCCCCCCACCCCCCACATCCCAACGCTGGGGAGCCCGAGGGGGTGCCCTGGCTGGGGTGATGGACAGAGCATGCTCTGGGAGAGCTGCACGGTGCTGGGCACGGCCTGGGGAGGGGACGAGGACACTGCTGGGCCCCAGCAAGGGAAAATGCCATCATGGGAAAGCTGGCTGGGGCCGCGCAGCCGGCTCGGCACCGCGCACGCAGCCCTCCCGCGGCTCCCCCGGCAGCAAAGCCCTTTCTCCTCGCCGCCCAGCCCCTCGCCTCTCCGGAGCCGTGGAGTCGGTGTGTGGCTTTTGTTTGCTCTTCCTCGTGGGGCTGAAATCCTGCTGGGGGGGGGCGGGGAGCAGGGCTGCGGCCAAGCGGGGGGTGATGCCTGATGCCCGGCTCTCTCCAGACACAAGTAAGGCTGGGGGCACCGGGGGAATCTGGACTCGGGGTGGCTCTGATGGTGGAGGGGTGATGATATCTTTGGGTCCCACCTAACCGGGAGGTTTCCAGGTGTGGGAGCACTGCGGTTTATTTGGGATGGGCTCTCCCTCACCTCCCCTGCTGGACCCTTCGCCTGGGCGTCATGGGGGGATCACATCACATCTCCAACCCTCCGAGTGCATCACTTGTTACACCCCTTGGGTGCAAGTTTGGCCCATGCAGGGTGGGTGCCACCAGCAGCATCCCTGTGGCTGGAGCAGGAGGTCAGTGGGTCCCTCCCAGCACGGTGGGTGGGTTTGATTCTGCAGGACTGTTTAATGCACTGGAAACCTTAAAAATCCCTCCCACGTGCATCTTGCTGCTCTTTTGGGACCTTCAGCTTCTCCTGCATGCCCCGGGCTGGTGAGGCGTGCTCTGCCTCGATTAACCCCAGGGAAATTTCAGTGCATTGGTGAGGTGATGTGGTGGGCAAAGGGGCAGCCGTGGAGCCTGAGGGAGGGAGGGAGGGAGGAAGGAGAGCAGCTTCTGTGGGGAGGCGTGAGCTCCTTCTTCCCAGCAAGGACCTCATCCTGCAAACTGCGTCGGCACGCAGCTGCTCCAGCTTCCTGGGAAGTCCTAGTCGTGCCAAAGCAACCCTAGGCAGGGGGGTGTGTGGGGGGGAATGACTAAAGTTATCCAGCTGCAGATGTGGGGTCCTTACACCCCCTCCTTCTCCCTGTTTTTTGGGGAGGGGTTCGGAGACCATGATCAAAAGCTGGAGCCGCCGTCCATCTGCTGCTGACAACCTGAGCGCTCGCTGGCAGCTTCTGAATTCAGAGCCTTGAATTTCTCAATAATTAGAGGGTTTTTTTGCAAAGAAACCCACCCCATCTGGGCTTTTTCATGGTGGGAATGAAAAGCCAAGGTGGGTGTGGGAGGGGGGCAGGTGGATTTTCAGCCTTAGCAACCCAAATCTTGAAATATTACATCAGCACCGAAGAGGTGTAATTAAGTAGGAAACAAATGAGCCCAGCTAATCTGTTTTGCTTGTTTGAGCTTAGCGGAGTGCAGAAAACAAACAGAAGCTGAATGATGAATGGGACTCTTTAAAATTCTTTTTTCAAGGGTTTTTCTTGCGCCGAGCCCCGAGGGAGGCAGCGGTGGGAGGGGGGGCGGTTGGGTTGTGGGTCAGGGAACTCGGCTGCTCTCAGAGGCCACCCGGCCAAGGCTGTGTGCCGGCACTCACCGTTTGCCCATTTCTTGCTTTAATTGGCTGCTTTGCCAAGCCGGCTCCCTTGGATGCCTTCCCGGAGGGATGGGGATGGATCTCTGCGCCGCTGCCACCCGCAGCCAGGGGGGGCATCAAAGCCAGGGCCCTGCAGGTCGCCGAGTGAGTGCCCTTTAGCTTGGGCTCTACAGCATCATCTCCCTTTTGGGATGCTCCCAGGGAGCTTCCGAGCATCCTCAGGAGGATGAGCCCCCGCTCCGGGTTATCTCCTGGTATTGGTGTTTCCACTGCCGTGCTGCAGAGGACCGACGTTGTCAGTGCATCCTTGGGGACCCCCCAGCATCCCCCCAGCTGCTGCCACCACCACCAGCCACCCCAGGAAGGACAGTGGGGCATGTCCTCAGTGGTGAAGCCACCACTGCAGCCAGCGTTTTGCAGCCCTTTAAACACCCCAAAGGGCTTGGGCAGTTTGGCTGGAGCAGACCTTGCTGTCACTTGTCACTGCCCGCCCCTGGCCCAGCTGCCTGCAGCTCCCACACCGAGCGCACCAGCGAGGGCTCGCAGGGCTGCCGGCTGCTTTCGGCAGGGAGCAGGGCTGCCTGCGCTTGGTTTGCTCCCTGCACTCACATGTTTTCAGGCTCCAACAGTGGCACGAGGTGCCAGGAGCAGATGGCAGCCATCGGCTGGGCTTTCTCTCGAATCCCTGTGGCTCCTGGCACCGCGCTGGGCAGCGGCTCCCAGTAACCCCCTCGCTCCCGCGCCGCTCTCCAGGGAAAGAGCTGGAATTTTTTTCTCTTCTTTGAGCACTTTGCATCTAAGCTTCCTCCCTGACCTGCTGAGGAGCTTCGCCCTGTGGGTTTTGGTGTGATGCCCTATACGTGTGAGCGCTAAAACATTACACAGGGGAGGGGATGCTCCCAGTGAGCCCCAAAATATCACATGGCAGTGGGGATGCTCCCAGTGAGCCCTAAAATACTGCACGGCAGAGAGGGTGCCCTGGAGGTGTCTCTCCTGGTCAGCACCCCCCCAAACCACCCTGGTGCTTCCTTTGCACCCACTCTCCCAGCCCTGCACCTTGTGGCTGTTGGAAGCCCCCGCCCCAGGTTGCATCCCTACTGCTGGTTCCCCCTTTCCCAGCATCAGGAGGATGCTGAGCCCCCTGTGCACGCATCCAGCTCTGCCCCGTGTGCTCCGCAGCCCTGCCCTGATCTCCCCTTTGCCCCCCCCCGCCCCCCCACCAACCACATCCCATCTCCTGCCCCCGGAGAGGCTGGGAAATTGGGAAACGGCCAAAATGAAACAAGTTTTCCCCTCCCCTCCTGGGTGACAATTTCAACCCTGTAGGAGCTCAGTGGCTGCCAGTCGGCTCCTGCATCACACTGGCCCCCAGCAGCCCCTACCTCCCTCATAACTAGCACAAGCGTTCACATTATTAGTAGTATTTATTATATTGTATTTTTATTTTAGTTTAATTTCTTTCTCTCTGTGAGGGAAAGGCTGGTGTTATTTATTCACGGGCGTAGCAGTCGGCTGCTTTGTTTCAGCAGTGTTGTGGCTCTCTCCAAGCAATAAGAGTGTCTCTGGAAGAGAAAATTGAGCAACTCGGTAACAGGCGGTGCCTTCCTCACCGAGCGAGGGTGTTTATCCTGCTCGTGTTGGTTCAGAGGAATAAATTGGCCAGACAGCAGTGATATTAGCCTCGTCTCAAAGACTTTATCAATTTGCAGTTGTCTCTTCGACGATAGTTTTTTATTGGACTGTCTGAGATGATTTCCAAAGAGAGGACTGCAATTTAAACTATTAAGTAATTTGGGAGAGCAATTAGTGTTAATCTAGAAACTCCCTGTGTTGCTCCCGAATAAATCAACCTCTCTGGGAGAGCCATGCTGAAAGAGCCTGGGCTGATTTATGGAAAAAGGGGAGCGGCTTCTGGCCAGGAAAATGACAAGGAGCAAGTTTTTTGCCTGGAAAACTGTAATGTTTGAATAGGACGGTGCTGTGGTTCAGAGGGTGCTGGGGACTCGTGGGAGCTGGGCTTTGCTCCTGGGGTGGTGCCGGGGTGTCCCTCTGTGCATCCCCATCTCTGACACACGTCCCCCCAGCACACAGCCCAACACTGCTCCCCAGGAAGGTCTCTGCCCAACCCAGTTCTGTGGTTCTGCTTCAGGCCTCGTCTCTCCCAAGGGAGGTAGAGGAGGGAAGGCAGGGAGCAGGGAGATGAGAGAGGGCAGAGCAGACCCCCCCTTTCCTCCCCTGCTGCATGTTCCCATGGGATCGGCCCTGGATCACATTTGCCAGGAGCACCACTTTCCTCATCAGGTACCAGCAATGCTGTGTGGTCCCATCTGGTGGAGGTGAAGCCTCTTCCTCCTCTGTCTTGTTTTCTGTTGGTTTCTGCTCAAAACCAGCCTCCAAAACTGTGTGAGGTCTCCAAACCCAGCCTGTACAAGCAACCTCTGTGCTCTGCCTTGCACCCTGCCTCCTCTGCCTGCACCATGGGCAGCCGTGCTCTAGGCAGGGTCAGAGGTGGTTGCTCAGGGCCATGACCCAGCCAAGTTTCAAATAACTCTAAGGATGAAAACCCCTCAGGTTTGACAACCTTTGTGAGGAATGGGTTTTTTACCTCCTAACAGCAAGTCAGAATTTTGCATGTTTCAACTTGTGCCCTTGCATCTCACCCTCCCTCTGGTGTCCTCCAGCTGTCTTCTCTGCAGCTTCCACCTTGGTGGTTGCAGGTAGCCATTAGATCTCTTCTTCCCTTTCTCTTCTCTGGAGAGAAGGAGCCTGACTCCTGCAGCCTCCTCTTGTGTGGACTTGCTCCAGTCCTTGATCAGGTTGGTGGTCTCCACTGGACCTCCTCCAGGGTATCCATGTCTGTCTTATCCTGGGGAGCCCAGAAGTGGAGACCATCCATAGCTGCAAGTACCAATCGAGGAGAATAATACAGCGCAGGGAAGCAGCTGGCTTTGACCAAACTGAACCTGGTCCTTCTTGTCCAGCAGGACCTTCAGACATTTTTCTCCAAAGCTGCTTTCCAGCCATTTGGACCCAGCCTGTCCTTTTACTTCATGTTTATCCTGTTCCAGGGGCAGGATTTAGTGTTTGCCTTTGAATTTCCTGTGCTCCTGTTGGGCTGTTTCTCCAGTCCATTGTGGTCCTTTTGGATAGCAGCCCTGCCTTCTAGCAGGTCAACTGCTCCCCCCAACCTGGTATCATCTGAAAATGAGCTGAGAGTGGACAGTGTCCCAGATTTAGCTGCTTATTTGGCCACAAGGATACTACAGGAGGCTCTGTCAAAGGCCTTGCTGAAGTGAAGTTATACAGCTTGCACCGCTCTGCCCTGGTCCACAGAAGCAATCATCTCACCCTGGGAGGTGACCATGTTTTATGCCCAATAAATCCCTGCTGGCAGTTCCCAAGGACTTTCTTGTCCGTCATGGGTGGAAACAGCTTCCGGGAGGATTTGCTCCATCACCTCCTCCAGCAAGCTGAGCAGCCTGCGGATCCCTAGATCATCCTTGCTGGACGATGGGTGACATTTGCCTTTCTCCTTTCCTCAGGAATCTCCCCTGATCCCCAGTGTCATGCAGGGGCAGAAGCAGCCCTGGTTGGGGGCAGAGCCAGAGGGGCAAAGGCAGCCCAGGCAGGGAAGAGAAGCCATCACAGCCCTCACCTTGGCTTTCTCCTCAAGGTCATCCCAGGGAAGATGTTTCTGTTTGCATGTTGTGAAGGGCAGCTTGGCGAGCCTCCACCTCTCCGAGCAGTTGCTTCTGTTTGGAGCTATTGCTATTTTCTGGTGGCTGCCATTTCCCTATTCAAATATCTTCATAATCCACTAAGAGACCTCACATCTCCCTTTCTTTCTTCTTTTTTTCTTTTCCTAAAACAATTAGCTTGGCTCAAGCCCTCTGCAATACATCAATTAATACAAGCTGCGGCAGTAAATTAAAGGGAAACAGGAACAACTATGCTGGGTTTAGGTCACTGAAACTATAAACTTTGGAACAAATCAGATTTCCTTGGGAAGGGAAATGGGCAGCGGTGATATGTCAAGTCCTGAGATGAGACAGGCTCAGAACAACTTTCCAGAGTCTCCTAACTTGGCCGCTGGATGCCAGAACTTCTTCCCTAGGGAAAGTTTTGGGTTGCCAGACCCTGTTGCTGCTGATAACTGCTTGGATGGCCAAACAAACAAACAAGAAAAGAGAGAAAATGGAAAAGAAGGTGGGGGGATGCTCTTGGATGTTGTATGTGGCTCTGCTGGAAGGTCAGATGTGGTCATCCTCAGCTCACCAAGTGACACTTGTGTCCTGCACAGGGGTGATAGGGAGCAATGCTGGGAAGGGGGATGGTGCTCAGGGGTCCCTGCAGAAGAGCCAGAGGGATGAAGAGCACTCACACCTCTGTGGCATCTCGGTCTGCAGCCAAAAGGGGCTACAAAATCCTTTTGGAAAAGGGGCCACAAAATCCTTCCAAAAGCCACAGTGACTGGTACAACAGCAATGTCTGCACTGAGGGAGTACAAGGATCCTTGTCCTGGTGCCTTCCCCTACCCAACCTCTGCACCTCGCTGCCTGTACCCAGGGCAGACAGACTGCTAGAGAGAGGTCACCCATCATCCCCCTCCCCAGGGAGGATCCCACGTGTTCCCAGTGACCTGAGGCTGGTGGAAGGCTGGATCATGGGTTTACTCCCTCCTGGGGCGCTTTCACCAGCAGGGATGATGACAGCCCTTGTGTTCTCATTAGCCACATAATCAACTCATCCCTTTTGGCCTCTTACTCAGTTCTTGGCTTGGGTGAGACGCTGCAAACTGAATTACACACTGCGTACGTGAGTGAAACTTTCCCTACTCCTGGCTCTGCATCATCCCTCCCCTCTCTCTTCCCACACCTTCTGCCTTCACCCCGTGCTTTGTCCTTTGGGCTGGTCATGTAAAACCCAGGAGGTCCTCACTGCCTTCACAGGAATGTCCCTCTCACCCTACGAGCACAAACTCCCTCTTGCTGCTGCTGTCTGACCCCGGGCACTTAACCCCTGCCCACGCAGCTTCGTTAGCAGTGTGAAGGCCACCACATCCCTTCACCTGCAGACAGATTTCTTGCTAATGATGGAAGCATCTGCTGGTGGAGCTGGAACAGCGTGGGAGCTGTGGGGACAGTGCTCACTCTTGATAAAACAATTCTACATGGCCTTTTATTGCCTTCAGCACTAATGATGTTTCTCAGTCACCCCGGCTCACTTGGAGCATCAAAGCTGAGTCAATGTTTTGAGCTCCTTGTGTTGTCAGAGAAGAGAGGCATGGCTGGAGGTGGGGCTGTGGGTGGGATTCAACACCTTCCAGGGCTCCCACCCCTCACTGGAGATCATAGCAGGACTGGGCTATGGTCCCAGGGCACCTCAGGGCACCTGGACATCTGCGGGGCTGCACCCTACAGTGGTCGGTGTGGGCTCTGCCATGGCAAAAGCTCCCTGTAGCAGACATGTGGTGGAGTGAGGCTGAGTAGATGTGTGATGGAGTGAGGTAGTGGTGAGAGCATGCTCTTGCCAAACTTGGCTAACCAAGTTTCCTGCTCCTTGCTTTTGCTGCTGCCTCTCCCTTCTCTAAGGGAAGGCAAACCAGGCAAATCCTACCTTTGTATTGCACTCCTCCTTTCCGAGGCAGCACCTGGGGGGATGCCTCTGGGTCAATGCTCTTTGTCTCATCATCTTCATGCTCCTGCTGTACCAAGCATGCTGCCAGCTCCGGGCAGTGTTGGAAAAGCTGCTCTGCAGGCTGCTGCTGGGGACAGTGGTGGCTTTCTCTCTGTATCCAAACTGGTGTGGTAATGTAAGGCTGGGAGCAGATTGTGGCAGGAGGCAGATGTCCACCCCTGTGAAATTGCAGAGGTGGTGCTGCACCCAATTTTGTGCCCTTTCACCACTTCTTCCTTGTACTGACTGGGGACAGGGACAGGAGAAACAATAAGATTTCAGCATCACAGAGGGCAAAACACTGCCTCAGTTCTTCTGGTGACCCCTCATAACTTCACTTCTTTCTTGATCTTCTCTGAATTATTTTTCCTAAGCCTTCCTACTCTCTCAACAATAGAGAGCTCAACCCATGAAACATGTTAACATGCAATGTGATGCCAACCAGAAAAACCTCCCTGTTCATGTAGACTTGGGACTGATGTCAGGAGGACCCTCAATAAACTTACATGAGTGTCTCGGTGCTGGTTCAGGTGCAGCAGACAGTTTATATCCTATTGAGCTCTGTCACAGAACTTGCATTGCTCCAGCATCTTGCTTGTCTTTCTGAAGTTAATATCCCAGTCCCCTCATGGGAACCAACACTGTGGAGTGAGAATGAACCATCAGGCTGGAAGAGGCCAAGACAGCAAAGTGGGATTTGTAGCTGGAGAGCCTGGGAGGACATCTGCCCACTCTCACATCAACAAAGCCTCCATCTTTGGCTCCCCTCAATCTTTCTTTCTTCGTGTCCACCTACATCTTGGGTTTCTGTGGCTGCTTGGGGTTTTCTGGATTCCTGGTGTGGGGAGTGGAGACGACTGCAGGGAGATGGGGAGGTTGAGACACTGGCTAATCCTGTTAGGAAGCCAGTGGTTATTGCAGGGCTTGCAGTGGGACCTGCTAAATGAACCGTAATTCTGTAATGAGATTTCCTTTTCCCGGCCAGACTAAATGTTCTGGGCCACTGGGAATAAAAGGTTGGGGCTGGGAGGGGGGAGAGAAAAACTAAAGAGAGAGAGAGAGGAAAAAAGGGAAGGGGGAAGCCTGTCTCGGGCTCCGTCCATCTCAATGGTATCACGGGTTTGAAGAGCTCTCAGATGTGCCTGGTTATTGCAGCTGGTTTCTGCACCCTGTGAGAGCAGCTCGGGGCACTTGGCTGCCCTGTCCTCCTCTGCAGGGGGTTGATGGGCCCCTGAGAGCAAGCAAAACACATTTGAGCTTGTGACACCACTCCAAAATCCAGAGAAGGTGAGAGAGGCTTCTTTAGGAACCAGCAGGAAGCTGGAGAGGGAAGGGGAAACAGGCTACGGGGCTAGGGAGGAGAAGACATAGCCCAGAAATACAGGGGGTTCTTCATGGGAAAGCTGAATCCCACCAAGAAACGTCCATGGTGTGTTTCATTCTGACTTCCAGCAGCGAAGGAGAAAAGCCAGCATCCTCCTGCTCTGCCCCAGGAGGTCTCCGGGATCCGTTTGCAGGCAGAGGCTGCAGGGGAGGGACCCTTTGGGCTGGGGCAGCTCAGTGCCGGTCCTGTCCCGGGGGGCAGTGGGACACCAGAGCTACTGTGGCCCTGGTGCTTCAGCTGGGGTGAAGCCAGGGGGGAGATGAATCTGACCTATGGTCTTTCAAACAGCACAGGGGTTTTTAGGTGAAAACCCATGGTGGAGGCTGGTGGTAGCTCAGAGAGCATCTGCTGCTCTTGTGGGACTGTTGGCCCCGTAGCAATGGGGACAGCTGCTCACCCCAGGCTGGCATTAAACACCTCCTCACCTGGGGAGAACGTGTCCCACAGATCCATGAGACAAGGTGCTTCTGGTTCAAACAGCTCCTCTTGCACAGGGCCAGGGGCTCCAGGAGCTCTGTCACGGCTCCTTGTTTCCTGCTGAGGCAGGTGTCCCAGCTGCTGAGCCCCAGGGGTGGCACTGGTGACAGGAGTGACATCTGAGTCACACAGGGGACACGCCTGGCTACAGGGCCAGTGCCACCTCAGTCACAGGGTCAGCCACCAGTAACACACCTGGTGCCATCACAACCTCTGGTACCACCTCCTCCCTCTTCTCCTCTTCCATCAGCTTGCGTGCAGTGTTCCCAAACTTCCCAAACTGGCCTGATTTTGCCCCAGGATGGGAGCCCAGCCTCTTGGCTTGCTCGCTCCTACCTGGGGAACGCTTTGGGGCTGGGAGAGCTCTGCCCGCTGTGGCTTGGTGTTTCCCAACAACTCTTTTCTTGCTTCATCCTGATCTCACTTGGGGTT
>VZRW01012472.1:107857-166718 GCA_013398125.1 Aegotheles bennettii
GGGGTAGAAGGGTGACCCACTCCGGGTCCTGCCCCCGCTGTTCCCCCTGTCCCAAGGGGTCAGCGTGTCCCCGGGGAACTGGCGCAGAGAGGGAGCAAGACCCCCATCCAGCAAGGGTGTGGAAGGGACACCCCGCTGTGGCTCCAGCCCCCGAGTGAAGCGCTGGGATGTCCCGCTGTCCTGGGGTCAGCGTGTCCCCGGGGAACTGGCGCAGAGAGGGAGCAAGACCCCCATCCAGCAAGGGTGTGGAAGGGACACCCCGCTGTGGCTCCAGCCCCCGAGTGAAGCGCTGGGATGTCCCGCTGTCCTTCAGAGAGAGCCGGGGGTCGGTCCGGCTCTTGCCCCTTCCCTCCCCCCACCTGTGCACCAAGGGCCACTCCAGTCCCGTCTGGATGCACGTGAGATGCAGGAGGGAGCTGCTGCCGCAGGGATCAGAGATGAACCCATCCTGCCCCGCCTGTGGTCTCACCCTCGGCTCGGTTTCCAGTAGATAGTAGAAAGCTTTCGGTTTTTTACTGGCAAAGCAGAGGAAAAGAGACCTCTGCACACGCACATCTGGAGCATCTGGTGCTGGGGTGGGGGGGAGTGTGCATCACCCCATCCCGCAGAGCCCTTCCCTGCCTCAGCTCTGCGCTCCCCGGGCGCGCTGACTCCACAGCCCAGGTGCAGACATTTTCTTTCAACGCTTTCAAGTTATGACTGTCAGGGAGGAAATTCTGGCAGGCAACTTGACAATTATCTGCTGAGTCCCCGAAGAGCTGATCCGCCTCTCCCTGAAATGGAGGGGAAGTGTCTGCTTCCTTCCCGTGGGAGCACAGGCTGTCTGCGGCTGGGGACATGGGAGATCGCAGGGGGCAGTTGCAGTGGTCGGGGGCTTGATTGCTTTAAAATGCTTTAAAAGCCAGCTCTTCTTCCCCTTCTACATTCCCAAATGCTGACGACTCAGGCAGATGGCAGAACGGGATCTACAGGGATGATAACTGGCGAGCTGTGGGGAGGCTTTTGGGCCGGGGGGCTGTTCAAAATAGCAGTCTCTGAGAGATTTCTACCTGCACATCTTGGCTGGCTATGCCTTTCCTGTTAAAGGTGTCGGGTGGAAAAGTCTTATTTTTAAGAGTTTGGGTTTGCATCAGCATTTTCTTTCTCCCTCTATTTTCTTCCAGCTTGTACTACCCAGAATATTTTCTTAAAGGCACTCCAAACTCAGTCATACCCTTTCCAGTTTTAAAACACACATATGTTTGCAAACAACCTCCCGGTAGAGAGTCTCTTCTTACGCAGCCGTGGGGTTTTGGGGGGATGTTTCTCTAATCAGATCTCTGCACTGGGAGAAGTTTTACATCCCTTCATGAGCAAAGGAGAGTGACAAGTCCTTGTGCCCTTTGAATTCTGTTATTCCCTCTGTCAGTGCGGCGATCGTGAGTGAGTACCGGAGAGGCCATCTTAGGCGGAGGGGTTTGGGCTGCAATTAATGTTGTGTGTTGATGGGGAGAGCTTGGTCCTCCCTGACCCTCAGGAACATTTTGGCCCTCTCAGATTTGTTTTTTTCCCTGTTTTGCTCGTGTATATTGTATTTTCCATTTCAGTAGTGTGTTTGTACAAAGGCTTAGGAAATCTGCCAGATTGCCTAAATCAGTGCCTGAAAACAACTATATATAGTAACTGATAAATCACATGAGCTCGGCTGGCATAGATTAGCATTCACCTTTCATGAGTAACCAGAATATTGTTCGATACTTGTTGATACCATCAATTTTTACTAAAGAAATACACTCCCGATAGCAAGGGACCGGTTTGGAGTGGAGGCTCCAAATGAAGCTAAAATGCCTTCACTCTACTCACGCTGTTCTGATTGTATCTGTGCATTCAATCAAATCTATATACACGATCTGATCTCTTGTAAGCAGCCAAAAAAAACCCCAACCGCATTGTGTCCCAAAGAGGGAAGGATCTGTGAACCACTGTCTGGCTGAAGCCGGCTGGAAGTGGGTTTCCTTCCAGCCACTTGTTCCAAATTAACTCTGCGATGGGCAATACCTGACCCAACGTGCCCAGGGGTGCCGATGTGACGCCAAGCAAGTGCTCAGGATCTGGCTGTGAGCATGAGAAACAGGCAGTTTGGAAAGCCCGTATGTTACTGGTATGTTGATTCTATAGGCAGTGTGGAAACCTGCGAGTACTCTGTGTGTAAATATGAAAGCAGAGGTATTTATGCTAAGGCATGTCTTTCCACAGCAACTCTTTTATGTGACAATTCAGATATGCTTAATGAGATCTTGCAATGCCCTAGGTTGGTTTTAATCCCATTTTTCAGAGTTTCCAGCTTATGTTTTCAGACATGCTGAAAACGTGCGGCTCTTCCTTGCCTCGAAAGCCACAAAAGCTTAAGGAGCAGGACCCATTCGTCACCCCCAAACGGCATTGAAATTAATACATCCTTGGAAATATCGGGGTCAGGTCTCAGCCAAGGGCTCCAATCCCACTGGAGTGCAGTGGGACCGTGCTGTGCCAGCCCGCCCCACTGCTGCAGCTCCCTGTGATGCCAGTATTGAGGAACAGGGTCCTGGGAAGCCAAAATCCTCTCTCTGGAATGGGGAAAATCTCTGTTTTCAGGATAGGGGCTGGGGCTACTTCAGCTGAAAGCAGCATCCCCAGCATGAGATTGTCCCATGGAGAAAGGGAAAAAGCCCCAGGAACTGGTGAACATTGGGGCCCATTTCCACTCCTCTCCTTCGTGCACTCATGGCTTTTTTGCCACCATCCCCCACTCACAGCCCTGAACGGGTCTGTGCTCAGGGATGTTGGTGGGCTAAGGATGATGTGGCTGATGCTCCTTCTAAGAAACTGCCTGGCTCTTGCTGGCAGCACCTTCAGCAAAAATGAAGAAGTAGAAAATTTCACCTCCGCCCACCACAATCCTGCCCAAATTAGAGCCAGAGCCCTCCGTGGGACAAAGAGCAGGGACAAGGAGCAGGTCCCAGGAGACCCCCAGAGAACTTTGCCGCTGCCATTGATGCTATGGCAACAAGTACTAATGCAAAGCCCTAAGAAAAATGCAGACAGAAACTCAGGGGAACAAATTATCTTCGCTTTTTGCCTGGTGCAGTCACCAAGGGTGCTGGTGCAAAGAGGGTGAGAGCTCTGCTTTGACTCCACAGACCGGATTCATTGGTAAGGAACTGCACCTTGGGTCCCCCTGCACCTCCCGATGCTGAAGGAAGGTGGTAGTGATGCTTGGGGGACAGAGAAAATCCCACAGCCTTTTCAGTGGCAGGCTTCATGGGAACATGGCAGGAGGCTTGTGCTTCCAGCCTGAGGAACCCAGGCTCGTGTCGTGTGGAGCCTGATGTTTTCCCAACGATTTTACATAGTGATGTGAGTCACTCTTTCTGAAAGTCAGTGACAATAAGGTTTATTGCTATTTACTGTTTTAATTGGGCTACTTCTCCCACTGGCTTGTTAGAGGAGGAGAATTCACCACCATGCTAGAAGGATTTTGAGGAGTTAGCAGCAAAGGAGGGAATGAGAACACGAGCTGCTGGGAATCTAATTCCTGGAGCAGCTCTGAGCCCAGAGCTCTGTCGCTGACTTTATTGATGCCGGCTCTGGAGCTATTACAGCTCCAGCCAACCTGCTGCAATTTTTAAATTCCTTTTTTCTTTTTCACTAAATGGAGCCATGAGTCCCCTCTCATGCTGCGATTTGGTTTTGAGACCATCCATCAAGTGGCATTTTCTCATTTATTACCTATCTACCTATTTTGTCACTCAGGACAAGGCGGTGTTGTGTTAACACTGGTCCCATTTGTCAAACCGGAGTCACTGGTGTAATTCCAATCCCCTCGGAAAATTGATGGCGGTGAAATTTATGTTTTACAGATGGGCTGAGCCCTAATAAGAACATCAGTTTTAGGTGGGGTTAGTGGTGGAGTTGATGGGTGTTTATCTCAACTCCGTTTCAGCCTCACACCGCAGGCGCCAAGAAAACATTGCGTGAAATAGTAAAAGAGAAGTGGCAGGCGTGTTACTGAAATATGCTAAGCCTAGGACTCCACATTAAAACAAAACCTTGTCATCTAATAAGCAAAAAAAAGGGGGGATTTTTGCCAACACAGTTGTCTCGGCAACATTGAAATGTGTTGCCTGGGGTCTGCACAGAGAGGTGTGGTGTGTATGGGAGGGGAGAGGGATGAGGGACTCCACTAAATAACAGCAGTTCCTTTGTGGTTCTGCCTCTGCTATCAGGAGTGTGCAGGACACTGGCTAGGCTAGGCTAGGCTAGGCTAGAATAGAATATTTCAGTTGGAAGGGACCTACAATGATCATCTTGTCCAACTGCTTCTTGCACCAGCAGGACCAGACTTTTCTTGGCTGTTTAATTCCCTGGAGAGGGATGGATGGGATGAACACTAAAGCAGGTGCCAGGAGTTGGGTAAAATGTGCAGGTCACAGGGCTTTGGGGCAGCTTCAGCCCAACAATGTGGCCATGAGCAAATGTGTATTCTTTTGCTTTCCAAAAACCAACCCCCTGATCAGAGGCAAAGGAACCCTCTCAGAGAATGGCCGCAGATTTATTTATGTCAGAAAGCAAGTGTTTATTTGTTTATTTACTGTCCTTTTACCAGTGATAGGCTTGTTTTCAGTGTGAATACCCATGCCCTGCTGGCGTGGGGAAAATGAGGGGGTCTCCAGGACCGAGACCTTGGCACTTCATCCTTTCGGCAGCATCCTTCCCGAGCCTGCTGGTTTCCGCGGCTGCGTGGAGTGGTCCAGCAGCTCTGCAGTATCACTGGATGCTGGGCACTAGCACCAGGGTGTTGTACACATGGCAAAGTGCCTCTTATTTCATTTGCTCCTAGGTGTAAATCAGTTTTATTGGGGGTGAAGGAAAAGTCATGGCCCAGGTGAAATAGACACTGGGTGCACTGGGGATGGGAAGGGAGAAGCTGAGCGTGTTGTTTGGTTGGAAGGAAAAAAAGGGCTCGCTCCTTCCCAGGTGGATTTTGGCAAGGTTGGTGGGAGGTGGGTAATTAGAGATAGCACAGGGAACATTGTCTATATATTTTGAGCATTAAAAGGCCATGTACATAGATACACCATGGCACTGGTCTGAGCTGAATGGGAGCAGAGCACAGAACTGCTGGCACGAGCGAGCTGGCTGCCACTGAATCACTTTAATGCTCCATTTTCAGCTGCACAAACACACGGGTTTACAGTAACTGTGCATATGTTGCATCCCATTGCTCCTCACCAGATTCACTGACGCTCCATGGGGCCTAAAAATTAAACGGGCATCAATCCATCAGCCCTGGGGTTCTACATTGAAAGCTATAAATCCCACAAAAGCTAATTAAAGAGGACAACGGTGTCCATTTAAAGCTGGCATGTAGCAATGTAAGCCATTACCGCAGCAAAGACAAGACTCAAAATGGATTTGTGAGGGCAAGGGTGACCAAAGCACCCACACTGTAGGGCTGGTGTTGGGTCTATCCTGGCTCACCACCGCCCGTAGCTCCTGGCCTGGAGAGTTATGAGATTGCATTAAGCTCCTAAGATTGATTTCTCCTCCGCTTTGCTTTCCAAATCGAATCATCCAATTAATGTATGTGCTGGAGTTTGTTGCTTGAAATGTTATCTGGCGACTCTAAAAGCTTTTGGTTATTGCTTTTCGCTGGGTTTGTTCGTGGAGCAGATGCCTTCGTCACTGCTGTAGGGGAGCCTGTTCCTCTGCCCTCCCCTACGCTGATGAAAGCCTCCAAACAAGACATGTCAGCACTGATCGGTGTCGAGATCAGAGCGAATGCTCTTCGTAACGCTTGTCTGGGCTGCTGCTAGTTTGTGGCTCTGCAGGATTTGTTGCTTTTCTGTAATTGGAGTCGGATTTTACGCTTTAGAAACGGGAGGGAAACCGAGGCAGGGAATGGAGCAGCACTATCCATGGGTGTTTATTCAAGGGGGGGAAGCTTGGTAGGGAGCTGAGCCCACCTTTGCCCATGGCATTGGCCATCTCCCAGCTGGGGTGAAATAAGAGTTTTGGGGGTGAAACAAGAGTTTCCATCCGAGTAGTGCTCGACCCGGTGAAACCCTGCTCACTGTGCTGCTCTCACTGCTTTTAAGGAGTTAGGGACACGACACCTCCAGTAGCTTTAAATCTTTGACCTGGCAAATGTACTACTGCTCTTGGGTCCATAAATCAGCCTCTTACAGGTGCTCATTGGGGAACTGCACTCGGCAAAGCCGAGCACAGCTGCAAACTGCTGGCTTCTCCCCGCTGCTTCGCACAGGGCTGAATCTTTCCAGTGTCCCCTGAGAGGGCACAGATCTGCAGATGTCCTGGGCCACCCTGGGCACAGGGGGAAGCCTTGACCCACACTGAGTACCCGGAGAAGTCCCCCCTATGCTCCCAGCTCTCTCCTACTGCCTTTTCATGCCCTGAACTTCTCCCTCTCCCTCCCACCTTCAGCCTGAATTTGTGGAAGGTTTTGTACCTGGAAAATAGTTGGACTCAATGAACTTGAGGCTATTTTCCAACCGGAATTGTTCTATGAAAATGCCTGTCCAACTCTTCCCCAAGGAGCAGAAGGGTCAGGGGCTTAGGGACAGGTTGTCCTCAACCTCCTCACCTGCCCCTCTGCTTTTTTTGGCTTTGTTCTGACCTTCCTTACCCTGGGGAGCAGCTGAGCACAGAGGAAAGAAAAGGCTTGGAGAGAGGGGGAAAAAAGCCCTGAAAAGGCAAATAACACCGTTCCCTGTCCTCCAGCCAGTCCCTGGCTGCTGCTGCAGAGCCCATGGCTAGGCAGGGGGAGACACCGGCCACCCATTGCCCACGGGCAAGAGCGTGAGCTCTGGGAGGGAGTCCCCCTCTTGTCTGCAGGGCACACACTGGTGCTCACCCCTGTCCTGGAGGAAGCCCTGGCTGGGTGCTCAGGTGTAGCTGAGAATCTGCTTTTTTCTTCCCTCTCCTTGCACAGGGAGTGCTGAGATATCAATGGGGTCCGGGGATGGGCAACGATGGGCACCCAGCAATAACGTTGTTCCCTGGGATCTTGCAGGCTGGGACTGGAAACAAATGCTAAGCTTTGCTATAAGCTTTTTGGCAGGAGAAGAGTGAGGGACTTTGGGGTTTCTCAGCTTTTTGGGGTGGATGAGGGCCCTTTCCAGTGAGCTCAGCATTGCCCTGCTCCCCTGCAGGTGCTGCGGGAAGGGCTGGAGCCAGGCTGGAAGGCACTGGCTCCATATGGAGAATATAAAGTGTAACCAATGACTAATCCAGAGCAAAGGACAGGGTTGTGGACAAAGGACAGGGAACCAACAGTCCTGCACTTGCATGGTCCTTACTCTGCTTTCAAAGCCAGCTGATAGATTAGCACCAGCTAACAGATTAAAAGTGAGTCGCATGTGAATCAGTGGCTTGCCCAGCCATGAGGGTGACGGTGACCTTGTTGGCAGGGGGGACCAGTGGAGGGGCTGGGGGATTCAGGGACCATGCTGGTGGGCTGCTGGGAGTGGTGCGAGGAAAATACAGAGCCTGAGCAGAGAGAAGGAAGCCAGTCCTGTGGTTTGGCACCAGCACCTAAGAGAGGGTAAGACTCAGCCGGGGTTCCACTGTGTGCAGTGCTCTGCTGGAGAGGGGATGGAGAGGCTGGAGAGGAAGGAGGAGAGAGACACAACTTTCTCTGCAGAAGCAGATCTCTGATTCCCTCCATCCTCCCCAAATATGTGACCTTCCCTCCCCAGGGGGCTGAGGATCTGGAGGAGGTATCCTGTCCAACTCATGACTGCTGCACAGGTCCTGCTCCAGGGACTTTTGGCTAGGGCCACTTGTGGGAAATCAGGTGGCATTTAACCCTCTGCACACTGCTACTGCTCTGCAAGGCTGAGTAATGGCAGGAGGAGGGCGAGAGGGGTTAAATCCATTGGCTGGGATTATCGCTCTCTAATTGCTTTATTCTTTACTCGCCTGTGAAAAGCCACTCTGGGGTCAGCAGCCTTCGTCACATGAGGATTAAAATGCTCAAGTGAGTTAATGCTGGGGCTGGTGTCACTGCCCTGTTTTTCCCATCCAGATCCTGGCAGAGCGGGGCTTGGTGCTCGTTGGCTGAAGGTGTGAAACCTGCCCTGAACGTGCTGCCTCTGGGAGCCAGGAGAGTGTTTTCCTCTGCACATCAGGGCCTCCAACCTGCAGATCGAGTGCCCTCTGTTCTCTCCTAAAAATCCAGATTTATAAAAGAAAAGAAGGAATCTGCATTTCAGCTTGCTGCTAAATGTCAGGGCACAGTTTTGGAGAGAAATGTTCTCCACAACATCTAATAAATGGGAAGGTAACGCGGAGAGGTCTTGGGAGCTGAAGTTACCCAACGCAAGAGTAGGCATGGAAGGACCAGGGTCCCATCAGGATTCAATGAGACACGGCTGCCCGAGCCCCATGAGGGCTGTAGGAAAGTCATACCCAGCTGGATGAGGTTCCCCTGAGAGCTGGGTAAACTCATCGCATGTTCTCCTCTAGATGGTTTTCCATGAGCTAAAGCAGTTTGTTTGGGAACTGCTCGGAAGGGGCTGGCAGGGCTGGGCCCGGGGGAGCAGGAGCTTTCCCTCCTGTGTGCCCGTGCTGGTCTTGAAATACCAGGAAAGGAGGAGCTGAGCCAGGCTGGGGCTGCAATCCCTGCAGTCAGGCTTGGAAACACTTCCCACTGTGAGATGTAGCTCAGGGTGAGAGGAGCTCAACCTCCTTTTCCACTCATTTTCCTTGTGGCTTCTACTCTTTCTCTCAAAGCATCAAAATGGTCTTGGTGTGACAGCACCCCTGAACTGGGATTCATCCTGGGCAGGGACACCCCCATCCGCCTCAACCATCACGTGGTGGGATACTCTGGAAAAAGCATGGGGACAAGACCCTCAGGTGGCAGAGATCACCGCCGAGCCCTGGCTTGAGCCCTTTGCCAGACTCGCTCGTGTGGTTTTTTGCAAAGTGGGGAGGGTCTGAGCCAGGCTGCCGGCAGCCCCCTCCCAGAGCTCCCCAGCTCCCCCCGTGCCCAACAGATGGTGCCGATTTGCACAGGGGGAGTGGAGGAAACAAAGCCCCGGGGCGCTGGGAGGCTGCAGGCTGTCTCCCACCCTGGGGGATGACATCTGTGGGGATGGGGGTGTCCGTGGTGTGCCCAGCCCCGTGCTGAGCCTGCTTTGCACCCGCCCTATCTCACTTTTCTTCCTGCTTTGTTGTTTTTTTCCTCCTTTCTAGCTAAAGCCACCCGTGGACCGCTTGCAGGGATGCTGGTGAAGCCAGTGGGCTGCTCCCCCTCCTCTACCCAGCGCGGGACCAGACCCTGACTGGAAGCTGGAGCATGTTGCCACCTCCAGCCCCTGCAATGCCCAGCCCTGCCCACCCTGCCCGCCCTGCCCCTAGCCTTGCTTCCCACCGGTGATACACCCTGCTCTCCCCACGCTGCCTTTCCTGGAGTCAGCAGTGAGTATGCTGCAGAGAGGCAGCCTGCAGCTGAAGCCCAGAGGAGTTTGGCAGTGAGGGCAGTTGCTTAAAAGCCAAAGAGTTGTCCCTTCCCCACCCCGGCGTGGAGAAGAATCTTGGGCAGTGAATTTCTCAGCGGGTGTCAAGGTCCTGGTCTGCAGGCTCAAAGAGGGGGGCTGCCATGGAAGAGAATGTGTTCAGCGTGCAGCAGATACAGCCCAACGTCATCTCGGTGAGGCTCTTCAAGCGCAAGGTGGGCGGCCTCGGTTTCCTGGTGAAGGAGCGCGTCAGCAAGCCGCCTGTCATCATCTCCGACCTGATCCGGGGAGGGGCTGCGGAGCAGAGTGGCCTCATCCAGGCTGGGGACATCATTTTAGCTGTCAATGGCAGGCCCCTGGTGGACATGAGCTATGAGACCGCACTGGAGATACTGAGAAGCATCACCTCGGAGACCTACGTGGTTCTCATCCTGAGAGGCCCCGAGGGCTTCACCACTCACCTGGAGACCACTTTTGCAGGTGACGGGACGCCAAAAACCATCCGTGTCACCAGACCCCTCTGCCCGACTCCGAAGGCAGTTGACTTGTCCAACCCAAGCCTGCACGGCAAAGAGCAGCCGGTGCCTTCAGCCGACCGCACCATGGGCTCCCTGTGGACAAGAGAGATGGGGCGGGAGGTGGAGCCGATGGTCCACGTTAACGGCGTTGTTGCTGGCAGCAAAGGGCAGGATGCTGGGAAGGGGAAGGAGGGGGCTTGTGGTCACCCTTGCCTCAACGGCAGCGTGGAAGACAATGAACTGCTCAAAGAGATTGAGCCCGTCCTGGATCTCCTGAAGAGCAGCAGTAAGGACAGCGATGGAGATGCGCCCTCCAAGGTAGAGACAAGAGATATAGAAGTCCAGGTGGACTGGTAGGTCCCTAAATACATTTTTTACATTTGGTGAAACGTGCTGGTTTTGGCTGCCCAGAGTGGCTGGTTCTGGTGTCGGTGGGCACCTCTCCACAAGTGACTGCTGTCTGACACAGCAGGAGGGAAGTGGAGAGGAAGGGTGCAAAATAAAGGGGGGAGCAGTTGATGAGGGGAAGACAAAAGAAATGAAATTTTGGGAGTAGGTGGTGGAAGAAAGGGAGAAAGACCTAAGTGTGGGAAATCAGGGAGACAGCAGGAGGAAAGTCTCGTGGAAAGCCAAGCTATGGGATGTGCTGAATCACGGGCTGGGATTTGTTTCTTTTCCATGTTCTTGATCTCATTTGTTTTAAGTTTAAACAAAATTCCCTGCCTCAGTTTCCCCACCTGCCAATTCAGACTTCTGGTATTGGCTGTCCTTGCCATTCTGCTTTGGAGCTCTCCCCTTGATATCTGCTATTGATTAACTGCCCGAGAGGGAGAAGGAAGGTCAGACCAGCAGAGTACGATGCTTCCCAGGAGAAAGGAGTTTCAAATCCTTCCGTGCTTTTGGTGGTCAGGCTCTGGCTTTGGGGAGGGGAGCTTCAGTCAGGCTCCAGGCGACCTCTGTGCAAGGGTCCTGCCTTGGGTGCTCCCATCTTTTGTGAAGGGGAAAAGGTTTCCCACAGAGAGTTCAGAAATGGCCACCCCTCATTGAAATGCAACAGCGGAGCTGCCCATTCATGCCCTCCCCTGTTTCTAGATGAAGCTGGTTATTTCAGTATGCACAGGGGGGTGTGTCGGGGATGGGGACATATGGCTGCTTACCCCATGGCCTTTTGAGGAGGGTGAAGTCCCGAGGGTAGGACTGCTTCATTTCTGATATCTGTGCCTGCGAGGGGCCGCGTGCGTGGTGTTGCCCTCCTGATCTTCCCCAGCACTTCCCTGAGCTGTCGCCCATCCCTCTGCAGCCGAAGCAGCTCCCCATGGCCCTTTGTGCTTTGCAAAAACATCATTGGTAGCTATTTTATTGGTCCCAGCTCCCTTGCCTCCTGGCCGTTTATTAGCAGTGATAGGTTGCCTATTCCTGTTGCCGTTCCCCAAGTCCCTGAACACATTTTAGCGGTGTCAAGTGCCGCAGCAGGTTGTGGCTGCCCTCGGTGATTGATGGGCTGGCAAAGCCGGGAGGGTTCACTGGAGCTGATGATCTCGGCTCAGTGACAGAGGGATTTGTACCTTCACGTCCCCGTGCTGCACCTGCTGCCCTAGGGAGGGGCAAAAATGGTATTTATTTATTTATTTATTTATTTATTTTATCAGAAAAAACGGAGAAGCTAAAGGCAGAGCTCTTGGCTGCAGTGGGTTCCCCACCCAGCTTGGCAGCAGAGCTCAAGCTGAGCTCCCAGTTGCTCCCAGCACAAACCAACGCCCATGCTGTGTGTATTTCATTTTTCTTGTTTTGATGTGTGGTTGGGTTTGCGCCGTCGTTTCTGCTCTCTCCCCAGTGGTGTGTTTTTATCACAGAGGACACTATTGCTCAAAGCCCGTTAGGGTGGCCAAGGTGAGTCAGAGGGAAAAAACCAGCTCAGCTCGGTGCTGGTGGTGGGTGGGAGATGTCTGGGGAAGAGTGGTGGGAGAGGGCACGCTTGGGGACATCCTTCACTCATGTCCCCTCGGTCCCAGCACCTTTGGCTGCTTCAGAAACCCTTGGGATTGGTCTCTGCTGTGCAATAAGAGGCATTTTAACCCTTCAAGCCTTGCACACTCCCTGGAAGGCTGAGGGCTGCCTGCACATCCTTTAATCCAGCATAAACCCATCCTTGGGGCAATCTGGTTTAAGTGCCCAAAGAATCAAGACTTTGAAGGGGTTGTGTTTGACTATAGGTCCACCAAAATGAGCAGGAGTGATTAAAAATCCCCACTCTCCCTCTGTTTTTGCTAAAACTGGTGTGGTGGAGCTGGGGGTCATAGTCTGGGGAAGCCCTCGGAGGAAACAACCCCAAGGTACAGCCTCACCCCTCAAGGTGTCCCCCTCAGTGTCCCCATCCCATCCTACCAGCTGTGGGTTCTCCAAGGAAATTCTGCTACATCTGGGGGAAAGGATGACAAATGTGTTTTTCCTTGAGGAGTCTCTTCTGCTCATAAAGAGATTAAACCGAAACACTTTGAATTCACTTAAACTGAAGGACTTCAAACCAGCAAGAATATTAGTGAAGTGGGTACTTCACCAAAATTCCACTCGCTTTATTTTTCAATATCCTTTAAAAAAAAAATAAATCCATGTGATCTGTGTATCTCGGGACTGAAAATCCACTTTTCGGTCAAAATTAGTCTTCGATCTTCTGCTTGATGAGAAGCTGAAGCCTCGCTCTTGTGGGAGGACTCTGTATAAACGAAAAGACCTGAGCTGGAGCAGGAATGTGGGAATAGAGAGAAACTGCGGGGAAAACTTGTCGAGAGCCACTCTGCAGGGTAAAGGGCACCTCTCAGCCACCTCTCCTCCCGCTCCCGAGACGTGCTGGAGATGATTCATCTCCTCTGCTTAGTCTCAGACAGAGCTGGGGCATCGTGAAGGTCTTCTACTGTGAGAGTTTTCTTGGTCCACAGGAGAAGTGCACGAAGGTCAGGAAGCGACAGGGAGCTGATAACTGTGGAGAGTGTTGGTCGATGCCAAAGAAATGCCAAAAAAATAAGCAAGATTTATCAGATTGATGCAGCTCTAACGCTGTAGGCTGTGACTTCTCCAGGCTTGAGGGGAGCAAGCAAAGCTGGCGTTCATCAAAACAGGAATAGAGCTCTACCTGGACACCAAGAGGGTGGAAAACCTTGTTCAGGGTGAAGCTGGACCACTTGACCATCAATCCAGCTGCAGATGCTGGCCTCGAGACCAATCCTGTTCTGTCTCCATCTTTGCCTGGTGCTGACCTTCACAGCCCACAGCACTTTGTCAAAGCCAGTCTGGCTCGTAGAGCTGTGACAGCTTTCCTAGGGCAGAGAGGAATGATGCAAGTCTGAGGTATTTACAAGGAGGCAAACACTCTTGATCAAGGTGGGCTTTGCCAAAAGCCATTCCAATTCCACCCGATGCTTTGGGCTTCCAGCAAGGAAAACTGGAAACTGTGAAGTTTGCACTGGGGGAAAAAAATCAGTTCATCTTCACCTGCTGCACCCATGGTCTGCACTCTCTGTGGAACTTGTCCCTGGCTTTTGCTCCCTGCTGATTTCCAGCTGTAAGGTGCTCTGGGTCCATGATGCATGGCCGTGAGATGGGCTCCGACCGCAGCTGAATGTCTGCTCCTCAGCTCAAGCTGTCTGTGAGGAAGTCAATCATAACACAGAGCATGGAAGTGGGGCTCAAGGTATGATGAGAGCTGGCATTTCTGCCACAAGGCTCACCGTGGGCTAGAAAACAAAAATAGAGTTTGATTCACTCACTGCCAGCTAACCTAGGTCTGTTTTTCCCTCTGAGCTCTAGGGAGATTGTCATGTTCCATCTTCCCTCCCTCTCCCCCTCCACCGAGTTGCCAGTATTTATTTTTCTTCCCAGGTCTATTCCATAACATGAACAGCATGACGGAAACATGGCAGTTTCGGTCCAAAAAGCAGCATCAGCAGCCCTGAGAGGGAGGAGTGTGCTGAGAGCAGGAATTCTGTTTATGAAGGGTTTCAAGGTTTCAGGCTCCATCCTGCACTGGAACAAACCCCGTAATTTTGCAGTTCTCGAAGAGAAAATTCTCTTCCTCCCACCTCCTTTGCCGCCGCCAAAATCTCTTTGTGTGGCTCAAAACATTTCATTTGCATTTCTGATGTCTTCATTACGCTGTACTTGGACACAGAAGTTTAAAACCTCTGAAATGAAAAGGTTCCCTGAGACTATCGTGTTACTGCTGTTCTGCAAAATGGTGAAGCAGGATGCCTTGGCAGTGAAAAACCCTTCCCTGCTCCCTCAATGGGTTCTTCCTCATCACTCTGACTACATCAGTCTAATTCAGAGAGGCATTTTGTGCCTGCAAACAGCATATGCCACCCAAATATCCTCCTGTGGAGCCCTCTCAGGCCAATCTGCTGAGCACCCTTCATCCATTCAGCCTGGTGCTTGGACAATCATTCTCCATGCTTGTGCATGGGATGGCTGTTCTCCTTGTACATGGTCCCAGCAGACAAATCCACGGCCCCATGGGTGCTCTCCCAGCAGACCTGAACTGTGTTTGACCTCCAAAGGAGATACTGAGGCTGGAATTCTCCAGGTGCTCTTTGAGCATGGCTGGGAAGGGACGAGCGTGGCGGTCACAGGTTGCATCTGGTGCTGGCTGAATCTTGAGCGATGCCGATGGGATTTTGGGATCGCTTGGATCTGTTCCCAGGTCTCTGTCTGTCAATGCCTTCTCAACTGCATTTACCAACCTCATATTTCACAGGTCTCTCTCTGAAGCTGCTCAGTGCAGCTCGGCTCATTAGTCTCTAATCCCAGCACTGGGCACAGCCCAGCGGTGCTCTGACCTTCTCAGGGTGCAACACCCTCTTCAAGCCATGCTGCGTGCTTGTCAGTGAGGCTTTTGTCCTCTTCCTTCGGTGCTGTTCAAGCTCCCCTTTCTTGTTTAGAAAGTGGTTTCTTGCTCTAATCGCTCTGTAATTACCTGCTCCAGGCACACTGGCCCTGCTGCCTCCCCAGGGAGCACATCCCACCTTTCGGAGTTACTCCTCCTGCTTCCAACATTCCTGCTTCCTTCCTGAGCTCTGCTCCATCCTCTGCACCCTGCAAACCCCAGATCCTGCCTGATCCCTTCTCCTGCCTCTCCCTCAAGCCTGTGCTGTTGTGCCAGACCTTGCTTTAACCCTCGAGGTGAGGAGCCTGCAGCCAGCAGGCTTCCTGACTGCGTGCTGCCCCAGGGACATGATAGCAAGGAAATACCCACTTCTGAGGATGTGATGCCCCCTGGAGAGTGGTTCTCCATGGGGCAAAAGAAAGGTGAGGCAAGAGCCATTTACCCCAGCCTCTAGCCCTGGAAGGAGGAGCAATGTGCAGTGGAACCTTGCAGCCACCTCCAAGGACACACAGGAGAGGGGAAGAAAGTAAAAAGAAGGTGTTTCTCTCCCAAAGCTCGGATCAAGCAAGGTGGACACGTGTCAGCTTCCCACGCAGTCCCAAGCTCAAGCAGAGGGATTTCAACCACTGGGACAAGGGCCTGGAGGAGTCCATCCCCCGTGGGGGCAGCACAGGGGCTGCTGTTGACACTGCGGCACGAGAGCTGTCAGTGGACACATGGACATGGGCATCCATGCTATTATTCTTAAACCACCCCCTGGCGATTGCAGCAGCTCCTGGTGCCCCTCATCCCTGCCTGGGAAATCAGAGAGATCCTGCTGCATTCAAAGGAGTGACGAACTTTCTTTTTTGCTCATTTTTTTTTTATTATTCTTTCTTTATCGGGAAAGCTTTGGAGAAATTTCTCAAAGGGCTGTCTCAGCAACTTCCCTTCTGCTTCATCACTCGGAGCACTGCAACATCATCAAATTAATCAAAAGAAAATAGTGGTGCCTCTCATTTCTCCCAGCAGCCAGATGCTCTTCCCGAGGTGAGGCAACAACCAAGGCTCTGCCTTTGCATCGTGGGGGGGAGGGGGCAGGGTTCCTCTTGCTTTTTTTAAGCAATGAGTTTTGCTTTCAGAACAAAAGCTGACCTCAAACAGGGTCCCTTCCCAAAAACCTCCTCGGGATCCAAGAGATCTTGCCAAGAGCATTTAATAGATCTGGCAGCGGGACCAGGTCAGAGAGGGATGCCTGGATCTGGCCTTTGGGAGAGGTTAGTCAAGCAAGTGCCTCCAAGGACAGGTCTCCAGCACTGCTTCCAGGGCCTCCAAGACACAAAAGTGGCCTCTGAGGTCTGACAGTGAGCCGGGAGGATTTCTCCAAAGGCTGCTGGGAGCCGAGGGCAAGCTCCCCTCTCCCCTGCATAGCTGCAGATGGGGCTGCTCCCACGGCAGCTCCCTGAGGTGCCCAACCTCAAAATCCCCCTTGGGGGAACTGCGCCCTCTCCACCGCCCACTGGGAGCACCTGGGAACTGCTCTTTGGTCTCTCTGGTGCTGGAGCATTTCTGGAAACCCTTTGGAAGGCTGAGCTGGGCTGTTGTGGCTGCTCTGCCAGTCCCCGTGAGCGGGTGAGCAGTGTCCTCATATGGACGTGGCAGGTCAGCCCATTTCTCTGCTGGCGCCTGGGGAAGCCAAGTCAAGAGAGGAAAATAACTGACCCAGAAGACCCTGTTCCTGCCTGAGCTCACAAACAAGGCAGTTACAAGAAACGGGCAGGAAATATTTGTAAAATGAAGCAATTGATTTTTTTCTAAATGTTTTTCGCCCCATCTGGAGTGAGGCTGTGGCAGCTCTGAATGGGCTTTTCTCTCCCTGCCTCGCTCCGAAAGTCAGAGCCGGATACTTCTGGGCAGCCTCATCCGGGAGAGGTCTGCACAGGGCCATGCACCAGCAGCCCCGTGAGGGATGGAGCTCCTCGCCCGACACCGAGCAACCACAGCACAACACCAGCACGGAAGCAGAGATACAATCAGGAGTTCAGTCAAACATCTTTGTCTCAGCTCTGCCTGACTGTGCTTTAATAGCAAAGGGTGAGGGCAGCACCTCTCTGCCTTGTTGGCACAGCCGTAAGTCCATGGAGATCAGCAATACACAACCCATTTCTGCCCCAGTTGCAAACACACTATGGGATGTGGAGCAGTTGCTCCTGAGCATCCAACCCTTGATGTCCACCTGGACGTCACCGCTCATCACGACGGGGCATCTTGCTGTCGGGTGATGCTCAAGGTGGCGGGAGCAGGGCCCTGCTCCAGCAATACTTGGAATGCACCAAGTAGCCAACTACAGCAATGACTTAATTCAAGCATCTGGTCTTTTTCCATGCCGTTGGCACAGGTGCCAGTGTTGCAAACACCTTCCTGGAAACAGCAGGTTGTGCCAGGCTCCTGCAGGCATGTGCTCGGTGTCATTTTGGAGGTGCCTGTGGGATACCTGGCACGCTGGGGTCTGTCTGCCCAAGCCTCTCCTGCCTGCATAGAGGCAAGGTCTGTGCCTCTGGAGAGGCACTGTGGTCCCTCAGGAGACAGGTTCCTTCTGCTAAGCCCCAGGCACCAGTAAAGCCAAGGGAATTCTTCTGTTGCCTTATGGATTTAGTGCTTGTGTCTTGATTTGGGGCTGGTTATGGGAAGCAGCACATTGGGGTTTGTCAGCTACAAGAGATGGCTCATGCATGGCCATCATTCCGTGTGCTCAGTGGCTCCGTCTTGACCTGCCTCCATTCTGCTCAGTATGATGGGGATCAGGGCAAGAGGGCAGGGTTGTGCAGCCGTGGAAATGAGTATTCTCAGGGGGGGTTTAATAGCTGGCATTGATTTAGGGAGAAGAGCCAGTTTGCTGAACTTTCATCCTGATAATTCTCTATCTTGCTGCTGGGAATGCTCTAGATGGAGGTAGGTTGGATTCTTCAAGAGACCCTATCTGTTCACATACTCGTAGTCATAAAAGATCAGCTTTCTTTTCTGGGGGGGGGGGCATTAAAAAACCTGCAGTAGAACCTGCCCCTATGGCACCTGTACCTCCTCGCTTGCACCAAGCTGGCCACTTTCACCTTAAGGCAGCCAAGGCTTGGAAGGTGTCCAGGAGCCTGGTGTAATATTTTGGCAGCTGAATGTTGCTCTCGAAAGGCAGAAAAATTACAGAAAACATAAAGCACAGGGTAGTGGTTCTTTAAGTGAAGTATTTTCCTTAAGCTGTATCTACAGATAGGAGCTGGCAAGCACTAGGCTGTGAAACTGAAGCTGTTTGGATGTGTGTGTCTTTTTGAGGTGGTGGCAAGAGCACCATGTTGGGATGAATTATAGAATCCCAGAACCCCAGTCTGGTTTGGGTGTGAAGGGACCTTAAAGCCCATCCAGTGCCACCCCCTGCCATGGGCAGGGACACCTCCCACCACACCACGGTGCTCCAAGCCCCATCCAACCTGGCCTTGAGCACTGTCAGGCAGGGGCAGCCACAGCTTCTCTGGGCACCCTGGGCCAGGCTCTCACCACCCTCACACCAAACAATTTCTCCCTCCCATCCCATCTCCATCTCCCCTCTGGCACTTGGAACCCGTTCCCCCTTGTCCCATCACTCCCTGCCCTTGTCTCCAGTCCCTCTCCAGCTTTTCTGGAGCCTTTTCAGGCACTGGAAGGTGCTCTGAGGTCTCCCTGGAGCCTTCTCTTCTCCAGGCTGAACACCCCCAACTCTCAGCCCGTCTTCATAGTGGAGGTGTCCCAAGTGCAAATGTCCTAATTTGGCTGGTGCCCAAAGCCCACCATCATTAATGGAAAGGCTCGTTGTTGGCTTTAGTAGGCATCTGGAGGGCTTTTAAGAACTGACAGTAGGAGGAGAACAATTCCCAGAGCGCGTTACCTCGATGACCCATTGAGCAAGGGCCAAGGCAATGCAGTTGTGAGCTGTGGGGCTGTGCCCATCCTGCCCAGTGCAGCCCAAACCAGGGAGCTCCCTTCCATGCCTGCCCCCCCCCCCCCGGGGGGTTGGTGCCTGCAGTGCAGATGCTGCAGCCTGACTTCTCTGAATGTCACGTCCCTAAACCCCAGTTGTTTTGCTCCTCCGTGAGGGCTCATACGGCAGCTGTGTCCCACCACCTGCTCGGGTGGCATTTCACAGCCTCACCCACATCCTGCTGTGTGTTCCCCAGACAAAACACACGTGGGGGACGGTGTACACCGAGAGTTCCACCAGCCCCACTGTGCACCCTCAGTCCCCCCCATCCCCACTCCATGAAGACAATCCATCAGCTTGCTGGAGTAAAATCGCTCACCTTCACCAACATGTGCAGTGTCTGTGAAGTTTGGGAAGAGGACAGAGAGTTGTCTCTCCCTCCTGGGAGCCACTTATTTTTTTCTTGGGTTGTTTTTCCTCTCCTCTGCTCATAAACTCCAAACCACTCTGCAACCCCTGCTGGTTTTGCCATGGGGTTTTGCAGCTGGAAGAGCGTGCAGCTCTTCCTTCCCCTGCTCAGTGCTTGTTCTCGCAGGGCTTCAGCTTGGCTTTTTGGGGTGCAGAGGGTCTGGCGTGTGACCCTGCTCAAGCCAGTGTTGGGGCAGGGGGTTCTTGTTGTTTAGCAGCCACTGAGCTCCGAATTTCTATCGTTGGGTTTGCCCTCTCCCCAGTGATTCATCATCTCAGGCAAGGCAGGGCTTCCCCTCCCATCCCACAGGGCAATGCACAAGGATTTTCTCCCACGGGAAGCAGCCGGACGCTGTGGTCCCAGCACCCAGCTGCCCTCCAACCCACTGACCCAAATGGTTTTTAACCCTTCAGTTTCAGGGAAGGGGAGAACAAGCCACAGAAAGCTTTGCCAGCTCCGATGGAGAATGACCGCGTCTTCAGTGACCTGTGGGGGAAGAGCAATGTGCCTGTGGTCCTGAACAACCCCTACTCTGAAGCAGAGCAGGTAAGAGGCCATGACTGGTGCTGCTATGGGTGGGAAGGGGGTTTAGGGATATATGACCCATCCTGGTGAGCTCTTACACCTGCCAGGACTACGTGCGCTACCCTGAAGACCTTTGATCCCAAGAGCTGAAGTTGGTGGAGTGTAGAGCCCATTTGGTCCAGAAGCTGAATTCCCCATGGTTCAGACAGAGTATGGGTCACTGGAGAACGATGCTCTTCATCCAAGGGACCAAAGTGGGATGGGAGCACAGCCAGGGACCAGGACTCTGAAACCTCCCTCGGGACTGACGTCCTTTTTCGTGGCAAAAAGCCGAATTGCATCGTTACAGTCGTTTTGATTCATATGATGGTAATTCAATAGAGCACTTCAGATAATACATTGTGCGGTGCCTTTTCATCTCCTCACGCCCCACAGACATAAATTCTTTGTCTTCCTTGCCAAAAGTGGATTAACTCCACGCTTGTAACAAAGCCAGAGACGTAAGGCAGACCCTGCCAGGCCAGAAAGATCACCTCGGGGAAAACATGACGTGGGTGAGCACTGCCAAGCCTCTTCGGGCAAACCTGTCCCCCTGATGGGATTAACCAGGGCAGGGCACAGGGGACCAGTCTGGGGATCATTCAGTCTCCTTGTCCCACCGTATTTCTCAGGGGGACATGCTTTCTAAGCGAGAGGAGAAAAGTGTTTCAGTGGTCACATGAAGAATTCCGAGAAAATCAGTATTTCCTCAGCTCAGGAATGTCCTCAGCAGATGCCTCTGGCTGATGCCTCTCCCCAGCTCCAAGAAGCTGCAATGCAATGTCCTCGCTGACATGCCGCATGCAGAACACTCCTGGTGTGATTGACACCCAGATTTGAGTCTGGCCTTGACACCCAGCAGCCTCCAGCAGCACTTCCCAGGCCATGGCTCTGCCGGGGGCTGTTTTTCCATTTCATGGGCACTTTGCAAGATACAAATCCAGAAATGGATGGTGAGGTCACATGAGGTGACATGGTCCCTTCATGCCTGTGGAGGTGACGTGGTCTTGGCTGTGGTGGTTTAACTCTGATTCCCCCTATGCCAGGAGCATCGCTGCTTCCCCCAGGACTCCTGAGCAGAATGATGTTCATGTGCACTCTTGCAGCACACACAGTGTCAGAGGCTCATGGGACACACGAGACCCACTGTGTGGGTACTGGTGTCCACACAGGGCGACTGAGATACTCCTGACCATGCCAGACTTGCTGCGTGGTTTTAGCCAACCTGGTTGGGTGCTCAGATGCAGTCAGGAGGTGATTTCCATCCTCCTCTTGCCCGATGGCAGCTCAGGACTGCAGCCTGGTGTCCCAGCAGCACAGACAGCCTTATGGTGGGTATCATCCTACATCACACACACAAGTGGGTGCATCCAGGAGCTGCAAGCAACACCCTCTGTTCAGACACTGGAGAGACCCCCCCGGGCAGCCCTGTGTCCTGCTGCATGGTTAATGCACTGTGGCAGGCATCACGAGCCCATTTCACCCCCTGACAGGTCACTGCTCTGGTTCCTTTGCCCCAGTGCTGGAAAGGCACTGTCTTTCTGCCTCCTTCGCTAAGCTCCTTGCATGTACACATCTCTTACTATAAGCATTTTATAACCTTTTGTGTTCAGAGCTTAACTTCGCTCCATGTTAGGGCTGCCAAAACCACCAGCCTTAAGCTGCTATTTTTTTTTATTCACTAGATGTGCAGCTTTCTTTTCATCCTCCTGATCCCCAGATCCTTATGCCTGCTCTCCTGGAGGTGGTTTGGTTTTTCCCCCTGGCTCCCTGCAGCCGTTTCCCTGGGCTGCACGTGGTCAAGGCAACCAAACTTCTTGCAAGCTGCAATAAATACCATTAGCCCAGGGGCAAGTCAAGCCAAGCGTGAGCTTTTTATACACCTTGTTCTTTAAAGGGGATTCGGTGAGTTCACTTGGCCAGGTGGGGAATGCTTGCTGAGGCTCATAATAAGGTGCTGAAAGACCCATTGGGCATCAACCATCAGCCCCATTTTTTTGTGAAATCACGCAGTTTGCTTTGCTTGTGTCCCAGGAGCCCCATGCTCCTGGCCCCAACCCTCACCAACGGGAAGATGCTGTGACTGCACCAGCCCAGGTCCCGTGCCAGTCGTATTTCAGTCCGTATGGATTGATTTGTTAGGAGCTCCGGGGTGACCGGAGTGTGTGTGTCCCTGTAGCTAGCAGGGGAAGGGAGTCGTGTCAGCTCCACGCTTGTAAGGATGATTTACAGCTTTATGAAAGGGAAAAGCACACTTTTAGCCCGTGGGGTTGATGCAGTCTGGGATGTAGCTGTGACCTGGGCTGACGCTGCAGACCTCGTCCTTCCATAGTCGCTGCATTTCAGCAGAGGCATCACTGCAGGGACACCCAAAGCCCAGCTGGGACACAGGAGGAAGGCTGAGGACCCACTCAGCTCTGCCAAAAAGGGAGATGCTCCCTGTTGTCCTGGCCCCAGGGTGTGCTGGGGGCTGGGTGCGTTTCTCCCCTGCGCCTGTAAGAGCTGCAGACGCTGGTGAGAAGTGCCAACACGCTCCCTTCTCAAAGATGTTTGCATAATGCATCTGCGCCCCGACTGCTACGTTAGTCTCTCCGTTTGTCCCACTCTTGAGTCACTAATATCACAGCTGCCTAATTAAAACATGAAAGGATCTCACACAACCTCCCTGACAGAACCACGAGTAATATCTGGCTTCAGCTTTGCTGCGCAGGGAAGGCTTACACCCCCCCAGAGCTCTTCTGAGTGTTACTCACCCCACAGCTGCTCTGCAATGTGGTTGCCAGACCTGGCCCCTCTGTTTCTTGTAGGTGGTGTCACCTCGGTTGCTCCAGCCTGGCTGGCACCCCAGGGATTCAGCGTGCCTCTGCACCTCCAGCAAACATTCAAACCTTGCCAGTTCCTGCAGGGAAAAGACAGAAAGGAAAGGGAGCAGCTTTGAGAGAGGTCTAAGGTAGCCTGGAGAAGAGGAGACTGAGAGGAGACCTTATTGCCCTCTACAGCTACCTACAGGGAGGTTGTAGTGAGGCTGGGGTTGGTCTCTTCTCCCCAGTTGCTGATGACAGGACGAGAGGAAATGGCCTCAAGTTCCATCAGGGGAAGTTTAGGTTGGAGATTAGGAAGAAGTTCTTTCCTGAGAGGGTGGTTGGGCACTGGAATGGGCTGCCCAGGGAGGTGGTGGAGTCACCATCCCTGGGGGTGTTCAAAAAACGGGTTGATGAGGCACTTGAGGCCATGGTCTGATGGTCTGATGGTCAGGAATATGGTGGGATAAAGGTTGGACTTGATGACCCTGGAGATCCCTTCCAACCATAATGATTCTACGATTCTAAGGTAGAACATCTGTAGGCAGATGTTAAGCAGATGATGTCCACCAACTTGCTTGAGGTACAGGTGAGGATTGGCTTTGTTTGCATTTTTGAGCAGCAGTTTTCAGCTACGTTTTCCCAATCTCACAGAGCTGCTCTGAGCAATCACGTTCAGAAGGAAGGTGGCAGATTATCCGGTTGTTATTGTTGGGTGGCTCAGTTTGGTTCAGAGAGCACAGGATGCTGATAGTGACTCGGGAATGGTTCAATTCTGATGAAAGAGTAAAACAAGCAGAAAAAAAAAATGACCAGAAACTGCCATAATTCGGGTCAGATTCTGCAAAACTGAAGAAAAAAATTAGCTTTAAAATAGTGCTTTTTCAGGACTACACTTCAGAGATTCTTTTTCTTGACTACTGGTTTTGAGCTCTGTATGAAGTCTTGTATTTGTCTTCTGCAGTGTGGAAAGGGGCAGCCGAGATCCACTGTGTGGTCCTCTGGCTTCAGGGGCTTCTTCTGACTTGGGAAGATCACAGGAATGCCACAGAGAGCTGTGACAGCGTAGCCTGAGGGCATGTAGAGAGTGGCTTTCAGAGGCTGCAAGGACCAAAGAGGGTCCTACCAAGGGGTCTGGTTGTCAAGCTCTTCCTTTCTCTCCATCCTGTGTCTCTTGCTCCCAGCATATGCTCTCCATGCATGGTATCACACTGGGAGCCTCAGGCTGCTTGACAGCAAGATCCTTATTTTCCAGGGGGAAAAAAAGTGTGAAGCATATGGTAAAAACAAGGACTGGGCAAAAAATATGGCCAACATTGCCACCAGGGCAATGCAGTGGTGTCTGCATCAGTCTCACAACCAATCAGGCACCAATGTCTCTCTGCTTCAGAAAAGCAGAGGAATCCTCTCCCTGGCAAGGCAAGAGCAAGGTCAATCCAGAGCCTCATGTGCTTTTGTCATCCTTGTGGCCCCTGTTGCTTTCCCTCATCAGCAGAAGTGCTTGTTCTGAAACAAGAGCTTCTCCCACCTGGTGCTGGTGCTTCTTCAGTCATTCCTGCTGCTTTTGTGCTATTGCTGCTGGACCATGAGCTGCAAATGTGACACCACCCCAGAGCCACCAGAAAGGAAGGTGAGACTCTGCACAGCTTTGCTGAAGGCAGTGCCAGTGTTAAAAAACCTTGGAGATGGATTAGAAAGGGACACAAACTACAGGATTCATGTAGGAAAGCTACACAAAACCTTGGTGCAAGTTTGCAGAGATGCAAAGCTCCAAGTGGTGCCAAATGTAAGCAGGTTTTGACAAGATGCTCCTGGGTGGGATCAGGTCTGCCCTTGGAACCTGCAACAACATCACTGCAGTGACTGAATTGCACCCTGCTGGGAGACCTGATTCCTAGAAGAAACATCTCTGCTTTCCAGGGCTGCTGCAGGTCTCCCTGTCCCGCGATGCGCTGGCAGACACTGATTGCCCTTTCAGTCTTTAAGTGCTTGGGGTGAAGAAGGGTCAGGGTAGAAATACTGGATATTATCTGGGAAAACAAGCACACACAGGCACCTGCAGCCAGCTCCTGTGGTTGTGAGGTTCTTCCTCACGTGGGCATATAACTGCGTGCTGGAGGAGCAGACCCTGGCACAGAGGTTCAGAGCAGAGAGGGAACTAATCCAGCTATGCATAATTCAGCAGCTCTCCCACTTGCATCGTTTATCCATCCTTGTTCCTACCATCTTCCAGCACTGATATCAAAGGAGATGTGCCTTTAGCTTGCTCAGAGGAACCATCAGCTGTTAGCTCGATCTCACAGTGCTCGTATGAGTGAGGCAGAGCTTGACACGTGCAAAACCTGAGCAGGTGCTGCTCCTTAAAACGAAACATCTCATGTGTTTTAGAGAGGTAAGTCTTCCACTGGGACACTTGAACATATCGTTCTCCTAAGTGACTTCTGTCTAGCTTTAAACTCCTCTTCTACAGGTTTGGCTGTTGTGTAAACAGAGATGACTTCTCAGTTGCATTGAGGGTTGGTTGCTCCATTGGAGGACCCTAGATGCTGCCCATATTTGGATCTTATACCTTGTCTCGTTATATTATCACTAGGATTTAAGCACAGGCATCCACTGATACAGGATGCTGCTCATTGTTGTGGCCTTTTTCCCACCTCTCGTTGATGAATACTAACATTGTGCCTGCTCTTCACTGTTGTCCAGCCCCCACCCTCCGGGCGGCAGTCCCCAACTAAGAACACAGTGAATGGAAGTCCTTCCAAATGCCCACGGTTTGTCAAAATCAAGAACTGGGAGACAGGCTCCGTGCTTCACGATACTCTGCACCTCAAGACGGCCATGGTGAGTAGGGTTGATAGGACTGGACAGAAGTTGTCTGAGCATAATTGAGTGGCTCACAGTGTTTCCAGGATGGCTTTACCCGGAAATGGAGACCTGGATGAATTCAGGCCGTCATCTTGTATCTGGTGGTGTCTCCATTTCAAACCTCTGGTGCAATAAGTTGGGTGAGAGGGAAGTTCATCTGAGATAAATCAGGGAATGTGTATGACTTTATGCCAAGCTGGGGCAAGAATCTGGTGAGCACAAATTGTCTGCATCAGGGAGAAAAAAGGTGGAAATGTCTCTGTTTGTCAAAGATGCCACCAACTTCTGTGCAGCTAATTGTTGACTTCCCCCAGCCCAGCTCATCTAACTAACAGTGCTGCAGTAACCCAAGACATGCTTGTGTCCTTCTGTCTGATCAGGCCACCGCGTGCACCGAGCAGATCTGCATGGGCTCAGTAATGACCCCTGGCCAGCACATCCGCAAATCAGAGGATACCAGGTCAAAAGAGGAGGTGCTCCTCTTGGCTAAGGACTTCATTGACCAGTACTACTCCTCCATAAAGAGGTGGGTCACACGTGTGCTTAAGAAAGAAGGAACTCATGGCAGGATTCCCTGCCCTCCAGTCGGTTTGGTGACTGCCATCTCCTCCGTCCCCCACACATGCAGATCTGGCTCCAAGGCCCACATGGAAAGGCTGGAAGAAGTGACCAAGGAGATTGAAGCCACTGATACCTACCAGCTGCGGGACACAGAGCTGATCTATGGAGCCAAGCACGCCTGGAGAAATGCAGCGCGCTGTGTGGGCAGGATTCAGTGGTCCAAGCTGCAGGTGAGCACCATCTCCACTGCACACAGCTGCCAGGTTGCCTGCCAAAGGATGCACTGGTGTGTTGGAGAGGCAGAGCTTGCTCCTCAAATACCTGGGGAAGCCCAACACAGGTACAGTTGGGGGTGTTCAGCACACAGCAGCTATGCTGTCCTTGAAAGCTTTGGGGATACACAGGCTGGGAAGTCAGCAGGAGCTGGAGAAGCATCTGTGGGGTAGGTGGAGCTGAGTTGTTTGTGTTTGAAACGGGGCCAACTGGAAGCTGGTGCTCTAGAGGAGGTTTTTTGAAGTCAGATACTGCTCCAATATCTTACACACTGCTTCCAAAACCATGGCTCTGCCTGGAGAGAGGCAGCAGGACACACTCATCCTGGGTACAGAGATGCTATGGCAGGAGAAGATTTGGCTCAGTGCCCTTTTCACTAGCTGGAAGTGTAGGGTAGGATAGGAATTCATGGTCTCTAGTGGAATCCCTTGGTATGGAGATGATGTCTCCCTCTGTAACCTGGAGCATAGTTCAAGTGCTGCTGAGCAATTCCTGTGGCTGCCTGGGGCCGGGAGGCTGGGTCTCCTTCACTCCCAGTTCAGCCTCCAGCTCTTCTCTTCCACTGTTTCTTTTGGCACATCTGAACCTTAGGAGGAGCTGTGTCTGCAAGAAGTTGTCTTCATGCCTCCTATTGACCCTCTTTCCTGGTTTTCCTATACTTTTGTAGATGCCCCATCCCTGGAAACATTCAAAATCAGGTTAGACAGGGCTTTGAACAACCTGATGTAGTTGAAGGTGTCCCTGCTGGACAGGAGGGTTGTACAGGATGGGTTGTACAGGAGGAGGGTTGGACTGGATGACCTTTAAAGATCCCTTCCAACCCGAACCATTCTGTGGTTCTATGATTCCCCATCCCCTCAGTGGGTCTCAGGTCTGACTGATACCTGTGCTATTTCAGCTTTGAGTCTTCATCTACAAGAGACAAAGAGCAGAAACCAAAGCTATTTGTAAATAAGTCAGAAACAGCAGCATTTTGAGAGCATTGGACTGAGGAGGTTTTTGCCTGAGCAGCAGATGACTCACCTCTCCAAAGCAAAAGGGGAAGCTGGATTAGACATCCACATGTTGTAAAGGCAGGGACCACATGATATGGATCTTTAGATACATAACAAGTCACAGTGGCCTCTGGGGCTTTCCCTGTGCTCTGTTTCTTCTGCTTGGCTCTGCCCTAGGAGTTGGAGCATCCTGTAGCATCCACAATTGCTTCCACTGTTTCAGGTGTTTGATGCCCGTGACTGCACCACAGCCCATGGGATGTTCAATTATATCTGCAACCACATCAAATACGCCACCAACAAAGGGAACCTCAGGTGAGCCACCAGGGTCTATATCCAAAGGCATCTGGATGTGTGTCAGCCCGGTTCTGGGCCTTGCTGACACGATCTCTTTTAGTAGATGCTGCCCAACAGGATGGTTGTGGCCAGCACCTGCCCTGGGGAGCATTAGAGGGACTTGGTATCAGGGGGAGGTGTCCTGCTGGCCCAGCTATGTCTCTTCTTGCTCTCTGTGAGACCTCAAAAGGCAGATTTTCCAATTATTTCTCCTTTCCTATGTTCTGCACCAAATGCAGAGCCTGGACTGCTCTTCAGATCTGTCTGAGACCCCATGTTAGCAGCCAGCTTCTGCCTGGAGCTGGAAACAGCCCAGATTCCAGAGCTGGAGCGCAGCACGCCACGACTTCTTCTGGTGAAGGCAACCTAATAAATGTCTGGGACTTGTCCAAGGCACACCCAGAGGTGGTGCAGAGGGTGGTGGCAGGCAGGGGCTGCACCTTTCCCCCATGACATTTTCCCATTCCCATCCTGTGCCCTTGGAAGGTCCTCGGTGTTCACCAGCGCTGCCTCTCCCTCGCAGGTCGGCCATCACCATCTTCCCGCAGCGCACAGACACCAAGCACGACTTCCGCATCTGGAACGCCCAGCTCATCCGCTATGCTGGCTACAAGCAGCCTGATGGCACCATCCTGGGAGACCCTGCCAACGTGGAGCTGACGGAGGTACGGGCTGGACCCATCCTTCACGGCCACGGGGCTGGTGGGGGCAGGCAGGAGCTCTGAGCATCCCAGGAGCGTGCTGGGCCAAGCAGGGTTTATCGCAGCCACTGCCGTGCCCCAAAGTGAAGTTGGATTTCACAGGATCCCAGCATGGTGGGAGTTGGAAGGGACCTCTGGAGATCAGGAAGAACTTCTTTCCTGTGAGAGTGCCAGAGCACTGGACCAGGCTGCCCAGAGAGGCTGTGGAGTCTCCTTGGCTGGAGACATTCAAACCCCGCCTGGATGCGTTCCTGTGTGATGGACTCTGGGTGACCCTGCTCTGGCAGGGGGGTTGCACTGGATGAGCTTTCGAGGTCCCTTCCAACCCCTAGGATTCTGTGATCATCCAGTCCAACCCCCTTTTTAAAGCAGGGTCACCCAGAGCAGCTGGCACAGGATGGCACCCAGGTGGGTTTTGGATGTCCCTAGAGAAGGAGACCCCACACCCTCTCTGGGCAGCCTGGCCCACGTCTCAGTCACCCTCAAGGTGAAGAAGTTTTCCCTCACGTTCAGATGGAACTTCCCATGTTCCAGTTTGTGTCCATTGCCCCCTGTCCTGTCACTGGGTACCACTGAGAGGAATCTGGCCCCATCCTCCTGACACCCCCTGGAGATATTGATAAGCACTGATGAGATCCCCTCTCAGTCTTCTCCTCTCCAGGCTGAGCAGCCCCAGGTCTCTCAGCCTTTCTCAGCAGAGAGATGGTCCATTTCCCTCGTCACCTCCGTAGTCCTTTGCTGGACTCTCTCCAGTAGTTCCTTGTCTCACCCTTGGATATTTTCCCAGGAATAAAAGCTGTTTCCTTCCACACATCCCAGAGTTGGCCATAGCTGCACCAAAAGACTCTTCTCTCATTCTGCTTTTGCTGATAAAGGGTCACTTAGTGGTGCTGAGGGAATTCTTGCAGGAGGACCTGGGTGCCCACTGCTGACCTGGACCAGTGGGAATCAGAAATGAGATTTGCCTTTGCACTGCACGCACAGCACCGGGGCTCTGCTCAGCTCCCTCAAACCCTTCTGCTTTTCTCACCCATTTTCTCCTTCACCCTCACAGGCACAAACAGGGTAAGCAGCTTTTTCAGAGCCATGATCCCACCTGAGGATCTTCTCAGCTTCTTTAACAGCCCAGACCCCCCTCACGTGGCCATGGCTTGACTGTGACAGGCAACCCCATGTTGTAGTTCCCTCAGGTGGAGGTTGTTCCTGGACCACAAGGACTGAGCAGAGATGTTGTTTGGAGACCCTGCCCAGTGCTGTGCAACTCCCTGCCCGTAATGCTTGAAGAGCAGGTGATCTCCTGGGACTTCTAACCCCCACCTTTGTTCTGCCTGTAGATCTGCATTCAGCAAGGGTGGAAGGCACCACATGGGCGCTTCGATATCCTGCCTCTGCTCCTCCAAGCCAACGGCAATGATCCAGAGCTCTTTGAGATCCCCCCGGAGCTTGTGCTGGAAGTGCCCATCCGGCATCCCAAGTAAGTCAGAGTAAGCCCCAAGACTGCTCAAGAGGATCAGCAGGACTCAGTTCCTCTGATTTCACCCTAAGCCACCTCGTGTGCTTGGTCTTTCCTTGTTATGGCTTGGGTGCTTTAGCCAGGACCCTCTTCCAGGTCTTCCCTCTGCTCTGATGTCAAGCTGGCAAAGCCTGGAGGTGGAAAGCAAGTGATGTCCTTGTCTCAGGGCTGGTTTCCCTTTCCTTGAAGTGTCCCAGGGCTTACACCACTCTGTAACCCTCCTGATACATCACTTTCTCCCCATTAACAGCCCCCAAGGGAGATGTTGCCTCCAGGAACCGTTCTGCTCACATCTCCTCCAGCCTGGTGGGTGGTAGCAAAGCACCAGGCAGGGGAGGTCCAGCTGATTGCCTGATCCTGTTGTATCCTGTCAGGTTTGAGTGGTTCAAGGACCTGGGTCTGAAGTGGTATGGCTTGCCAGCTGTTTCCAACATGCTCCTCGAGATCGGTGGCCTGGAGTTTTCCGCCTGCCCCTTCAGTGGCTGGTACATGGGGACAGAGATCGGGGTCCGAGACTATTGTGACAACTCTCGCTACAACATACTGGAGGTAATTCCCCCTCCTGGAGGAGACCAGGACCTCCTGCGTGCAGCGGGTGTGTGTGGAGTTACTGGGGAGCAGGCAGGACACTGGGAGAGTGTTGCCTCGGGTGGGAGAGTACAGGACATCCAAGTCTCCCTTAGAGAGAGCAGTTATGTTCTCTTGGAGCTACATGGCCATGGGTGTGATGGGCTGGCATGTATTTTGTGTTCTATGAGGCCACCAGGTATCTGACACAGCAAGTGTGATGCCTATTGAGCTCCCCATGGACTTCTCAAAGCATCTTATGGATTGGCAGGCACCCGGTCATGTGTTTGATTGAGATCAAGTGCAAAGACATAGTGGGGCTCAGAGGGTGCTGAGGCACTTGGTGATTCCTCAGGGACATGCCTGCTCATGGGGACCCTCCTTCTACCACATTTTGTTACAGCAAGTGGCCAAGAAAATGAATCTAGATGTGAGGAAAACTTCATCTCTGTGGAAGGACCAGGCCCTGGTGGAGATCAACATTGCTGTGCTGTACAGCTTCCAGGTACCTGAGCAGCAGGGCTCTGCTGTGCTTGGATCAGGCTTGAGGGGGACAGTGTTCGATGGGATGAGACATCTGCCCAAGGACAATGGCAGCAGCTGATACACTCAGCTGAAGCTGTGCTGTGCCTTCCTAGTTTTGGGCTGTTCCAGGAGCCTGCAGTGAAATTTAATAATCTCTGTGCCCTGGATGTAGCAAAGACATCACTACCAGAGTCTGAGCTCTGCCAGTCCAGAGGGAGTGCCCCAAAATCCAGCCCTTCTGTCCCATCCATGAGGCAAGAACTGGCCCAGGTTCTCCTCCTATTTGTACTTAAAGGTTGAGTAGCAAAACTAGTCCTGGGCAACCCAACTTCAAAGGGTGGAAGTCCCTCCCAGAGCTGGATTAGAGCTGTTCCTTGAGTCCTGCAAGCCATGAAAGAGGTCCCCAAGGGGCTGAGCAGGGGATGCTCCATCCCATTCATGCCATCTTAGTCTTTGCTTAGCCCTTGACAAAGAGTAGAAGGAACAGCCTTCTGCTAGTGCATCTGCTCAGGAAGGACAGGGGCAGCTTCTCAGCCCTGGAAAATGGCACTGCTTGGTGATTGTGCTCCTTGGGAAGATCAGGGTCAGCTGCCACCCAGTGTCATCTCCAAAGGTACAGTCCTGTAAGACCATGGGAGTGAGGCATATTTGGGTCAAACAGCTGCAAAGGTAAAATTTCTGGTTTTGCCTTCCGAAGAGCATTAACCTGGAGTTGTTGTCTCTGCTTCTCCCTCCAACAGAGCGACAAGGTGACCATTGTGGATCACCACTCAGCCACCGAGTCCTTTATCAAGCACATGGAGAATGAGTACCGATGCCGTGGAGGCTGTCCTGCCGACTGGGTGTGGATTGTCCCACCAATGTCTGGCAGCATCACCCCAGTTTTCCATCAGGAAATGCTCAACTACCGTCTCACACCCTCCTTTGAGTACCAGGTACCATCTGCACCTTACCCCCCACCAGGGCTGTGGGCCCCAAGTACAGCCAGGAGCAGGGTGGGAGCTGGAGCTCAGGAGACCCAGGAAGGAGAGGGACACCATCTAATCCCTTCATCAAGCCATCTGCCAAAGGTGGTGAAGTCCATGAACAAGTATGATTAATGATTCCCCCTAATGTGGTGTGACAATCGCCTGGATGTTGCACCTTTTCCCAGGGCAAGGACTTTTTCCCTCTCCATGGGAAGATGGGATATGCTGGGGCCCCAGCTTTTACCCTTAGAGGTGGAACTAAACAGAGCTCCTCCCTTTGGAAGTGCCTGATTTTGCACTTTGAGGGGTAGGTGAGGGAATGACCTGGTGGTCACCGTGTCCCTCCTCCCTCCAGCCTGTGGGTTGGAGTGGTGGCTCCTGCCAGCTTGGGGATCCAACACTTTGCTGGGGGGGTCCTGCCCAGCAGTGGGCTGAAATGCTGGTGTTGGAGTAATTAACACTTCAGACCATGGGAAAAAAGTGCCCTAAGCAAACATGTGCTCATTAGCCAACCATCCCTGCGCCATGGTGTTCACACAATGTGACCTTTAGTCAAGAGCCCTTAAGGAACAATCACAAACCAGGAGCAGTCTGTTCATTCCTGGCCCTGATCACTGCCAGCCGCCTGCCAGGGCACTGAATCAGCTGCTGTGCCCTCGTTCCTTGCTTCAGCTGCCTCCCCCTCCCAGAGGGCCTCTTAGGAGAAAAACCCTTGTGGGTTGGGGAGAGGGAAGGATGTGTTTCCATCACCACTCCCCTTAGAATTATAGAATCATAGAATCATTATGGTTGGAAGGGATCTCCAGGGTCATCAAGTCCAACCTTTATCCCATCATATTCCTGACCATCAGACCATCAGACCATGGCCTCAAATGCCTCATCAACCCGTTTGTTGAACACCCCCAGGGACAGTGACAACACCTTCTGGTGTTCCCTGCCTTCTTTTTGTTTATGGGCTATTAATGCCCACCTCGGAGGTGGGAAGGCATTTGGCCAGAGGCTGTCACAAGCCATCAAGGGCTGGAGCAGCTCTGCTCTGGGGACAGGCTGAGAGGGTTGGGGCTGTTCATCCCAGAGAAGAGAAGGCTCCAGGGAGACCTTAGAGCATCTTCCAGTGCCTGAAGGGGCTCCAGGAAAGCTGGAGAGGGACTGGTGCCAAGGGCAGGGAGTGATGGGACGAGAGGGAACGGGTTCCAAGTGCCAGAGGGGAGATGGAGATGGGATGGGAGGGAGAAATTGTTTGGAGTGAGGGTGGTGAGAGCCTGGACCAGGGTGCCCAGAGAAGCTGTGGCTGCCCCTCCCTGGCAGTGTTTGTGGCCAGGTTGGATGGGGCTTGGAGTAACCTGGTGTGTTGGGAGGTGTTCCTGCCCATAGCAGAGGGGTGGCACTGGATGAGCTTTGAGGTCCCTTCCAACCCAGACCATTCCATGATTCTAAGGCTTGATTATATTGCAATTTTTCTGTGCATACTCCGTTGCCCAACTGCCCCAAGAAACCCACTGGGCTCCAAGGGTCAGGAACCTGTACAAGAGATCAAAAGTTATGAAGAGGTCAGCTAGTCCTCCTGTGACTGGAGGAGTTCAATGCTGTGGGTGCAGCATTTCTTGAAGCTCTGAGCCACTGCTGCTCTTGTCTCTCCTAGCCGGACCCCTGGAACACCCATGTCTGGAAAGGGGTCAATGGGACACCTACCAAGAAGAGGGCCATTGGCTTTAAGAAGTTAGCAAAGTAAGTACTGGTGAGCTCTGACAAGCCTGGGAGTGCTTGTGGCTGGTCCTGGGTTTGGGCAGCTCTTGCTGTGCTGTTTGATAACACTCCCCTATGGATGTGTGTGAACTGATGGGGGTTGAGCCTGGATCTCAGGCCACTGGAGGCTTTAACTGCCAAGAGGGACGTTTGGAGAAATAGATACTCCTTTGAACATCCCATTAGACTACCAAAAGCTGTGTGACCAGGTGAATATCTTCTCCCAAGCTGGTTCATTCCCCAGGAAGGTGGTGTTCAGTGCTCAGGAATGGCTTTCTCACTCCTTGGACGTGCATTGCCTGTTTCTGCTTTCGCAGCCTCCCAGGGCGGAGAGGTCACCCATTGCTCTTCAGGATCACACTGGCACAAGCGAGATGACACTCATGTCCATATTTCTCTTTCTCTCACTGACTCTCAAGCTACTTAAGGAGCACTTGTCTCCAGTGCATGTCCAAAGCTCCAAACACCAACTTTGCAAGGAAGGGAGAGGTAGGAATGAGGATTCTCCCTCAGGGCCAAGCTGAACTTTTCACTTTGTGGCCAGTTGACCCCTAGGAATGGGCCAAGTGAGTTCTTCACCTCTGCCAAAGCTCCTAGTCAGCAAGGGTGTAGGAATGGGGTGTAATTCAGACCCTTTGGCTGATTCTGGCCTGAATGTCCCCCCCCTCCCCATGGGCCACTGGCAGAGAGGTTCTTGCAGGAGCTGCTGGCTCCATAACAGCAGAGTCCTGGACCAAGCCCTGGGGAGGGCTGGGTCTGCCTGGGTACCCGTGGCCAGGCTGCCAGGTGACCTTGTTCTGTTCACAGCATCTCCCCACACTTCAGTTTCCCCAGGTCCCTACTATGGGTTTGTTCCCACCTTTCAGCTGTCACGTCCTGGGAGCTGTTTTCTGTGGTGCATCCATAAACACCAGCAGCAGCTGATGAACGTGCTCCTGAGGCTGACACCAGTGTCGGGGCCTGGGCTGCAGCCTGGGTCTGCTGGAGGGTGCAGGAAGATTAATTGGGCCATTGAGTTAGAAGAAACAATGCTTCTATTTGTGTGTGTGCGATTGATAAATGAGTTTATAAAAATGTAGGCATGGCAGGTAATTAAAAAAAAATAATCTCCATTGTTCCTGATGCAGGGGAGGAGGAATTATTTTTGTAATTCACCATTAATCCTGCCTGGATCTGAGCTAATCAGCTGAACAAGTGGTGGGCTGAGCCCAGCAGCCCTGAGCGTGGCACCTGGCACTGCTCATGAAGCTGTCTCGGTGTCTGCTCACACAGGCTGGGCTGGTTCCTGCCAGCTCAGAGCATCCAAACCCACAGTCCCTGCCCATCCTGCCCCTTCCCTCCCCTGGAGCCAGGGTGAGCCAGGGGACAGGGGACACTGCTGTCATGGGAAAGCAAAGGGGCAACCTTAATATGCAGAACTACACCGAGGGGTGATTGTGCAGCAGCAGTTGTACAGGAGCTGTTGGAGCGAGTCCAGAGGAGGCCACGGAGATGCTCAGGGGGCTGGAGCAGCTCTGCTCTGGGGACAGGCTGAGAGAGTTGGGGGGGTTCAGCCTGGAGAAGAGAAGGCTCCAGGGAGACCTTGGAGCACCTTCCAGTGCCTGAAGGGGCTCCAGGAAAGCTGGAGAGGGACTGGTGCCAAGGGCAGGCAGTGATGGGACCAAGGGGGAATGGGTTCCAAGTGCCAGAGGGGAGATGGAGATGGGATGGGAGGGAGAAATTGTTTGGTGTGAGGGTGGTGAGAGCCTGGCCCAGGGTGCTCAGAGAAGCTGTGGCTGCCCCTCCCTGGCAGTGTTTGTGGCCAGGTTGGATGGGGCTTGGAGCACCCTGGTGTGGTGGGAGGTGTCCCTGCCCATAGCAGGGGGTGGGGCTAGATGGGCTTTAAGGTCCCTTTCAATCCAAACCATCCTGTGATGCAATGATTCTACACTTAGGAAAATAATGTTGATGCCCAAATTCTACATCTATAAATGCCCTAAAGTCTCACTGGGCTCAGTGTCCCACCGTGGCACCCGAAGCTGGCTGGTGACAGCCTCCCTTGTCCCCCACTGCTGTGCTCCCACTGATGCCAACCCATCCAGCAGCTCTAGCATAGGTAAGGAGCCCATGTTTGTAGTGCTGCATCACCTTGGCCAGGATTAGAGAGGTTGGTGACCTCCCAGGGCCCCTCTGCCCTGCTGTCAGAGCTGAGCCAGTGGGGAAAACTGGAGCAAATGCATCCAGTGGTGACTGGAGCCACAGGAGGCAGCTGGATAGACACAGCCCTGCAGATACTCAGATGGATGTGCAACCACTTGGCCTCGGGAGGGCTGTCCCTCTGAGTGAAGTTCATAGCAGCACTGGAGCACAAATCAAAGGGACTACAGACAGCCTGGCCTGACCTGCTCAGTGTCTCGGGGCTCTGTGTGTGATCTGGGGAGGATCCTGGGCTGAGGATACCTTCTGCAGAAGGGCGGCCAGGTGGGATTTAAAGACAGGAAGAGATGGAGCAGCCACTGTTCCTCCTGTAGTCTGGGCTCTGGTTGGTCTCTGTTTTTAACTTGGAGGTTATCTTTCAGCAGCTGCTGCCTCTGGATCTTCTGCTCTCTGTCTCTGCATGAAGACCACCTCTAGATCTGGTTTAGCATTTTCCTCCTCATACCCACTCAGGTATTTCAGCCCTGTGTTCAAGCCCGTCCACCCAGTTTTCCTCTGACAAGTCAGGACAGACTCTCCCATAGCTTCCCTGTTTGGCTTACAACAACCCAAAAGGAGATGCTGGAGTGTTTAAGGCAGGCTCTTCATTTAATAATAAATAAAATGGTGTGAATAGTCTGGGCCAGAGGCACTGACAAAGAAGCAAGCTCTCTCACCAGGATTTATTCTTGCTTCCTTAGGGCTGTGAAGTTCTCAGCCAAGCTGATGGGACAGGCCATGGCCAAGAGGGTCAAAGCAACCATCCTGTATGCCACCGAGACAGGGAAGTCACAGGTCTATGCAAAAACCCTGTGTGAAATCTTCAAGCACGCTTTCGATGCCAAGGTATTGTGTGAGCTCCCAGCCCCTGCGAGGTTCTGCCTGCATTTGGATGGGCCAAGGAAATCCATGGCTGTTCAAAAATACGTGGCTCAATGCATGTGGAACTTCCCAGCTGCCAAGGGTCTTCAGAAGCTCCCGAGATCTGATCTTGTGGGTCTAGATTGAAGCCTGCACATCAATAGCATTTCCAGCTAATGCTCCTGCATTTGTCTTCTGCCTCACAGGTGGTAGCCCCATGGTTTGTCCATACCCCTGGAGGCTCTTGTTCTCATCCTCCCTGTGTGGAGATCTCTGCCAGTGCACTGGCATGGAGTCAGCAAGGAGATGCTGCTCCCATCCCCAGGTGAACTGGGGTCCATCCCAGGAAACTGGCTGGTAGTAGAGCCTTTTGCTAACATCTGTGTTCCTCCCAGGTGATGTCCATGGACGAGTATGACATCGTGCACTTAGAGCATGAAACCATGGTCCTGGTGGTCACAAGCACCTTTGGCAATGGAGACCCACCTGAGAACGGAGAGGTAGGACAGAGCACAGGACGCAGGCAGAAGAGAGGTGGTGAGGAACAGGGAAGAGCACCCTCTTTTTGTGCAGCCTGAGCTGGAATGGCCCAAAAGAGGTCCAGGCTCTGTGTGATACCTAGTGCTGTGCCTCCAGCCCTCTGAAATAGGGATATCTACTTATTCCCTCCTAATCTGTTGCTAAATTCATCCTGCACAGCTGATGTCAGGGTCACACAAAAGGTTCCAGTGCCGTGGCTGGGGCGTGATGTCCTCATCCAGCCCTGCACAACCATGCTGCAGGGAGCAGCATGCAGAGAGCAGAGCCACAGCCCAGGCTCCGGTCACTGCTCTGCTGCCTGCAGAGCCCAGCAAAACTGATCCAGCCTCTTCTTGTTTCTCCTCTGTAGAAATTTGGCTGCGCATTAATGGAGATGAAGAACCCCAACTCCAACCTGGAGGAGAGGAAGTAAGAGATCCCCAAACCCCTCCCTTCCCATTCCCAACCCCTCAGCTGGGCTTTCCTCCTCTGCTTTCCTCCTTTCAGAAGGGAGTGTGAAATCCTCACGCAGTTTCAACTTTACAAAGGTCCAAGGGATGGGACCTGACTGGAGAACCAGGGGATGGAGCAGGTGGAGCTCCCAGGGAGAACAAAAGCACTGAGTCAGGGTTGCCTGTGGACTCCAGCTGGAATTTTAAAGCTTCTCTGTTCAGCTGTAAGAGGCAGGCATCTATGAAAAAAAAAAAAACAAAAAAAACCCAACAAAACAGATAAAAGCAGGAATTCCCCTCAAATCATGGAATCTGAGAGCTGGGGGTGTCCAGGGGACACCAAAATAGTAAGACTTGGTGGTAGAGAGGAGTTCCCAGCTATGTGGATGTAGGTGGGGGAGGGCTTAAGAACCCAATTTAACTTCTGCACGACGTGGAAGTATTTCTCAGGGGAAATAAGAGCTGTTACAAATTCTGTGATGTTTGTAACAGCGAGCCTGGAGCCGGTGCCTTGGAGACAGAGTCTGGGGTTTTAGAAAATCCCCCGTGGTGCAATGTGAGCCTCAAACATCTCGGTGCAGGGAAGTGGGGGCAACCAGCAAAGCATTCATCATCTGGGGCCTCCTCTGATTCCAGCTATGAAGTACAATCGATTTTGTGGAACTGGGACACTGCTCTGGAGTCTCTCCTGAGTGAACCCAGCGGTGCTCACAACCAGCACAAGGCTGCTCATTAATTAATTGAAGCAGAATTAGCACTGCTCGGTGGTATGGTGCAATTTAACAGCCCTGACTTTCTGCCTGAGCAGCACAGAGCAGGGCAGGGACCCGTCTGTACCTCTCCAAAGTGGTCTCTCAAAGTCCTCTGGTGGATCCCTACAGGGCTCGCACCCCAAAACCCATCAGGTTTCTAATGGCCCTGTGCCTTAGTGGGGACAATGATACAGTGCAGGCTGCCCTGGAGGTGCCTGGATGGAGAAGAGGCAGTTGGTGCCTGGTTCTCACCCCAAGGAGCTTCAGTTCTCGGGGCTGGGTTGGTGTAACAGTGGGTTGGGTGCAGAGGTGCCACCCCCAGCGAGCTGGGCAGATCTGAGAAGGACAAAAGCACCTGAGCTCAGTGCTCTAAAACGTAATTTAAGGGACTGGCAGGAGTTTCTAAGAGCCAGGAAGGCTGTGGCTGAGTTGCCTCACAGCAAAAGTGGTCAGAGTGCTGGAAACAGTGACCTACAAGGACAGATCAAAAGGGTGAGAGCTATTTCATCTACAGAAGAGGAGACAGAAATGCAGTGTGGTTGCAGACTTCACATACAGAAAAGGCAACTGCAGAGGCAGAGGGAATAAATTACTCCCTATGCCTCCCCCCCGAGACAGGCCACGAGGTCACAGCTCTGGATGGTAGGAAGAGATGCTGATGTTAAGCATCAAAGACAGCTTTTGCAAGGAGAAAAGGCGTCCTGGAGGAGACCATCTGGGGAGGAGGAGCAGAGTCAGCCTGGGGTCTGTAGGAAAGGGCTGGGTGGAACAGCTCCTGCCCATGCACCCCACAGGCTCCCAGCTCCATGTCAACCAGGGGATGTTGAGAGTGGCTGAGACCCTACAGGGTGGGGATCAGTGGCCTCTCTAAGCCACAGTGTCTGGAGGAGTCCAGGGTGCTGTGGCCGTAGTTCTGACCACAGCCCAGAGGTTTTGCTATGGTTGTATGTTCAGTTCCTCCTGTCCTAGAGCAAGGGCTCCCCAAGGGTTTCCAGAGGCATTCAGACACCATTCCTATTTAAGGAGCTGCTGTTCAAATGCAGCCCATCCTTCAGCAGTCATCTCCTACCACAAGGACCTGTTCATGTCAGCAAAAGCTGCTGGTGCCCCAAACTTGGGCGCAGCACCCAAATGGGGAATGTGGGCTTCATGCCTATCTAGACTGGTGAACTGTGCTGCTCTGCCTTCACCACATAACCTTGGGAGAGCACATGGCCCAGGGACAGTGGAGAAGAAGAGGGACCATGCAGATGGCAGGAAGGAGGATGCTCCAGAGCAGAGGTGGAGCACAGGGCTCTACGACCCTGGCAGTTCCTTTGCTCAGGGGTTGTCTCCTCTGCGTGGCGGGTGCTGGAGATCTGCTGTGACTCATCCACACACTACTGCTTCATTGCTCTGGCAGTATATTTAGAAACTCTTGTGTAGAGCAATTTTTGAAGATGGTTCAATTCAGAAATACTTCTGCTGTTGTCAGATTTTTTTTCTCCCCTCCCCTTCCCCCTCCTCATCCCCTCTTCTCTCAATGCCTTTTTTTTCCTTTCCCACTTCCTATGAATGAAAAAACCTTCAGAATATCTGTTCAGACATACACTGACCTTGTGTGCAACGAGGGAAGGACAGGTAAAGCCAAAGGTCTTGCCAGCAGGGCACTGCTGGGGACAATGTGGTCACCAACACCTGGGTCAACCCGCTGGGAGGTGACTGGAGGACCTCATGGAGCAGACCAGGTCCAGGTGGGGGGATGCTATGGCTTAGCCCCAGGAGGGAGCGCATTTCTCTAGCCCCTGCTCACCATAGCTGCTTGTGAAATACCAAGCCCTGAGCTTGGGCCCACTTTGGTTCAGTCTCCTCCAGTGGGCACACAGCGTGGTGGGGACCACAGAGGCTTCATGGAATCACAGAATCATAGAATCATTATGGTTGGAAGGGACCTCCAGGGTCATCAAGTCCAACCTTTATCCCATCACATTCCTGACCATCAGACCATCAGACCATGGCCTCAAGTGCCTCATCAACCCGTTTTTTGAACACCCCCAGGGACGGTGACTCCACCACCTCCCTGGGCAGCCCATTCCAGTGCCCAACCACCCTCCCAGTAAAGAACTTCTTCCTAATCTCCAACCTAAACTTCTGTCACCATTGCACTACTCAATGCAGTTGCTCTTTGCAGGAGCTACAAGGTCCGTTTCAACAGCGTCTCCTCTTACTCGGATGCACGGAAATCCTCAAGTGATGGCCCTGACTCCAGGGACAACTTTGAAAGCACGGGGCCCCTGGCTAACGTCAGGTAAGTAGCATGGGATAGGAGGCACCAATTTCTTGCTGCAGAAGGGACAAAGCAGGAGCTGGTGCTGCACAGAGCACCTTTCTCCTGCCGCAGCTCTTCGTTTCCTAGAACACGATGTGTTTATGCAACATGCAGATCCCTCCATGCCCCCTCGTGCTGGTGTCGGCCATGGTGGTGCAGGAGGGAGGTGGTGGTGTCCCTCCCAGCTTGGTAGCCACAGCTGTGCCACATCCCTGCAGGTTCTCCGTGTTTGGGCTGGGGTCACGTGCTTACCCCCATTTCTGTGCCTTTGCCCGGGCGGTGGACACCCTCCTGGAGGAGCTGGGTGGAGAGAGGATCCTCCGTATGGGAGAAGGGGATGAGCTCTGTGGCCAGGAGGAGTCCTTCAGGACCTGGGCCAAGAAGGTCTTCAAGGTAACCCGCTTCCCTTGTGCTCCTGGGAGGAGCAGGGGGGAGAAGGACACAGGGACAGAGCTAAGCTGCTGGTTAGAGCTGGATCAAAACCTCGCCTCTCCTTCCCTACACCGAGACACCCATCCATCACCCTGGCCCACAATAAAGAGGTTCTCCATATTTTGATGGAGCTGGTGCCCTGGTTTGTGCTGCCTGCCAGAGGGTGAGCACTATGTTGAATCCCTGCATTCTCCCAGATGCCTGGGGCAGGAGGGCACCATGAGACATGCCCATGGTCACTGGTACAGCCCTACACCATTGGGGCCACCTCTTCCATGTGTTGGCTGAGGTGGGGTGGGACAAAAGGGGTCATGGGGCTTGGTCAGAAAGGCCAGGGGCAGCGGGGAGATGCCTGAGAGGCTGGTGTGTGCTGCAGGCAGCGTGCGACGTGTTCTGTGTGGGGGACGACGTCAACATCGAGAAAGCAAACAACTCCCTCATCAGCAACGACCGGAGCTGGAAGAGGAGCAAGTTCCGCCTGACCTACGTGGCTGAAGCCCCAGAACTCACACAAGGTATGAAGATGGGGTCACCCAGGAGGGCTCTAGGCATGGGGCAGGTGGAGAAGATATGGTGGGCTCAAATGGGATCAAAGAGGCCAAATCTCCTTATTTATCCTGTGTTAAATTCCCAGCATTTCAGCCTTGCCTTTCCCTTCCAGTCTGTGATGGTCTCAGGCCCCTCCAGCAGCTCCCTGTCTGTGTCTGTAACAGAGATGTTGGGATATGATCTGCTCTCCCTCCTCCTGACCCCGTTTTTTGAAGCGAAGAGCTGCAAACCTGGGAGCATTCCAAGCTGGCTTTGTCCAAATGCCGCTCGGGCGAGCGGTGCAGGGCCATGGCAGGTCCAGCCCACCGACACCTGGCCCCTCAGCACGGCTCCTGCAGCTGAGGATCTGCCTCACCACCTGAGCTCTTCTCCAATTCGGGCTCTTTGCTACCAGCCAGGTGGTACTGGCAGCGAGAGGTGCATGCCTGCACGTGAGGGCACGTCCCCACGCCTCGTGCTGATGGTTTCAGAGTCCTCCTGGGTCATTAACAAAAGGGGACACATGTTTGGTTCCTCCCTGAGGTTTCTCATCTCCCAGGCTCACTGAAGCTTTGAAGGAGTTGGAGACAGGAGGGTGGTCAAGCCCACAGTTTCAGAGTCCTCCTTGGTCATTAACAAAAGGGAACACATGTTTGGTTCCTCCCTGAGGTTTCTCATCTCCCAGGCTCACTGAAGCTTTGAAGGAGTTGGAGACAGGAGGGTGGTCAAGCCCACAGTCCTCTCGCCAGCATTGGCCAGCTCTAGTCCTAAGGGCTGAACCTGCAGCCCTGCAAAAGCCAGGAGCCTCCTGCCTTGGCCACGCTCTGCTGCTTGGCTTCACTGACTCTTCTCCTCCACAGGACTGTACAGCATCCACAAAAAACGTGTCCATGCAGCCCGGCTCATCACACGCCAGAACCTGCAGAGTCCAAAGTCCAGGTAGGAGATGCCCCTGCCCCAGGAGCTGAATGCCCTGGTGGTGCACCCCAGCACCCACACCCACAGTGCTGCCAGTGCCCCTTGGCCCCTGAATGTCCCGAGGACACCGTCTTTGTGTAAATCACCACCATGGCTGGAAGCCCCACGAGCCCAGTGAAGGGTGTCTCCTGCCTTCCTACCCAGTGAAATCTCTGCTGCTACATAAGTGAACCTGCTGCCCCAGAGGGTGAGGAGAAGCTGGGTGGCCGCACTGGTGGAGCAGCAGGGTGCATGCCAAGGAAGGATGAAATCGCTGCAGCAAGAAGTTAAACTGGTTTTGCCTTTTCAAAAGCTCCTGAGGGTGAGGCAGCAGCAAGGGGAGGTGGGCACCACACTGTCCTTTCTAGCTCCCTGCTGCCACTTTGGTGACATCCCCAGTGGGGTACCAGGGCTTGGACAGCCAGTGTCTCTTGAGACCAGAGCTCAGTGACTCCCTGAAGGACTCCCCCAAAACACATCCCTGCTTTTTTTCCTTTCCCTGCAGTCGCTTGACAATTTTCCTGCGGCTCCACACCAACGGACACCAGGGACTGCAGTACCTGCCCGGGGACCACTTGGGCGTCTTTCCAGGGAACCACGAAGACTTGGTCAATGCCTTGATCGACAGGCTTGAAGATGCCCCTCCGACCAATCAGCTGGTGAAGGTGGAGCTCCTGGAGGAGAGGAACACAGCTCTAGGTAACCAACACCACCTCTACATAGAGATGGCCTCCCTTGTCCTCACCCATCCCTTGCAGCAGTTCCTGTAGCTCCTCAGGGGGTGGAGGAGTAGGTGTCCCCCAGGAAAAATCATTTCTCATTTAATTGGTGCGTTTTCCTGGATTGGGAGCACCTCCTTCCACCTTCCTCTGCCCAGAGCCACCACTCATCCAAACTTGGGGTGCAGAGCAAAGGTTTGAAGGGTGAGCAGGGCCCTGGGGAGAAGATGTTTCCTTGTCCTTCAAAAAAATTAAAGGTGTTTATATTCTCATGGGAAGACCAATGTCTAGGACTGGAAAGAAGAGTTAAGGGATCTTGATGGACTATCCCAACACTATTTCAGGGATAATTTTGATGCTCTACTGTCACGTACAGTGTAACAGGAGATGGAAAACAGTACTGACTCAGAGTGACCGAGGCTGATGGTGCTGGAGTATCAGAGTCATTTTTGTGCTCATTGTACAGCATCTCACCTGTAGCTTGAGGATATCTTGTTTATTCAGCTTTCCAGCTCTTTACCATTCACTGTCTCAGAGCTGATAAGAGGGAATGAAAGCCAGGATTTGTCCACCTTGGCTCTTACGTTCAGCTGATCCCATGGTTGTGCTGAATTCCCTCCTGGCAGGTGTCATCAGTAACTGGACGGACGAGAACCGTGTCCCACCATGCACCATCTTCCAGGCTTTTAAGTACTATTTGGACATCACCACTCCTCCCACACCCCTGCTGCTGCAGCAGTTTGCTTTGTTGGCCACCAGTGACAAGGAGAAGAAGTGTCTGCAGGTCCTTAGCAAGGTAAAGCCTAAGACCCCCAGCCCCAAGTTCCTCAAGGCCCTGGGGACAACCCCCAGGGCATTTTCATCCCACATTGTGGTTGGGCTGAGTCTCTGCCTGTGACAGCAGAGCTCCTCCTGCCTGCCTTCCCTGCCACCCAGCCCAGCTTTGCCATGGGCCCGGTGGGATGTCAGTAGAGGCATCTGGCTTGGAAGAGGTTGATGCTGCAGCACTTTCCTCCCTCCTTTCCTCTTTCTCTGGCTACAGGGCTTGCAGGAGTATGAGGAATGGAAGTGGTCCAAGAACCCCACCATCGTGGAGGTGCTGGAGGAGTTCCCTTCAGTGCAGATGCCCTCCACGCTGCTGCTCACACAACTCCCCCTCCTCCAACCACGCTACTACTCCATCAGTTCCTCCCCAGAGATGTACCCAGGCGAGGTCCACCTCACCGTGGCAGTGGTCTCCTATCGCACAAGAGGTAACCTGTTCATACCAGGGTCAGTGGAGACAGGCTTGGTGTGGAGAGCAGGGAAAAAGGATCAGCACATGGGGAACACCACCAGGTCTTTGGCAGAGAGAAGTTATTTTTAAAGCCTTTCTACCTGCTGCAGTGACCAGATTCCTTCAAACCATGACACTGTCGTCCCATGCTATGGAGAACGGGACAACCATCAAAGGGCAGTGTATTGGTCAGGTACCAGCAACAGTGGCTTCCAAGCTCCATGTGGGATCATTTGTTTGCCCACACCAAATTCCACATCCCCACAACTAGTCAGATTTCTGTACCTGTGCAAGCACCGACGTGTCCAAGCAGCCCTGGTCATCATGTAGATGGACACAGCCCCATCACCCCCACAGTAGGCAAGACACTGACCATTCGTCTGGGGCTGCCATGGAGGGCTTGTGTCAGGAAGAACCATAGCATGATGCTGCTTCTGCCAAAAAAGACCAAAGAGAAGTTGGGTGTTTCCTAAGTATTGTGGAGGTCCAGCTACCCGAGGGCTGGGTCCTGGGTGAACTTGGGTCTCCACAGAAGAATTCAAGTGCCAAACTTCTGCCAAGTCCATGGTGGGATGGATGCAGAGATAGCAGAGGTTTCAGTGAGGAGTGCATGTGGAAAGTGGCAGGGAGGATTTCAGAGAGGAAAGGAACTGGAGTGGTTGGCTGGTGTGTCAAGTACAGACCTCCTTGTCTCCCCTTCTAGATGGAAAAGGACCAATCCACCATGGAGTCTGCTCCTCTTGGCTCAATCGGATACAGACCGATGAAGTAGTGCCCTGTTTTGTAAGAGGGTAAGTGGTCCACGAGGGGTGAAAAGAGACGGGGTGAGCCCCATGTAAGACGACCTCTTAGCCCTCAAGTTTTCTTTGCAAAGCACTACGGGTGCAGAGAAACCAGGGCTGGATTTGTGAGCAAAGGGGTCCCTCTCGGGTGCAGCTCTTCTGCGCTAAAATGTCACTTCCTGGGATTTCACCTCGTTTGCTCTCAGGGTGGTGTCTCAGCTCACCGTGAGCAGAGGGGAGGGAGGGAGCATCCTGCTTGGGTTTAACTGGTGCCTTCGCTGTGTGCAGGGCGCCTGGGTTCCACCTGCCCCAGGACCCCCAGGTGCCCTGCATCCTCATCGGCCCCGGCACCGGCATCGCCCCTTTCCGGAGCTTCTGGCAGCAGCGGCTTTTTGAAATCCAGCACAAAGGTGGGTCAGCACTTGTTTCTCCTGTTTCTCCTCTCAAGCAGTGCTCAGGAACCCTGGGCTGGTGGTAAAAGTAAAGGACTTCTTGCCCGGCATCCCAAAACAAACTCTCTGAAAACCCTCCTGTAAAACTTTGGGAGTTTTTAATGACAGAACTCCAGTGCTGATGTTGTTTTGGTAAAGGACATTTAATGTCAATTTATATAAAATATACATTTTTTTTTACTGTTCGTTTACATCATTTATAAAAAATATATGTTTCATTTCTTCCCAAAACCTGGCACCAGCACCCCTGCCATGTCACCCCAGGCCATGCAGTGGCCCAGGCAATGCACTGCCTCCTCCTGCTGGCTTTTCCTCTTTCCCAGTTTGGCTCCCGGCAGTCTCGCACAGGGTGCTGGGGCTGCTGGCAGATCTGGAGGGAGGTGGCTTTCAGAAAGGGGGTACCAGTGGTCCCCGGGCTGACTGCTTCCCCCATCTCCTCCCCAGGTCTGAAGCCTTGTCCTATGGTCCTGGTATTTGGCTGCCGACAGTCCAGGATTGACCACATCTACAAAGAGGAGACGCTCTTTGCCAAAACCCAAGGTGTCTTCAGAGAGCTGTACACAGCCTACTCCCGGGAACCGGACAAACCAAAGGTGTGTGGTGGGCACTGCTCCAGCTCTGGGGGCAACCCTGACCAGCTGGCACAGCGTGGAGGTGCTGGCTCCTTAGCACCGCCATGGTGGTTCATGCCCTGGGATGCTCTGGTTGTAGAAGTGTGTGGGATCATTCCCTTCCCAGTGCCACCCTGTTCACAGGGGACATCCCCATCCCTGCACCAGCCTGGATGTGTGCCCATGTGCCGCCCTGAGGGGAGGCAGCCATGCTCACCAGGTGGGAGCAGAAGCAGAGAGCAAACAGAATTCCTTTCAGGCAGGTGGGCAACGGGGGATGTCTCCCAGTGGGATGGCTCAGAACCAGTGCAAACATCTGGTCTATATCCCCAGCACCACCTGAGCAAGCCTGGCAATGAGATATATGGTGAAGGTTGTGAAATGCAAGAGTGAAATGTTGCTTTGCTGCTTTACCCATCTCTTGTCTGTCATTGTGGCTGCTGTGAGGTGCAGACCCACTCCCCAAAGGGTGGGTGCTTCAAAGGCAGCTGGTGCACACAAAGCTGGCTGGAGAGTGCAGGTGGATGGGGCTGAGGAGCTGTAGTTAACCTCAGCTCCCACCTCCTTCTCCCCCAGAAATACGTGCAAGACGTGCTACAGGAGCAGCTGGCCCAAACCGTGTTCAAAGCTCTGAAGGAGCAGGGAGGCCACATCTACGTCTGCGGGGATGTCACCATGGCCGGGGACGTCCTCAAGACCATTCAGCGCATCGTGAGGCAGCAGGGCCAGCTGTCGGTGGAGGAGGCAGGAGCTTTCATCAGCAAGCTGAGGGTGAGTGGCATCTGCACCACGAGGTGCCAGGCGAGCTCCTGCCACGGGCACTGCACCTGGTGCCTCCTCCTGCAGAACCCGCAGCACCGAGGAGACACGTGCTGGGGGGGATTGCAGCTCCCACCCATGCTGTCTGCACCAGGGCAAGGTCAGGAACGTGATCTTAGAAAGCTTTGGGTGCGCAGTGGAAGTCACCTTGCTCTGCAGGAGCTCTGCCCTCAGCCCACACTGGGCTCCTGCCATGGCTGCTGTGCTCAGCACCAGTACAAGCTCTTCTGGGCACCTGTGGTAGCCCAGCCAGGTCTTGGTCATCCCTTTGTCACTGCAGCAAGCTAACAGGGCAACCTGTGGGTCCCTCTCCCCAAATCTCCTCTGTCTGTGAGGCTGGATGCTGCCCCTGGGCAAACATGTTGCTGCAGATCATAGAATCACAGAATCATTATGGTTGGAAGGGACCTCCAGGGTCATCAAGTCCAACCTTTATCCCATCATATTCCTGACCATCAGACCATGTTGCAGCTGAGGCAGAATTGAGCTCAGTTTGGGACACAGGCCTGAGGACAGGCGCTCAAACAGCTCTGCTTCTGCCCAGGAGGACAACTCAGCCCAATTCCTGTGGGACTACCCCTTCTGAACCATGTCCCCACAGTCCATCCAGGAGCCCAGGGAGCCCAGAGCCATGTTTTAACCTGGTTTGCAAACAAAAGCTCTGGTGCACTGCTGGCCTCGAGCTACTTGTCCCTCTGATGACCAGACAGTCCCTGGGTCACCAGCAGCTGAGGAGATCCAACGCACTGAGCAGCTCCACAGCATGACCTTGAGAAGGTCAACTCACCTCCCTGCCTCTCCCTGCCCCTCTGCCCTGTCCCACCAGCTCTTGTGACAACCCCAGACCACTCGCTGTGTGTTTGCTCCTTGCCCACACCACGAGAGCCTCCGGGTGCCGCAGCACCCCCGACTGTTTGTAAACACTCTCTTTTCCCCACTGCCCTTCTCCCACCCCGTGTCTCAGGATGACAGCCGGTACCACGAGGATATTTTTGGAGTCACCCTGCGCACGTACGAGGTGACTAACCGCCTTAGATCCGAGTCGATCGCGTTCATTGAGGAGAGCAAAAAGGACACGGATGAGTGAGTTGTTTATTTTAACCCCTCCAATTGTCTCCCAGGCGCGTGGGCTGCGGGATGGGGAGGGAGCTTCAATTCCTGCACACGTGGGCTCCCTCGCAGCAGGGGCTGAGAAAAGGCAATCGGTGTTTGCACTGGAAGAGGAGGATGCCACCTGGCAGACTCTCTGAAGTAGCTGTCACCTCGCTAGGACAAACACCCCCCAGCCTCCCCTGGTTCTTGCACCCGCTGTACCCATGGGCTCAGACCTGGAGATCCCACCCAAATGGTGATGCAAGGGCAGAGTCCTGCCCGCTGCCAGCCCCCACTCCCCTGCCAGGGAGGCTGGAAGGTTTGCAGCACCTGTGGAGAGAGGTGGCTCTGCCCATCTCCACGCTGGCTCCAGGGGGTACCCACGGTGGGAGAGGTCTCCAGGCTGCTGCGTGCCCAGTTAGGAAAGATCTGGAGACCTTTATTTCCACTGTTGTAAAAACAACCATAAGAAGTAAAACACCCTGACATTTGCTGTGTTTGTTTCTGCTCCACCATATCCTGCCATTTGCTCAGCTCTGTCTCAGTGGGATTTTCCCTGGCTGAGCAGATGGATTATTTAGGATAAAGGCTGAGCGGCTGCGTGGATCTTGCTCCTTGTCCTGGCCTTTGGCAGCCTGGGCTGCAATCCCTTCCCTGCGCTCCCAGCTGTGCCACGCAGTGCCTGGCTGACCTGGAGTGGGTTTCCCAACATCCCTGAGGTTTAGTAGGAGTTTTTCTCCAATGCAGTACATACTCTGGGGTCTGCAGTGTACACGGAGTGCCTCAGTTTTCCACCTCTAGGTAGGGATAAGAGTTACAGAGCTGCCCACCTCACCCTGCTGCAGAGCTCTGTAAATTCCTTCTACCACATGGTCCCTTGGGAATTCCTAAGTCCTAAACGCTCCTCACTGCTCCTTCTAAGGCCAGCCTTTCTCCCCTTTCCCTTGCAGGGTTTTCTGCTCCTAACTGGACCCTTCGCCCCAAGGGGATGCCAAACCAGTCCCAGCACCTGCTGTCCCCCCCAGCCGGAGGGCACTGGGTTTTGTATTTCACGGACACGGTGGCTCCTTTTCCGCGGGGAACTGCCCATGGAAAGTGCTCTGTCTCGCATCCTGTTGTTGTGTCCTGATGATGATGATGATTTTTATTTCCTTTTTTTTCCTCTTTCTCTTGCTCTCTCTCTTGTCCTGTGGCGGTTTCTTTCCACCCCCTTTCCCTTCCCTGGATTTCCCCACTGAAGTACGATGGCTTTATAATCTGCAGTGGCTCTTAACAGAACTTCACGTTTCTCCTTCTTCTCATGAGGGCGTTTTGCAGCTGCATGAAATCACCACCATTGTGATCATCTGCGTTTTTGGTGTTTTGGGGTAGAGCAGAGGTGTCAGGGGCTGAGCAATGCCTAGATCTTGTTGCTTGGCCAGAGCTGGGGGTTGTTCCCCCCAGGCTCCCCCTTTCCTCAGCTCGGGGCTTGGCTGAACCCTTGCATTTTTGTGGCTTTCCTTTGGACTTGTACAGACCCAGGCACATGCCCAAGGCTGGGGGCAGATGATGCACGATGCCCTCGTGCCTATGAACTTTGTTCATCCTTAAGCAGCGGGGGTACAGATGTGTCTGTTTTGATCCAAAGGGGGGGGTGGCTCTGATTCACGTGTCATGGTTTCTCCTAAATGGACTCTGTGCTATGTTTGCCTCCTTCTCTGCTCCCTGTGACCCTCTCCTTTTGCTCAATCCCCACTTTTGCTGGCATGAAAGTCCTCCCACAGAGGACCCAAGCCAAGCTGATGTGTATGCTAGGGTAAAACCCATGGCAATGACTGCTGCTTGGCCAGGCTTTGCAGGAGATACATGATCTGCAGTCATGATGCTGAAGGCAGAGATTGAGGGACCGGCTGCACCCCAGAGCTTTGCATGCTGTGAGCGCCTGAACCCTCTCCCAGGTGGGACTGGAAAGCCACAAGGATGGGAGAGAAGTGGCTCCAACCCCGGCTGCAAGAGGCACCTCCTGGTAACACAGCCTGTTTGCAAGGCATCACTTGGAGGCTTACAGAGGTTCCTGGTCCTCGGTGAGGATGTGCCAACCCAAGGAGTCTTGAAAGCCCAGAGAGCATCAGCTCCACCTTAGGGCAATCTCATGAGCAGTTCTCGGACAGCAGACCCCAGCTACTTCCACATCTTTGGGAGCAGAAAGTGCAAGCACAAAGTGTCCTGCCTGCCAAAAAGAAATCCACATGGCATCTCGGTGGCAAGCCAGTCCCCTCCGTAGGCTCTGCACCATCTGCTAGCGGCACGAGCTGTCTCTGCTGGGACATCTCATGTGAGAAGGGAGGTGAGATCAGCTCCAAAGACGCTGCGTGATTCTGGGCTCTGACACGCTCACACCTCAGCCCTGCTGCAAAAATCTGGCCCCCAAAGCAATCTGTTAACACGATCACAGGAAAACATCAGTCCCTTTCAGAGAGAAAAGCTGGCTGCAAGGTAAAGCACGCGTGACCTTGTGTGTCCTTCCTCTTCCTCCTCCCTTCCTCACCCTGGAGAAGGTTTGTCCTCCCTCACTGCCAGGATGAGGACAGCAGGGCATGGTTGCAGATCTTGCTGGAGGCAGGGGTTGACATTCTGAGCTGGTCAGTGATGATCTTCTCCTCCTGCCCCTGCTCTGCTGAACTGTGCACTGATACTTGTATGGAGCAAAACACCTGCACTGGCAACAACAGAGGGTTTGTCCAGGAGCTGCAATGGTGAGCTTGCTTTCAGAGGGCTAAGATTAGCTGCCCTAAGCCGAAGTCAGAACAAAAATAGCTGCAGGAGGTTTGCTGATCTCCCAGTCCCTGGTACAAGCCGTGTTGGCTTCCTTGGTCCCGGGGTCTGCAGTTATCCCTGTCTTCAGCCAGGACCTCCTGCCCTTTCCTGCTGCTTGGCTGGCCACATCTCCATGTGCTGTGACCATCTTCTGCAACTTTGACTCCCTGAATACTTGAAGCAGCTCCAGCTCAAAATCCAGGAGCAAAAGGCCTTCCAGGCACTGGGAGAATTTGAGCTCCAGGTCTCAGTTTTGCTGGTCCCAGCAGAGCACCTAGCATGGCGTGCAGTGTGAATGAATGAATGCTGCCACGCTGTGGCCAGAGCCCGGCTCGCTGGGCTGGCAGGATGCCTGGAGAAGGGTCTGGGGACAGGTGCAAGGCCAGGTTTGTGTCACTGCCTGGGGACTTCATGACCTGGAGGTGAAAGCAGAACGGGGCAGGAGAAAGGGCAGCCCCTGGTCCACCTCTGCGGGTGGGCAGGCAGTGGGATGGGGCAGCTGGGTCCCTTTATCTCTGGGATGTGTGAATCTGGGCAGGAGTCCTGCCTGGAGGACCTCTAGAGCTGTGAACATACGACAAGCCTGGCCTAACCCCCGGTCCTATGGCTGCAGAAACAGAGCTAAAGAAAAACAAAAATTAAGCTCATCCCCTCCTTTTGGGAAATTTAATTCTGGCTCCAGACTTTGTGCTTTGCTCCTCTGTTTGGTAGAAAGAGTGATGCAGCCTAAAGAGGAGGTAGTGCCCAAAGAAATGCCCTTGTCTTCGTCCTCTTTCCAGTTCATCCCACGTAGCTGGCAATTAGTCTTCTCCTGTCCTGCCTTCTGCCTGCATTGGTGCAACATCACCCATCTGGAAGTCACATTGGTGCAACATCACCCATCTGGAAGTCACGTTGCTGCAGCCCGTGTCTGACATGAATGGGCTTGCTTCTCCTGCACCCCAAAGCTTGCCACTTCCATCTCCCCTTCTGTCTGAGGGAAGCACAGTGCAGGGTGTGGGGGGTGCCTTGCCTGCAGTGGGATCTCCAAAGGGGTCCCTGCAGGGCAGATGGCCACAGCCGTCTCAACAAGCACCGAGTAGGTGAGTCCTTCCGAGCCCTTTGGAAGGGACATGCTGGTTTAAGGCCAGCCAAGCCAGCCTGCGTGGCCCTGGAGAAGAAACATCCTCCCCGCCGTGAAAGTCCATGAAGTTAATATGTCCCCTGGGGCTCTGAGCTGCCTCTCTGCTCCCTCTGCCTGAGTGGGACCGCTCGCTCCTCCCCAGCCGCACCGCTGGGAATTTGGATTCATTATTTTTTGTTGAGTCAGTCTCAGACGTCTCAACTTCTCCTTCATCCCCCTCACCTGCAGGGGCTTTGCACTCCCCTCCAGCTTCATTTTCTCCCACAGCAAAGGGGGAAAACCAACTGGCGGATGTGCTTTCTCATTCCACAAATGCAGCTCTTCCAGCAGTTGTCTAGACGCTGCTCATCTCCGTGCGACATTTCTGGTGCGTGGGTGTAGCTACAGCACCTCCAGCATGCATAAAAGACAGAGAGCAGGGGGGGGTCCTGCCCCAGACCGGTGCCATGAGCAGCTCGGGGGGGTCATACACAGAGGGATCACAAATCTGTCACCTCTGGGTCCCTGCACAGCCCTAAGTGGCTCCTGCAGCAGGGCGACACTGGACCTGATGGACACCCAACCCGATCCAATGTCCCTGTCCCCCTCCTGGAGGATGTCCACCACTTCCTATTTTGGCACAGCTCAGCTCCTTTTCACCCCCCAGGGATTAAACATAAAGAGGCTTTTCTCTAAAAAAAAAATTTCTTTTCAAGACACCGTGAAGTGAGGGGTTTTTTTCTCAAAGATTTTAATTCATAGGTTTTTTGAAATGTCTGCAGAAAGTCATACATGAACTTGAAAATGTGTGGGAAATGGTTCTGAGTTTTCCCAACCTGCTGTGTCCACTAGCAGGGAAAAATAATTTGTTCATTCAGCACTATGGTTTCCACTGCCTGTGTTGTTGATGACTTCGAAGGTTTCATCTCTCCAGAAGGACTGCCTGGGAGTGTGTTGTTCTTCTACTTATGAGAGACAGCAGGAAAATAATGAGACTTCTGCCATCAGCAGCAGACTCACAAAGGTGACACCTCCACAACAGTTGCTGGGTGGACCTGAGCTCATTGCATGACAGGAACTGAGCCAGTCACATTCATACCGGCCAGAGAAATGGGGTCTGAGTTTGGGCTGTCCATGCTCCCTGTCCCCTGTCCTGTGCCTACACATCCCCAGGGGTGAGCAAGGGACTCTGCTCACACCCAGAGCAGTGTGAGCCAACGTGTCTGTGACAATGGACCCACCAACTTGCAGTTGTGTCCTGAGCAAACGTGGTTGCACCTATGCTGAAGAGGAGATGGGGAGAGACAGGAGTTGCATGAACCTGTGTCCAGTCTAACCGTGATTGCTTCATTAGTTCCTTCACTGTTAGTAGGTGACACCTCTCACCCTTCCCAGGCTGTAACCCAGGTTCCCTACACCACTTCCCTCTGGAGACCCCTCCTTTCTCCTTCTCAGCTCCAAAAGGTGCAGCGAGCTGCTTGCAAGGGGAGTGCTGGGGCTGGCAATGGACTTACAGTGCCTTGTGCTGGGAGGAGACGATGGCAGCGGGCTTGCCCTCCCGTTCCTGCTCTCTCCAGATGCTCCCAGCACGCAGAGACTGGGGCCTGACTTCATTTTACGAGTGAAATTCTCGGTGGACAAATTCCCCCTGGGATAACGGAGAGCAAACTGACAGCCCTGCTCAGCCATACTCTGCAATTCCTCTCCCAGTGAGGAGGGTGTCAAGGGGGATGGAGGTGATGCAAGGTCAGAGTGTGGGTACAGACTGCACACCACCTTCTGCAAGCACCACGGGTCTGTGAACACCTACCACCTTCTGGAGACCACGTTTTTATTCAGCTGTTTCAGGGAGAGGGTGTGTTTGTGCTTGAAGCTTCATGGACTTGCACCAAGCCCAAGCTGCTGCCTCCCAACTTAACGACCCCTGAAGCCATTCCAGTCCTCTGATTTATACCTGTGGGCAAGCTGCAGAGACTTCCCAGCATTTTTTGGAAGGAGAATTTTATGCTCAAAACTAAATTTTGTTCCCGCTTTCACTGGGGACCAGTTCCCAGCTTCAGAATTGCTCTGATAATTTTGCAATTGCTTTGATAGTTCCAGAGGGGAGCGCAATCCCTTTACAGAACAGATGGAGACACATTTTCAGGACCATTCAACTTTGCCATAACTCTGTCTTTGTTATAACGATTTCTTCTGCTACAACAGGAGGAGCAAAATTTGGCCAGTGCTCTTGAAAACTCTATTCTTGAACTCGGACAAAATTAGCCTAGAATTTGAGTCTTCTCAGATACACAATGCCTTGCACGCCCACCGGCTTCAGTGGTGTTGGGGGTTTCAGCAGCTTGTGGGATCAGGCTTTCACAGCAGCAATTCCATGACAGCAGTGTTTTTACGTGTGTCAATCTGCACTTGCCTGCAATGCATGACTCTAGTAATCCATTTGAAATCTCCCTTGGATGGGGAGATCTGAGCTCTAGCTTCTTCCATATGACTGTGTGTATTTAATAGGAAATCAGGGGAGCTGGAGAAAGCTGATGAGATTGCTGCTTTAAAGCACTTGGTTCCAGAAGTAAAACAGACCTGACCAGAGGTTGAAATGGGCTTGATTTTCACATGGGTACGAGGGCAACTCATGAAATATTTGAGCATTGTAATGCAGATACACCTTTTTCCTGCTGTGCCAGGGATGAAGTAGACTAGAAGCTCTTGGCCTCTACCCCTACAGATGTTTGGCTGTGATGGAAGTTCGAGCCATTGAAGTCACAGGAAAAAAGAACAACATGGCTTGTGAGTTCATAGCTGAGCAGCCACAGCTTGTTCAGCAGTGAGAACATCTCACTGTGAGGGCTGCTGCTTTCCTGCCTTACTCATTCACCTACCGACCTGGCCAGATTTCAGGAAGGGAGGAGGGAGGAGGCAATTCAAAAGCAAGAAAACCCAACCTGTGAGCCTTGCCTTGAGAACCCCTCATTTAACAGGAGCCCCCATGCCAAGGCTTTGCAGCTACTCCTTATTACCATGGTGGGGAAGCGGGCAAAGCACCAGGGGCTTCTCGTGTATCAGTGGGACAAAGCTTGAGGAGCTGTTGTGGGGCTGTGGGAGAGCAGGAGCATGGAGCTGGGCTGTGGGTACACTCCTGCCCGGCCTGGCTGTGGTGCTTGCACGCAGCTCTGTGGGGCTGGTTCAGAAATCTGCCAGTGCACAGCACCAGGCAAAGTATTTTTCTCCCAGAGGCATTCTTAATACTTCAAAAAATGTAAAGACTAAATACTGAAAAAGTCCATCTAAAGAGAACTGATTCGGGGCTTCTTTTTGTGGCTTTGTTTTGATGCGTTGGCTTTGAGTGGGGAAAGCAAACAAAAAGGTACATCAAATTGTTTTGGACAAAACTGTATATTTTGTCCCCATAATAATTGCTAATAGAGATTTAAATATTTTCCAGGGGCAACAAAACTGCCTTAAACATATCTTCAGCTCCAACCAGAGGCTCTACTCGCTTCTGAACCTGCTTTTTTATTTTTCTCTCTGTGTGATCGTGGCATGGACTCATGTCCAAACCAAATACACTCAACAGGATTTCCAGAAATGGAAGATGGTGTTTCAGAACCTTCCCGTGCCCAGCATTGAAGTGATGGCTCTGAGGCCGATGAAATTCAATGCAAAATTTCAGCTTTGCTAGAATTCTACAAAATAGGCAAATGTCCACAATTCCCGAGGTTAAACGTGCTCCACTGCCTTGAGATGCCTTCAAAAACCCCTGGGATCTGTGTGCTGAGAGTAGGTTCCCCAGTCTGCAGCAACATCCCCAGCTCTTCCAGAGTGCATGCAATTCCCCAGGCAGCAGATGAACAGAGTGAGATGACTTTCAGCCAGGACTCATCGCTTTTTAGATGGCATGTAGTTAGGAACATGAGTTCTGCCAGCCGCCCGGGGAATTTGATATTCAGTGCCAATTAATTTTTGTAATAGGAACAGGGATTTATTCCCTCGATTCCCTTAGGCACCTTTGAAAAGCATAAGCCTCAAAGGTTGGTTTGGATTTCTTTTTTCTGGTGGCCTTTTTCCTGAAGAGCAGCGGTGCCCAGATGAGAAAGGGGACTGGTCTGTGAAGGAGAGCAGCTCTGGGGCAGGCAACTCCCAAACTTTCCATTGCAGGGGTCTTCTAAACGCTTCAGACGTGGGTAAACTCTGCTCTGCTAGATGGGACTCCAACCTCTCGCTGCTCTGTGGTCCTCCTGCTCCTTCCTCCCTCCCCTCAGCACCTCCTCATGTCACTGTGCCTTCATTTGGTTTATAAAACCACGCCATGATTGAAGACTGGCACATTGTCTTTACTCTCACTTTGCATCCCGTAGGATGGGGTATGTGTGGAGGGGGGGGGTAGCTTATTTTGTAGCTTTTCGTGTGTTCCTAAGGTAGGTTTCTTCTGAGGAGTGAAGGGGTGGGGACAGTGGGAGCAGGGGTGAGATGGTGTTGTGTTTGATCATACCAGTGCTTTAAGCGGTCAGAAACATGGTTTTCCCCTACCTCTGAGCTCTCAATGCTGCTAAAATCTCTGCCATTCGTACAATGTACTCCAGCCCCCTCTCTCAGACTGACTCTGGCTCTGTTTGCAAGATATCCACATTGTTCTAAAGCATGCACCTCTTTCTGTATAGTTCCAATCTTCTGATTTTATGGAATACTTATGCCTGTTTGCATTACAGTCAAAATAAAAAAGTGAACTAAGCTCCAGTGGACCTCGTCCTTCTCTTACCTCATTTTTTTTAATGCTCTGTTTTTTTAATGCTGTTTTTTTTATGGGTTTTTTTTAATGTTTTTTTAAAACCTCTCAATATCTTTGCCTTGCTCTGGTTCACTCCCTGCAATGCCAGAGCACTATAAATAGAGTGGTGGCGTCAGTCAGCAACATCTACTCACCTGCCAGCCAGAAACATGTTCTTGTAGGGTTGCTTGAGTCACAGCAGTGCAGGTTTGACATCATTTATACCGTGTCCACTGGGAAAACACCATAACTGAGCAAAGGAGCACTGCTTGCACACAATCCAGGGCAACTTTGGGTGCTGGAGCCTCAGGAACGCAGCAGCAGTGCTCCAGGCAGGACCTGAGAGACCTGGGGAATGAGCCACGGGTATGGACGTGGCTTTTCACATGGCAAGGCAGTGTGCTGCTGCACGGGGGTATTAATCTGCCTGTATTTAAACAGATCACTTCTTAGTGCTCCCTGAGGAGCTGCAGGATTATCACGGGCCAGATCAGGGCAGAGAGACCTTGGGTTGTGTGTGGGGAGCAGGAGAGAGGATGGGAGGCAGCAGAGAAGGGTGGCTGCCCCGGCAAGGCCTGCAGTGCCGGGCTGGCGTGAGGGGAACAGGGCAGCAGCTTCACCTCAGACACCGTGGTGGGGTGACCTCAGAGACCNACCTCAGACACCATGGTGGTGTGACCTCAGACACCGTGGTGGTGTGACCTCAGAGACCTTTACAGTGTCACCTCAGACACCATGGTGGTGTGACCTCAGACACCGTGGTGGTGTGACCTCAGAGACCTTTACAGTGTCACCTCAGACACCATGGTGGTGTGACCTCAGACACTGTGGTGGTGTGGCCTCAGAGACCACTACGGTGTCACCTCAGATACCGTGGTGGTGTGACCTCAGAGACCTTTATGGTGTCACCTCAGACACTGTGGTGGTGTGACCTCAGAGACCATCACGGTGTGACCTCGGAGACCTTTATGGTGTGACCTCAGAGACTTTTGCGGTGTCACCTCAGGCACTGTGATGGTGTGACCTCAGAGACCACTATGGTGTGACCTCAGAGACCTTTATGGTGTCACCTCAGACACTGTGGTGGTGTGACCTCAGAGACCTTTGCGGTGTCACCTCAGGCACTGTGATGGTGTGACCTCAGAGACCTTTATGGTGTCACCTCAGACACTGGTGGGGTGACCTCAGAGACCATCACCGTGTGACCTCAGAGACCATCACGGTGTGACCTCAGGCATTGGTGGTTTGACCTCAGCCCACCATCATGATGTGACCTCAGATGCTGTGGTGGTGTCACCAAGCCATGGCAGCAGTGTGACCTCAGACACGGCTGTGAGGTGACCCCAGACCCAGCAGCAGACACCTGGGTGCCCCCTGGCACCCCACGGTCCCCAGGCCCGCGCCCCCACCGACCCTGCGGGCCCGACGCCTCTCTCGAGGGTACGAACTTTGCCGACGCTCCCTCAGCTCCCCCCGCTGCCCTCGGCCTGGCGAGGCCGCGCGCTCCGCCCCGCGCCCCGGCACTTGTCAGACGCTCCCTAGCGCCGCCGCGGGGCGGGAGGCGCCGCCGCTCTTTTGCGCTTTAGCGGGGCGGCGGCACTTGGCAGACGCTCCCCGGGGCCGCTCTCCGTTTTCACCCCGCGCCGGAAGCGGCAGACGGTCCCTAACCCCTCGCGGGGGGGGCTCAGGTAAACAGCCAAGATGGCGGCGGCGGAGAGCCCGGGCCCGGCGGCCGCGGCGGGGCCGGGGGGGCCCGA
>VZRW01012472.1:166809-191054 GCA_013398125.1 Aegotheles bennettii
CCCCCGTGTCCCCCCCAGCCCTGCGCGCTGCATGCGGAGCCCCCCGCAGGTCGGACGGGCCCCGGCGCTTGGTGCTGAGGCACTGCGGGGGTCCCCTCCCGGGTCCCCTCCCGGGTCCCATGGGATGGGGCCGGGCTGGGCCTGCTGCTCCCGCGGGATCCGGCTCCACAGCCCGGCACTCGGGATGCCTTGAGGCCTTGGACACAGCCCGGGTCTGGCGGTGGTGTGGACACAGGGCCACACACACACCAGGGCTGAGAATGGGCCTCCCTCATCCCCTGGTGTGGTGTCCCTCCTCCTGTGGCGTGAGGTCCCTTGTCCCACAGCATGGGNTGGGGTCCCACAGCATGGGGTCCCCCCTTGTCCCATGGTGTGTGGTCCCATGGCATGTGGTCCCTTGTCCCACGGCATGAGGTCCCCCCTCATCCCATGCTGTGGGGTCCCACAGCGTGGGGTCCCCCCTCGTCCCTTGGCATGGGGTCCCACAGCACAGGGTCCCTTGTCCTCTGGCATGGGGTCCCCCCTCGTCCCATGGTGTGGGGTCCCACAGCATGGGGTCCCCCCTTGTCCCATGGTGTGTGGTCCCATGGCATGTGGTCCCTTGTCCCACGGCATGAGGTCCCCCCTCATCCCATGCTGTGGGGTCCCACAGCGTGGGGTCCCCCCTCGTCCCTTGGCATGGGGTCCCACAGCACAGGGTCCCTTGTCCTCTGGCATGGGGTCCCCCCTCGTCCCATGGTGTGGGGTCCCACAGCATGGGGTCCCCCCTTGTCCCATGGTGTGTGGTCCCATGGCATGTGGTCCCTTGTCCCACGGCATGAGGTCCCCCCTCATCCCATGCTGTGGGGTCCCACAGCGTGGGGTCCCCCCTCGTCCCTTGGCATGGGGTCCCACAGCACAGGGTCCCTTGTCCTCTGGCATGGGGTCCCCCCTCGTCCCACAGTGTGGGGTCCCATGGCGTGTGGTCCCCCCTTGTCCTGTGGCATGGGGTCCCTTGCCCCTGGAGCATGAGGTCCCTCCCCGGTGTGGGCTCCCTCATCCCATTCAATCTAGCAGCTTCCAAAACAAGCACCATGACTTGTCCTGCCCCAGGACCAATGCTCCTCAGCAGAGGTCTTTACTTGTGCTTTTGGGAGTGTTATTCCCACTTTCAGCCTGTTGGATTGAATTTTGCTGCTGCTGCTGGGTTTGGTTTCTCCCAAAGGTGGTCACAGGGTGCCTGATGAGGGCACAGCTGTGTTGTAGCCAGTCAAACTGTTGATGCTTTAGCTGGGAATAAAGCACGAGTGTTATTGTTCAAATAAAGCATGAGTGTTATTGTCCAGAACTGCTCTTGCCACGGTGGTTTCAGCAGTTGCAGGAGCACTGCTTCTTCCCCAGGGCTGCCAGCCTGTCTGCAATAGGGCACATTCATCTGCTACCTGTTTTGTCTGTGTTTTGGCACAGGAGAGGCAGCAATATTGCTTTTTCCAATTGCCAGTTGGCTTCTATAATTTAGCATAGCTTAAATGAGGGGATTATTCTCTTTTCATGGGTGAAGAAGGCTCCTGAACAAGTGCAGCTTCCCCAATTCACCGAGCTGTGGCTTGGGGTGGCTGGCCAGATCCTCTCACCCATTCAGGGGCTCTAATTTCTGAAGTGAACCTGAAAGTTGAAAAACGGTTGAGATCCAACAGCTGAAATTGAATGCGGTAGGTGATTAGCACAGGCTGCTCTCCTCTGCCTTTGATAATAGAACTTTTGGCAGGAGTTTGCACATTGACCTTGCTGTCCTGGCTCGATTCCATCGTGAGTAATTGCACTTTATCTTCCTCAAAATTTTCAATACAGTTTCAACCCTAGAAATCATTCTTTCTCATCCTAGAATAAATGATTGTATTTGTTATTACGACGTGGCTGCGTTTCAGAGGTAGATGAATGGCTGGGGACCCATCAGGAGAGAGGTGGTTATATGACATGAAGCCATTTGGTTAGTCTTTGACTTTATTTTGTAATAGCAATTGCAGCTTAGTTTTATTATTAACTGATAGTAAAATATTCTCTGTGTGTGGATGGACACAACTGTGCCTTTTGGTCAGCTGGTAGTAATTGTTATACAGAAGTAGTGATTTAAATGTTTAGCTTGCTCNATATATATGTGTAACCTGAAAAGAGCCTAAGGAATTCATGGAGTTGAAGGAAAGTACTTTGTAAAAAATAATAATTACTAGAAGAGTTTAAAAATGTGGTGTAACCCCCCCCCTGTAAATTGCAAGAGGCCTTTCTCTCAGCTTGCTTTCTGGTGCTGCCCAAAATATTTCCATCTGTGCTGATTCTTCTTCGTATTTCACACACAAAATGATCTTTATCTCTTCAGAACAGTCCTGGGTATTGCTGCGCTGGCAGGGAGTATTTTCTTGCACAGGGCTGCATTGTGGCAGCACGTGGCCACTTTATTAGATAAGGTGCTAGCCCCCAAAACATCACCAGAAGCTGGGTTTCAGCTGAGCCTTGAAATGCTCCTTAGTAAGCTGGGGAATGTGTTTCAGCTTTTGAGCTTTCAGACTCAGTAAGGAAAGTGCAGCTTTCTCTTAAAAAACAATTCTTTCTTGTATTAAAAGTGAACTGCAAAAGCATTTAGCTGTTATAATTGGACTTCAGAGTTGTGTTTTCCTCCAGTAGATGTTGCCACCAGCAAGGGCAATAGAGGGAGCTCTGTTTTGTGCATCCTTTTAATTAGACCCAGGAGGTGGTAGGGAGCACACAGGACAATGAATTCTCACTCTATTAGATTACATTAGCTCAGATGTGATACAGCTGCAGAATGTGAAGCTCTTTTTTTCATTATAAAACTCTGCATCTCTTCTGCTAATGTGGTGCCTGTGTTTATCTTGCAGAGCTCTAGAGGGAATCTCAACAGTGTTTAGGATGTGCAGATATTGAAATACCTGGAGTGTGAACCTCTGAAGGTTTCCTGTTGGCAGGTTTCAGGAGCTCTTACTTTTAAATAACCTGTAATACCTTAAATTTATGCTTTGATGCTTCAGTCAACCATGGGATTAATCTATACAATTGCATTTAAAGCTGTACCATGTCCTGGCAATGTCTTACCTCAAGCCATGTGGTTACAATAAGCAACATTTTACAGTTGTGAATGTTCTCCTTCGCTGGAGACATTCAAACCCCGCCTGGATGCGTTCCTGTGTGATGGACTCTAGGTGACCCTGCTCTGGCAGGGGGGTTGGACTGGATGATCTTTCGAGATCCCTTCCAACCCTAGGATTCTGTGATTCCCAGTGATGCTGAAATGCTAACGAACCTGTTCCTGTGTCTTGTTGTGCAGGTGGCCCTCGCTGCTCAAGTACTACAGCCACACCGACGGCGTCAGCTGGCTCGAAGAATACAAAGCACGGCACAACGCTGGTCTGGAGGCCCAGAGGATTGTCGCTTCCTTCTCCAAAAGGTTCTTTTCAGAACACGTAAGTCATCTTCTCAGTGTATGTGCTACTTGTTTAGCACTTTTTATTGGTTTGTCTTTCCTCTCTATCCACATGTTTTTAACTACGCAGTCAGAAAGTTCCTGTTCCCTCACTTTGTGCGAGGAGATCACCAGCCAAAGGGGGGAGAGAGTTCAAAATCCAAACGTGCTCAGAGTCCAAAGCACACTCTGCGTATCGTGTTGGGCTGGTGCTGCTGCAGCTCTGAAAGCTCTTTGCTCATTGCTGCATGTTCAGACCTGGCTCTGGGAACCTCGGAGGGCTGATAGTTTGCTGACACAGACCAGACCTTGTGCAGGGATGGTTCTGCGAGTTGTCAGAAGGCATTTGAAAGCAGGACCACGTCACAGTAGGTTCACTGAATTAGAAAATATATTATTTATGTTCTTTACCCAACCATGGCACAAAGATGCTTTTGCATTCGTTGTGAAAAAGATGAAAATGTAATTTCTTAGAGAGAGACTTGTGTGCAACAACAGTTATTTCGTTGTCTGCTTAGCTGATGGCTGTGGGCTTTGGCTAGCTGTACAACTCAGGTCAACCTGGAATTCTGTGGAATAGGGGTAAATGCTGCCCATAACTTTGGCTGAATTAGAAAGCTCACACAAGAGGCACTAAACAGCCACTCTGTGACTTCTTTGCAAGTATGTTGTGGTCCAGTAGAGAATTCCCCTAAGATATTGGAGATCCTCTGATCTGATTTTAAGCAAGGGTTGGCATCTAGGTTTTCACCTCCACCCCTGCAGAAGAAGACCATGAGGCCAGTAGGATATTTGGAGATGGGTATCCCTGCTGTTCTTCCTGAGCTGTTCCACTGCCGTTGCAGCAGGTAGCCATACAGCTATGGAGAGATGTGTGTCGGGGCATTAACCAGCAGCAGAGGCTCCTGGAATCCTGCTGTTTTAATTGTGTATGCAAAAACTACAGAGAGACCATGCAGCAATACCCGAAGGCATAATAATTAGGACCATCTCCTGTGGGGTTAGAAACTGCAGCTTGATTCTCTGCTTAGAATTGAGGGGAAGAGGCTTTCAACCCAGTTCCACTCGGTCCTGCAGAGTGCCTGCAAAGGTACAGAATAAAGGGAATGCTTTTTCCTTGCTCTCTTAGCCCACTGGAAAGCTTGGAAGCACAATGATTTGTTACAGTTCAATCAAAGCTTAAAAAAGAATGGAGTGGAGACTGAGTACTTGGTGAACTGGACATTTTTAACATCTTACATAATTCTGTAAAAAGTAGAACAAAATTGGTTTGAGGACTTTGTATGAAATTCTGTTGTTTTGGAAAGAATCTGTTGTGCTCTGCATAATTACTTGTCTGGTTTGACAGGTCCCCTGTGATGGATTCAGTGACATTGAGACTCTTGGGTGCCCAAGTCATTTTTTTGAGGATGAGCTGATGTGTATCCTTAACATGGAAGGAAGGTAAGAAAGAGAGGGGTTAGAAATGGGAGGGATTTTTCCCCCTTTTGCCAGTTAAAGGAGAATGGTACAGTGGTGAGTGCCTGACCTCAGCTTCTGTCCTTCTATCACTCTCATAAAACAGCACCCTCAGGCTTACCGAAGCTGGGAAGTATTCCTGTGTGTTTAATTTCAGAACAAATTTAATATTCCCAGAAAACACGAACTGTTCTACACAAAGGAGTTCCTCTGGCTTTGTGTTGCTGTTTGTTGCTTGTTTCCTTGCCTGTTTGTGGCATCTCTCGGGACGTATTCCGTGTACCCTCTTCTCTGCAGTAGTTTTTTCTTAGGGAGTTCCCATCTTCCTGTTCCTGTTTAATTTAAACCCGGATCAGTTTGCTGAACTGGTTTTCAGGACAGGCCCGCTGCACCAGAGGGAAGCAGGGATGCTCCGTTAGGATTGCTACCAGGCATCCCTGTATTATGAAACTGCAGCTTTTTCTTTTTTTTTTTTCCTCTGTTCTTGTTGCTTTTTCTTAGCTGCAGTGCATCAATACAGTTTTTGTCCCCAGAAAAGCAACCGAGTTTTAATTCAGCCACTGCAAATCTTGCAGTTCTGTAAATTATTCAGACAGGGGAAATGCCAAGCACGTAAACAAAATTTCTGGTTTGCATCTGCCTGGGTACTCTCATCCCTGTGGTTAACACTGGGCAAGATGAATAAGTCCCTGCTTTACTTGAAGGTTTTTCTGCTGGTAGGATATAAAGCATGCTGATTTTGCTGTGATACGAAGCCGGGATAGATTGGTCTTAATGGAGTCTAATAGCCTTGATTAAAGGGACTGTTAGTAGAGCTTGGAAAAACATAACTGGAATGGCAATCATCTCATTTTTGCTTTTTCACATCCATTTTATTACCTTCTCTATTTGAACTGGGACTAAACATCTCTCATTTGACAACTGGTTGAAAAGCTTTTGAGCCTTTGCACTGGCCAAGTGCCTCCCCATAAAGCAGAATTGATGCTAATTACACCCTGATTAAGCTGTAGTCATTGCCATTCAGGAGCATTAGGCTAAATCATTTCCCTGGAAGATATCCCAATAAAGCAGTTGTCCCTATTGAGCATCCCAATTTATTGGAAGAGGATAAAGTGTTATGAGGTTTGATTGTTCTCCTGTCCAGTAGGATGGAGAAGGCCGATGTGACCTTCAATCTGGAGGAGAGGAAATATGAGCAGGGAAAGAGCTTTGTTTCTGAAGAAGGAAACTGGACTTGTTTTAAACACATGGCAAGGGCAGAGCCTGGGAGTCAGGAGAATTCTCCCTTTGGGTTTTTTGGGGGCCAGGGCTTTATGCCATTCCTAACTATTTGGTGTAAAAGTGCTCAGTGAGGCACTGGGTAGCCCATTGCTGAAGTCCAGGGCTTGCTTAGATGGGTGTGATTTGAATACCTCTTGAGTTGGGCTGTCATATTTCAGGTGACTTCTTCAAACCTCACCTGAATAGTAACCAGCTCTATTGCTTCTTCTTGGGCACTCTGCCTTCACTTGTTAATTTAGAATGTGTTTTTCCTCTGGGGATATTTTTTTCATCTGAATGTTATTGGACCTACACTCATGTCCCTCATCAGTTTCTTTTTAACGGTGAGAGGATGCTTTAAGATCGATTCCAGAGGGATCCAGTCAGACACAGGGTAATGTTTTATGAATAAAATACAGTTTTTTAATCAGAAATTCCTGAGCTACTTTAATTAGGATCTGTGTTGTTTCCCATGATATTGTATCTTCTCAAAATTATTTATTGATGATAGGCTAAAACTCAGAGACAGTAGGAGCAATGCTTTGCAAGTGTCTTATTGTGGGTTTTTGTTGATGAGCTTCCTCTTAACACCTTTTTGGTGGACCCTTTGGTGATAGTGGTTTTGTCAGACAAAAGCAGTAGTGTAAACTGTAAACCCGTATTCACTGGAAAAGTTAAATCAAATGTTCACCTTCAAAGTGAGGGCAATACTACTTTTTGTATTTCAATGTGCAGGATTGGTCTCACCTGGAAGTACTATGCAAAGAAAATCCTATACTTCCTACGGCAACAGAATATATTAAAAAATCTGAAGGAGTATCTTCAACGCCCGACTGATCGGCAGTCGTTTTTGGAGGGTAAGTCTTTGGCAGAAATCCCACGCAGAGCACCTAATGACAGCTTTCCATCATTGTTTTACTTGGAGAGATCCTTCCTTGCTCGTATTCCAGCTAGCCCTTGGACGACAGCTCAGAATTAAGTTTGTATTTTTGAAACTCTTGCAGTAGTTGTGTAGTGTTGCATCAGATTGTCAGGATCACATTTGCTGCTGTCAGTGCTGTGTGCTGGAATAATTGCCCCTGCACAGATGAGCTGAAAAGCAACTGAGAAGATGTTAAAACACTTGCGTTTGAGTCTCGAGTGATGTGTTGAGGAAATCAGCAAGTAGCTCAGCACCCTAATTAGCTGACATTGTGGAAGTGTTTTAACTGTGGCCCAGGGGCCTAACAGACCAACTGTTCTGATTTCAAGTCAGCTCCCTGCTATCACCTTTCCCGGGGGCTTCAGATCAGTGCAAGGAGCGAGCTGCAGGCAGGGGGAATTGTCACAGCTCATAGCTTGTGCACTGTGACTCTCTCTCCCGAGCTGTCTGACTGCTGGACTGTTGAAGCTGTGCAGTGTGGAGCTGGGGAGTGGATGAAAGTCCAGTCACATGGTGGGAAGGCATGTGCACCTGCTGTGAAGAAAGAAAAGGCGTTTCTGCAATTCGTGTCTTCAGTCTGATGGATTGTTCTCTTCTTCAGCTTCCTATGGAGAAGACGGTCTTCTGAATGGGGTGAAACCTGCCAGTGTCTGTAGAAGAGTCCCTTACTCTTAAGATATGCCTCAAAAATGTCATGGGAAACAGTCTCTAACACCAAAGCTGGTTCTTGTTAGCGGTAATAGACTTTGAAGAATGGACTGTGTTAAGGCGAGAAGAGAAGGCCAGAAGTGACTTTTTCTGGAAGCAGTCAAGACAGTTAATTGTGTGACTTAATCGTGTGGGCCAAAAATACCTGCATTTCTTGGCCATGGAGATATTATTACAGCACCAAGAGGTGGTGTCCTGTGAAACTTCACCTGGTCAGCATGGAGAGCACTGGGCGGGGGGAAAAAGAAGACATGATTTGGGGTCCTACTGAAATCCTTAATTACAGGCTTGTCATGGATGTACTGACATAGCAGTGTAGGAAGCTGGAAGAGGTATGATCCATGCAAAATTCTTGCAGGTGAATACACTTGGTTCCAAAGGTTGAACAATATGGAGGCTTTGGGAAGAGCAGTGGTGACAAGATGACAAGGAGAAGATTCTGAGAAAGGGCTGGTTTTTTTCTGTAGAAGTTTGACAGCAGAGGCTTGGGCAGAATGAAAATCTGTTACAGTTCTAAAGGGGTTTTGACATGAAGATGGAGAGCAGGTGTGGAAGAGAAAGATAAATGTAGCAGAAAAGGAATAATGAGCAAGAATGATGGCCATGGATGATATGGCAGGAAGAAATCAGAACTGAAGCAGAAGTGAAGTTGAGGTTGTTTCAGGCTCTGAATGGAAAACATTGTAAGCTGGGAGGGGGGTGTAGTGTGACTGAGAGCTGGCTGCTTAAGCCCAGTCTAGCAGCATGCCTGCTGAAGGTACAAATGTATTGCTTCCCCTTTCAAGATGGTGGAGAGGGAAGTACTGAATTTAATTGGCATTTGTCATGTCAGCTTATTCTTTGCATTTTATGTGATAAATCCAATGTATAACTGCAGATTTTAAAAGGAAAGCTCCCGTGTGCTGCTGCAATTGCTTGCTGCATGCCTGGGATTTAGGTAAAACTAAGCAAAGAAAAAAACCTTAAGCCCTGTTTCTTATATAGTTTGTTTTTTCCAGGTGCTGTTTTAATTGACCAATACTGTAACCCACTGTCAGACATCTGCTTAAAAAGTGTCCAGGCACAGGTGGACGATATCACAGATAAAGTGCGCAAAGTCCTGCGGACCAAAAACCCAAGGCACCCCAGCTTGGCTTCCAAGGCAGGTACTGTACAGAAACACATGCTTTACTGCAGAGCATTTCTTCAAGTCTAGATGCAGGCAGACAAGGTGAAACATCTGTTGAATTATTGCAGCTTAAAGAGCTGTTGTTCTCTAGCCCCTGGCAAGCATATTCTGACATTCACTTAAACCCTCGTTCAGGAAACAGCCCTTTGTTCAGCCACAGGGACTCCACAGCCCAGGGTTGTCTGTCCATCTGATGCTGTCTAAGAAGAAAGGATTGGGAGGGGAGTTTTGTTTGTTTTTTATTTCCCCATTTGTCCCTGAAGTCTGAAGGAGTCCTGATAACTGTAGCAGAGCTGTGAGACAAGGGATCAACCTCTTCCTCTGCAAGCCTCAGAAAGTCAGCAGCAATAGAAGAGGTGCCTGCTGTAACATCTCCACTGTCTGCCTGCAGCTGTGGATCTGCAGTGGCTGAGCTGTGACCCTCAAGCAGTGAAAGGACTGGGCAGCATGGCATGTCCAGCTGCAGTGCTGTGCTGGTGGAGGAGTTAGGATCCAGTCCTCCAGCCGCAGAAGGAAGTGAGGCAGGGCACTGCCGTGGTCAACTCCAGCCAGTCAAATTGACTGTCTGGTTTGAGGCGAGTCTCATGTGCTCTCAGTCCTTATGAAGAATTTTGGTATAAGATTCATTGCATTAAGTACACTTGTTTTCTCAGACTTTATTTCATTGCATGTGTTTTAAGGAGAGGTCCTGATTCCTGAAGTGGAGCTTCAGCGTCAGGTGCTTGATGCTATGAATTGTGTCCTATATGAGCAGTTAAAATACAAAGGAAACGAGCTGGATTACTATAACTCCCTGAATTCATACATTCACCAGGTACGTGTATTTTAGGCAAAAAAAGGCTTGAGACATTCGATTTGTGGTGTTTACTTGCCCAAATGTAGTCAGATAAATGATGGGGGTATTCAAAAAACGGGTTGATGAGGCACTTGAGGCCATGGTCTGATGGTCTAATGGTTAGGAATATGATGGGATAAAGGTTGGACTTGATGACCCTGGAGGTCCCTTCCAACCATAATGATTCTATGATTCTATTCTACGATTCTCTCCGCTCTGAGTCAGTTCATGTCCTCTTTTAGTGCATATTCTGTCAACTTGGTGTATTTTTATTTGTGAAATCAAACCTTGGGGTTTGGTGTTTTTCTTAACAACCCACATGTTTTTATCACATTCTTCTCCAGGTTTTGATCCGCAGGACAGGAATTCCCATCAGTTTGTCTGTGCTTTATTTAACAATTGCCAGGCAGCTGGGAGTCAAACTTGAACCAGTCAACTTCCCCAGCCACTTTCTGCTGCGATGGTGCCAAGGAAAAGAAGGGTAAGTGATCTGCTGAATTTTGAAGTTGTATCCACGGTAATAAGAGCCAGAAAGCATTTACAGTTCCAGACCTACTGCAGAACATGTAATTATTTTCTGTCTGTCATTATAACCTATATGGAGGAAAAGATCAGACCTCTTAAAGAAGTTTTCCCAGAACTCAGCTCTGCTGAGTGATAACAGATTTCCCGAGTGTGAAATGACAGTAACCATGAGATAATGTTTCTCTTAGTTCCTCATAGTTTTCTTAAATGAAAAGGAGAAAAAAGGTGCTGATTTCATGTACCCTTTCATACAGAACAGTTGCTAGAGACCATTGCTGTTGCTCTGTGCACTCATTTCTCTGAGTCAGTGCAGGATACATCTTTGACCAGATCATGATAAATTGACAGAAATCTGTATTTTGTGAATGATGTTGCAGGCCAATTCAGGGCGGTGGTTTTGTCTCTCTATACCCCACTTGACACCAGGCTTCAGATGCCATACACGTGGGCTGTTACACTTGCCAGTGCAGTGTGGTAATACAATCTAGTAATAGATAGGGCAAACCTGAAAATACCTGAGGAAAAGAACTGGCATGTGAAAAGTCCCCTTAGTTTCTCTGTCTTTTCCCATATGTTTTTATCTGAAGAAGCAGCCGGGAGAAGGGAGAAGGTACCAGGTAATCTCTTCCTAGGAGGGAGCCGAGGTGTGAATGACACTTGTTTTGCAAACAAGCTTGAAAATCCTGCTTTTATCATCACAGTTCAGTTTCCTTGTTGTTTCATTAGAAGCACAGATATTTTTGACTACACCTACATTGACGCCTTTGGGAAGGGGAAGCAGCTGACGGTGAAGGAGTGCGAGTACCTGATTGGCCACCATGTGACAGAAGAGTTCTATGGAGTGGTGACTTCAAAAGAAGTCTTGCAGCGTATGGTGGGAAATCTCTTAAACCTTGGCAAGCGGTGAGTTGAGGATCATCTGGCCTGTAAGGCCCCTGGAAACAAGGGCCCAGAGTGTACTGTCTGCATATCTGATACTGCTGCTTCACAGTGTTGGAGTGAGTGCTTGAGAAGGTGTCAGTCACCCCTGGGGATCTTGAACGTTCTGTATGTAACATTGTATTGTCCAGTTGTTTTTAATCACCTGCAGCAGTATTGTGTGGAAACAAGAATATTTAGTAAAACTAGTTCCCCTGGAGAAAATGGACAGATCATTTTTTTTTCTTTGTGAAAAGCTGATAGAGAGTGTCCACTGTTCCCCTAAGAGCAGAGACCTTCGTTATGAGCTGGTAAGCAAACTCACGTGCTCAAAAGAGCAGTTTCAAAGGTGCTGTTGGTTTGTAGAAGATCTGGTTTTATTTTCAAACGCCCCTGATAGTCACCGTCCCAGGTAGCCATAGACAGTAATCATGGAGTGAAAGGATTGCTTTAGGTGTAGTTAAGCTAGAGGAAAAAAAGCAGATTTCAAAAGGAAACGGCTTGGAGACTGAATTCTCTGTGTAGGGTGATTTGACTAAGTAAAATACCAGTGATGTGGGAGGGTAGTGTCCAGTCATCAATCCTGTCGCATTTTTCCTTCTGTGCAGGCTGTTGGATGTGACGAGTGACAGCCAGTCCCAGGGTCACTCTGCTGAATGAGCGTGCCTGTACCTGTAGCATCATTTTTGGTGACTGTCCCCACCCATCAGTGTGCTGGGGACAGAGTTTGAAGAGCTAGCTTTACAATTGAGTTTCTTTTTTGCTGGCAGAGAAAGCACTGATCAGTCTTACCAACTCTTGAGAGACTCGTTGGATCTGTACCTGGCCATGTATCCGGACAATGTGCAACATCTAATGCTCCAGGCTAGGTTATACTTCCACCTGGGAATCTGGCCAGAAAAGGTACCTCGCCACTCGGTCGTATGTTTTCTGATAGCCTAAGTGCTATTAACACTGGTCTATTGATTTTTGGACTACGTCAGCTTGCATTACAGTCTGCCACAAGTTGTTTCTGTAATAAACGCGACTGAACGAGTTATCACATTTCAGAGAACCAATTTCTGCAGGGGAAAGAGGATTCTTGCTTCGTTGCCCTAGGGGGGACTTGTGAGCAGCCTCGAGTCTGAATCATAATTTATGATTTACTGCCCCAGTCTGACAGGTTATCTTGCAACCAGTACTGTGGGCTTCTAGCTCTAAGTTGTAAGAGCATTCTGCTTGGTTTACGGCTAGGTTGTGGCAGTGGTGGTAAAACCAGTTGCTGGATTTATGTAAAAGGAGAAATTACCTTATCAGAAAACATGTAGGAAATTCTTTTATAAATACAAATATAATCAAAGCTGTTCTCTGAAACCTTCGCCAGACCATCAGTGGCTCTCATGAAAAAGCAACTTAAAAAAGAACCCCCAAGGACAGGAATATTAATACTGCCTTTAGCCTAGAAACTTGAGTCCTGCCATCTTGTGAATGTGGGAAAGGTGGTGCAGAGACCTACAAATTGTCTGGATCTTTCGTGTTTTTCACGGAGTCAGGGGAAGACACAGGGAGGAATTAGGGAGCTCAGAAAAGTAGTGTTTCTTTAGTGTGTCACTACAGCACAGAGACATTCCCTGGTCAGAATTTCCTTTAGTACTTTAGTGAAGCTCACACGCAGGGGCAATGCCTGTGTGTTTCCAGATGTGAGGTTTGGGTGAGGGGGCAGAAGGATTGGCTGGACAGCTGATGAGAAGACAAAGCTCTTTCCACCAAATTGACTGAAACATTGGCTGCTAGAGAAGCTGCCTTCCTTTTGTGTGTGTGTTCAGCTTGCCATTCCTTTTTTAGGGCAACAAGTTTTAGGGTCGCCACAGAAAGAACAGCACAAAGAAGCTGTGCACGGGGGGGCACTCCCTGAGCTGAAATGGCAACCATAGAGAAATAGGGGACAACTATGTAAATTGCTGAAATATCTTCCTTCCCCTTTCTGGCACTCAGCAATGCATTTGCAAAGCACCAGGGCTTGACATGCTTGCATTTTGCTGCCCCTTAGAACAAATAGTACAGCCCCACGGCTGAGCTTCACATGCAGTTTCTCTGCACTGTGTTGTCAGCTGCAAAGAAAATGTATGAATTTGGGCTCTTCAGTATTGCATCCTCGTGTATCCAGTTGTTCCAGGCTGTTGGGTAGGATTGTAGCTAGCCAGAGAGAACACTCTTGTCTGACAGAAGATACCAGATTTAATAGAGGTCTGCCAGATTTGTGGAAAGCGCTACAAAATCTTAAAAGTCAAGCAAGAGCTACACAGAATGTTGTCATAAATGTTTGCAAATAGCAGTAGATTAAATTGCTGAGACTCTCTGGCAGCTATGGCCACTGTGCTAGGCCATCCCCATTTTGTAGGATTTTTCAGGATTTTCATGTCCGTAAGATGCCAGCCAAGGAATTAAGGTGGCCAAGAAGCCTGAGCTGTTGTTTCTTCTCATACCTAATCACTCACCTGGTCTTTTTCTGGATTTATTTTCTTCCCCTCCTGGCCATGCTCAGTAGCCTGAGATTTGTATTCCCCTTCTGCTGATCTGAACCTAGGGTTGACCGCAACTTCGAGCATGTGATCAAGGAGACAATCCTTTTGGGCAGGTGCTGAAGTGTGTCAGATTGCCTCAGCTCTTGAGGTATTTGATAGTGGGACAGATGTGTCTGTCTTTTCCCAACCTGTTTAGACAACAGGATTGGTAAAAGGAAGAAGAATAAAAAAGAAAACAAAGTAAAACTTGCGTTGCTGCCTCTATGAAATTTGGCAGCAGATGCTCTGATGGTGTGCCAGAGGGTGTTGGTAGGCTGGTGTTCCTGATCGACAGGGTTTGCTGCTTTGAGAGCACTTGTAAAGTTACTGATCCTGGACCACCCTGAGGCAAGCAGCTTCTCTGTCTCTGGTTCGCTATTTCATGATATAGCATCATAGAGGTTATTTGTGTTTCCTTCTGTGCTGCCTTGTTTTTCCCCTGCCAGGCTCCCACAGACATGCTGAGGAACTCCTTAACTAAAATGTTTGTTCTGGAGTACAGCAGAAGTCATCTGGAATGACTTCACAGCAGCAGTTTGGGAGAGGAGTGACAGTATTCTCAATATCTCAGCAACTTTGAAACAGTCTCCTTGGTGCTCTGTGGCAGTGAAACGTGGTGCTGTTAGCTTGTATGGCTGAGTTTTAGGCAGGCACGTTGTTCAACAGTGCCCTTCCTTGGAAGTAGGGAGCTTTACAGATAGAAAAGGAGAGGACTGTTCACAGTTTTTGCAGGCTAAGCAAGTGTGAAGAACTCCTTGGGAGTGTGTAGCTAGAGCAAAGGTTCTCAGTCCTATGTGGAAGACTCATGTGGCGACCTCTAAGCCTGGGCACCTAGAGCCAGCTAACTTGAGTAATGTATCTGTATGTATTTGTAAGTGTTGGACTGCTGTGGAGACTTGTTCTGAATCTGTCTTTTTGGTTTGGTTGCTGAAGGTTCTGGACATCTTGCAGCATATTCAGGCTCTGGACCCATCGCAGCACGGGGCGGTGGGGTACTTGGTTCAGCACACCCTGGAGCACATTGAGCGGCGGAAGGAGGAGGTGGGACCCGAGGTGAAGCACCGTTCAGATGAGAAGCACAAAGAGGTCTGCTTTTCCATTGGGCTGATTATGAAACACAAGAGGTGAGCTCTTCAAAACCTTCCCCACATTAGCAGGCTGTGCTGTAATGAGTGCAGAAGTGTTTGTTCTGACAGTAATGAGACGTGGTTTTGTCTGCCGAGCAGGTACCTGGAATAGAAAGTGCCAGGCACGTGCATCTATGCCGTGTGCCTCGTTAAAAAAATGGGAGCAGCTCTGCCTGTCCTTCGAGAGAGCAAGTGTATTCACTGCTTTTGGCTTGCAGAGAGAAGTTTGTGAGGTGAATTGTCTGAGTCATCGTATATCACACAGGTGAACTTTCCACAGCCCAGAGATCTAAGAAACATCAGTAATCACTTAATGAGGGACCATGGAATAGAGTCGACTTCAAAGGAGATCGTAAGGCTCCCAAGACAGCTCATGGATCTTTCCCTGTGCTGATGTCATCCCCTCTCCCTGCACTGCACAGGGGCTTTGTGTCCCTGGCTGTACTCCTCTGCCAGAGTGACATGGCAGCACTGTGTTGCTTCGGCCACTTTCCAGCTCAACAAGACACCTGGAGCATATTTTAAGGGCATCAGCAGTGACAGTTATAATACCTCACGATTAATCACATAAATGTTCTGGAAGTAAGGATGGTTTTGTTTGTGGGAGCTCAGTGCTGGGGTTCCCACAGCTGTGTGATGGGCACAGAAGTGATTGCACAGCACTATAGGATGGTTGATTCCCTCTCTATTTATTGTTTCCCAGGTTGCTGACTTTCACTCTCTTTCCCATTCTCTTTTCTTGCTCACATTTGGTTTTCCTTTCTCCTCAGCTGTTTGTTCCTGCCTGTTTATCCAGTCACTCCCAGTTGCTTTCCCCCACCCCAAAATACACACATACACACACAATCTTTTTTTAATCAGTTTTTTTTCTTTAGTTCCTCTCCACCTTGTGCCAGCTCACAGGAGGTTCCTGTCCTGTTTGTGCTGTATTAGTCTGGAGGAAAAAGAGCTGGCTCTGGAGGTTCACAAGTCTTTGGTGTGTGATTCTCTTAATTAGGTATGGCTATAACTGTGTGATTTATGGCTGGGATCCCGCCTGCATGATGGGGCACGAATGGATCCGGAATATGAATGTCCACAGCCTTCCACATGGCCCCCACCAGCCTTTCTACAATGTGCTAGTGGAAGATGGCTCTTGCAGATATGCTGCTCAAGGTGAGCAGGAGTCTTCTGTGTTTGCTATCTGTTTAGAAGTACTTTAGGAGAAGGGGATGCTTAAGGGATTAACTCTTATGTATGAAACATAAACTAATAGTTACGTTGAGGTAGGAAGGAGAATGAGCTTGAATCATGCCTGCTTTGTTTGCTCTTCATGGAATCAGTGCTGCTAGGGATGAATATCAAGGACCACTCCGGTGTGATCTCTTGCCCAAGAAGTGTGTTTTGGACATGATTGGTTTTCTAGTGTAAAGCACGGTTGCTGCTTTTGAAAGACATCGTTCAACTTCTGCTGAAGTCTGAAGTTCCATGGGTGGCTCTTGCTCCTTGAAATTACAGCTGTGCTTTGGGAAGACCTCAGCATAGGATCTTTGCTTGCCAGGACATGGTTCTGAGCAGCTGCAGCAAGAGACTGTATGTGCCAAGACCCCAGAGAACACAGCATTAGCTTTTAGTGCCACCTCTAATAAGAATGGGACAAAAATGTCTCTCTACAAGTGTGAAGAGGTGTTGGGAATCTCTGTCACCTGTTCTGCATGCAACATGCCACAAGAAAGGAAATTCTTGTCTCGTAGTGAGAATATGAGGTTAGGATACAGGAGAAAGTGTAGAGCTGAAGTTAAGAAGGAGGGGGGGGGGAAGAAAAATACATCCATAACTGTTTGTACAATGTGTAACTGTTCACACATTGTAAACAGAGTGTTTGTTTGCCTCATGTTTGTCCTTCTCCCTGTGACAGGGAGGCATCCCATCCCACTGGCAGGGCAGCTCTGCAGCCTGATCATGTTTTGCTAAGAGGTGGAAGCTGCTGGAGGGGAAATGCTGAACAAAATGCACTTCAGCGCTTTGACTCAGTGGTTCTCCCTTGTATGTTCCCATACATGTGAGCAAGAGGTGGTCTTATGGGAGGGGACACTCCTGCCTTTGTAGGTTTAAAGTGCAGGTGTTTCTTACTGTGCTGAGAGTTACTTTATATTCAGTAGCTCAAAAAGGTGACGTGGGAGCCAGGAATGCTGCAGCTGAGCCTTAGGGTTCATATCAGGCTTCTCAGAGAGTCTTAAAACAAAAATTCTTGTATGCCACGGGTTCATATTAAAATATGCATCTCGGTGAAATCTAATCAGACAGTTGTCCACAGTGCTTCTGGGGCTGAGTCATCTCTGGTATCTTTTGTCTAATTGTTTCTAAACAAGTATAATGCTGGCTGGCTCCAGAGCACGGTGTCTTTTAGCCAAGCTGTAGGTTGACACTCTGGTCTCTGTGGCACCCAAGCGTTTTGATATTGCTAGGAAAGATTGAAGGGTTTGTCCTTGCTGAAACCCTGCTGCCTGATTACTGAGTATCCCCTCTAAAAGACATCCTCAGATCATTTCAGAAGGGGCTGTTTCATAACTTACTGACCTGACTTTGGGGAGGGGATGATTGCTTTTTACTGAAAGGATCTCAAACAGATCTGCATGCAGAGTTTTATCTAACCAGCTCGGAAATAACACCAAGCTTATTATAGGTAATTGTGCCTCCCTTTGAGTCCTTCCTGTAAACCTGGAGGTTGAGCTGTAGCTGATTCCAAAACACCTGTTTCATACAGTGAGTTTGGGATCTGCCTGTCTGTTCTTGTCTGTCTCTTGTTTGCTTTGTAGCAACACAGGCCAGATACCTGTGTCTCAAAACTGCTCGTCAGCACGTTTCTCAGGCTCCCCACCTAGTGCTGCACCGGCTTGTCTCAGCCTCTCCCCCTCTCCAGCTTCTGTTTCCTCACTGTGTTTTTCCCTGTGTGCACAGCTCACTGCTCAGCCCAGCTTCTGCAGAGCATAGTGGAGTGTAAATTGTTTTCCGCAGTGGTGCAGTGTATGAGAAAGGCACTTCAAAAGCCCGTAGGGCTGCACCAGCCCACTGAGGTGTAGAAAGCTCTTGTGCTTTTGGCTGCACACACTGACATACAGAGTGTCAAAGAGCCTGTGTGGATTAATGCGACTTCTCTGTGCTCTCTGGAGTGGACTGAATAGTTTCAGAGACAGATAAATTATTCCCGAATGATGTCCTCTACATCCCGTCTTGTTCCTACCCTGCCTTGCAGATAAGCCAGACTTGGGGACTTAGGCAGCTTTTGTTTCTACCTGTGTATCTGGCACTGTGCTACAAGAAATGACATCATTTGGGGAGTGCTGCAGGGCACCTGAGCGTGTGATTTACTGCTGGGCTGCCTCCCAGTCACACTGCTTTTACAAATGCCGGAGGAGCAAAGGGACCCTCAGCTTGTGTCACCTTTGTATTTTAATGCCAGTGCTTCTGTGTCATTTAACTGTTGTGTTCAATCAGGTTATCTTTTAGTCCGAAGGAGGAAATGGGGTGCTCTGGGAGAGAATCAGTGTGCTGCTCATAGGGAATTTCTCTTCACTTTGGGAAGTTTGGATTTAGAAAAGTTACTTTTGCTGCTTGAGACATGCTTGAAAACCAGGCTGGTTGAAACACAGGCTGATGATTTCAAACAAGAAAGCACTCGGCTCCTCTACCAGGACAACCTCGTGCAGTCAGCCTCACCTTGGAGCACTGGAGAAAGTTTTCTCCTGGAAACTGATCCCCCATGGGACTTGAGGGATCAGAGCTCGGTGCCACAGCTTTTCCCTGTACTTACAACTCTGTGACCAACAGAGCAGGAGCAGGTCAGCATCCTGCTGCTCTCACCTAATGTCAGACAGCATGGTCTCAGGCACAAAGTGGTTCTCATGCCACTAGGAAATGGGGTCAGCATCACTTGGGAGATGAGGCTCTGTGAGCAGTCGTACGGGCATACTCTGTGCACATTTTCCTGCATTGGGGTGTTGTTTTTTCTCTCTAAACATCAGGAGCTGGTGTTTCCAGAGACACAAACAAGACTCAAGAGGTGCAGGATTGATTGCCTTGTTGCAGGCCATTTCTTGTGGTGATAACTGATTATTTCCTTTCCTAACAGAGAACCTGGAGCATAACTCTGAGCCTCGGGAGATCCCTCACCCTGACATTGGCCGCTATTTCTCAGAGTTTACTGGTGTTCACTACCTAGCAAATACTGAGCTAGAGATTCGGTACCCGGAGGATCTGGAGCTCACACATGCCACGGTTCAGAAGATCTATGGTTCAGGCAAGGAGTGAGTGTGAGAAGCACCGTGAGGACAGAAGCAGCTGGAGTGTAGCTTTACCCTCTTTGCAAAACTTGCGTGGAAGGCAAGTTTGGTGACAATCCTTTGGCTTAATGCATTGAAAACTGCATTGAACTTTTGTAACTGGTGCTATAGCATCTTTCTGTTGCCTGCCTGCCCATTCTGGCCCAAAGGCACAGGGACACATTGGTAGCTGAGGCCAAGCATAAGGATCTTGCAGGGACAGTCGTGCTGGGAAGTGCATTGTCCTTTGGAAGGATTTGTGCATACTACTCGTTCTGTGGTTGTCTTGCCTAGAAGGTTGATGCAGTGGGATCCCTGGTGTGGAATACAGAAGAATTCCCTCTTCAAGAGAAGGAAGCTGCTTGTCCTTGCAGTGTTGTGGGTTTTTTGTTTGACTGTGTGTTGGTTTTTTTAATGTATATCTCCTGCAGGTGATAGTTTTTAAAGTCTCTTATATTTCACCGTTGTCTTCTCCGGTCTGAATTTTTGGTTAGATTTTGCTTCACCTCTGTAGTCTGATTGTTCACAGAGCTACCATTCCAATTCTCAAAGTCCTTATGGGCCTGGGAAAGAGCCCCAGCAACAAACCCAGAAGCAGCTGGGCTGCCAGGGGTGGTGAGCGCAGTGGTAACACTAAGGTCCTCCAGTTGGCCACCTCGCTGATGGTACAAACTCTCATAATGCTGAAGATGAGCTTCTAGCCCTTTTTCACGCATGCTAAACACACCCAGTCCATGTTCTTACCTTGTTTTTTGATCTGTTCATCGTGTATGTCCAAGGCAGGATCTACAGCACAGCCCTGAGTGCTCCCAGGATGATCTTGAACCTCGTGGCGCTGTCTCATGGAAGCCTTGAGGTCAATGCCAGAATGACTTTGATGTATGGGGAGCTTCCACTTGCTGCCATCTCCAATCTATAGGTAAATATGCAATACAGTGGGATCGTGACTGGAAACTGGCCAACCCTGGAGTCAGCCAAACCGCATACGGAAGAGAGATGTTGATTCCTGCAGCTTGAGGCCTTCTTCCTTTTTGCCAAAAGAGAACGGATTCTGGGGGAGCGCACACTCCGCTGTCCGGAAGGGAAGAGCTTTAGCAGCCCAAGGCACATGAATTTCAACGTGACTTGAAGGCCCAGACAGAACCACGGCAGAAAAGGTTTTCTTCTGGGTTCAGGTATTGCAGGGTGCAGAGTGACACCGTGTTTATGCATACACAGAGCCTGCATTTCCTTGTGATTCCTGAAGCGACGTCTGTGAACAAGCTGCAGCCAGTGTCTTCCATCACCATCCACTTGCAACACATTAGTGACATCTGAGATGAGAATTAGGTACAGTAGAGTTAGGTGAATGCTCTTAGTCTATTATAGCACTTCAGGTGTCGCCACGTGAAATCACACAGCCCTTCTCTTAGAAGAATGCTTGAACTGCATGCCATCCTTTTGAAATCCCAAGCGCTGATTAAACATGAGAAATAAATACTGAGAGCCCAGCACTTTGACAGCGGAGTGGTGGTGGTCTGCAGGAGTCTCAGTGCTTTAGGAGAACAGCCCCGTGGGCAGTGCTGAGGGATGGTGAAGGTGCTGTGCTTCAAGTAGAATGATACCTTCAAAGCAGTCTGTACTGAAGTGAACTTGGAGGGAGGGAAGAAGAAAGGGACTGAAGAATTTCAATGGAAGCAGCATGGATCCAGCTGAAAGCAGGGTGGAGAATCATTAGCCAAAATCTTGAAATCCTTCTCTAGTTTCTGAGGGTTGGAATAGACTCCAGCCACCCGACCCTTTTTGAAATTTGAAAGCAAATCCCAAAAGATTCCTAGCAGGGATGAAAGGTTGGGAATGGGGCTGTTGAGTCACAAGGTTGATGCAGGGAGCTGAGAAGAGGTGTGCAGGAGCAGGGCTTGGGCTCCCTGTTCCCTCCGTGACTCCCCCTGAGTTTCCTGGGGCTTTGTGTTTCCCTCTGCCACCCGGGCAGTCTGACACCTTGCCCCTCTGAAGTGCATCAAGAGAATTCCCACATCTTGAGCTCATAGGAACCATCAGCAGGAGGTGCTGAGTTCTGGGTAGCCATAAAAAAGCCACGAGAGTCAGCAGAAAGCTGCCCAAAGCTTCTCTGAAAGCTGGTGCCAGGCAATGCGTATCCAGCCCACCTGAGAAGGTGCTGTGTGCTTTAAGACAGGGGTTGCAGAGTAGCCAGGTGAGCCCATTATACCCAGCTTTCTGGGGCCACCCTGTGTTCATACTCTGAAGAGAGCCCAGACAAGGAGGAAGCGTGGGAGCTGCTCTTCACGGTTCACACACACTTCCCCCACCTATGGACCATTAACCACTTCCATTTCTGCACGGGGTGCCAAAGGGACAAACACACTGCAGGTGACTTAGGGCAGCCCAGCCTGCCCTGTAGCTAAACCCTTCATCCTCCCAGCAGATGTTCTGTAGAGAAGCTGTCCTCGGGTGGGCCTGCCTGCCTGCCATGTCCCTGTGTGGTTACCTGGGTGTCCATGTTGCCCAGGAGTGCTGCTGCAGCCTTGCATGAGCCAAATTGGGAAGAGACTGGAGGTGTTTCGGTAGGCACCTCACAGCATCAGCACAGGGGTCAAGCCCGGTGTTGGAACTTCAGATGAAACCAAAGGCAGTGGTGTGTAAAGGCTCCCCCTCCATCCCTGTTGCCTTGTCCTGTTGCATGCTGTGGGTTGAGTTTTTGGTCTTAGCGAGGAGAAATTCCCATGTTAACTTATTTGCAGCCCCAGGAGACCCGAGCCCAAGCATCCAGGGAGAACTGACAGAACCACAAGGAGATCTCTGTCCCTGCTCGAGCTGATCAGTTCCCACAGGAGGAGCACCCGAGGTCCAGCACAGCCGGGAAGTGGCTCTGTGGTTGATGGAGGTCACATTAGGTGTTTGCCTGTGCCTCAGGCAGCTCCTCCATCCGCTGCTCCCCTCGTGGCAGCACAGGCATCTCTGCAGTCACCGTTTCCCCAAGAAGTCAGCAGTGGATCCCGAACATTCCCGGTGTCCGTGAGCAGTGTGTGGGCCATGTGAATGTACATATGTTAAAGATGATACATACACACATGTCACGCTTTGTCCTGTCGTGTCTGTGCAGAGTTTGCCTCGGAAAAGGGATGTTTTGCTTTCTGGGGAAGATGGAATTGCCCTTCTCTTACCTGACTTCCCTCACCCACCATCCCACCGAGCAGGCAGGCAGTCCTGGGTGGTCTGGGGCAGCACCAGAGTCCTCTGGTCCTGAGTCCCCGAGGGCAGAGGGGTGGGTGTCCTGCAGTTCATACCCTCTTCCTTCTGTGTTGTCATCCATCTGTCCTGGGCACAGCACAGCCAGGCTGCTCGGAGGGGGAAATGGCTTTCTGGAGGGTGAAGGGGAAGAGTACAGAGGGGAGGGAAGAGGAGGTGAGGAGAGTGCAGGGGACAAGCTGTGATCACTATGGGGAGTGTTAGGAGATGGCACAGAGAGCTGAGCAGAGGTCCCAGGCTGGGTTTGAGTGGTGCCAGCGGGTCTTGGGTGGGTTCTAAAGGCAGTGCTGTCCCCTTGCAGGGAGGGCTGTGGCAACAGCCTCCTCGGGGAGGTTTGTCCTCCCTCACAGGACAATGTCTTGCTGTGCTGCTGCTTGTGAGAGGCTGAAGAGCTGCTCGGGAGCCCCCCACCAGCGAGGTGTCCTCCCTGGGGCACAGAAGGGACAGGTAATGGTGCAGCATCCTCTTGGGAAGCCCTCCCACCCTCTCTGGACCCATACCAACACACAGGGCCAGCAGGGACACGCTGTGGAGTGCCCTGATGGCCCCCAGGCCTGAGGGCACAGCATGTGGCCCCTGTGAGGAACCGTGGCAGTTTGTCACCAACCTTTACAGGAGAAACAGAGGCTCCAAGACCCCATGCACCAGCCAGCCCTGTCTCTGGTTGGTGGGGAACTGCATCTCCTGGGACTCTGCCGCTGAGTGCAGGAGGGCAAGTAGGGAAAGGACTACTTGGGGCTGGAGGAGGGCCCTGGGCATCTTCTGGTCCCTTCCAGGCCACCTTCACATTCACCAGGTTGCTCAGGGTATTGTCCTGAGTAGTTTTGAGCATCTCCAGGGGATGTCACAGCTCCATGGGCCCCATCTGCCTGGCTGCTGGCTTTCCCCTGACATGAGGGCACAGGGAGTGGCTGTGCAGGCAAGGACAGAGCAGTACATGTGTCACCCCTTGCTCCTCCCCTCCTCCTTTTGACTGGAGGTGCCTGGGCTGGGCAAAAAGACACATTGGATGAAACATCTGCTGCCTGTAGGTGAGGACCCTTGAGCCCTGGGCTCCCCTGGGTACAGACAGCAGAGGTTGCAGGATGGGCACATCTCTCCTTTCTTGGTTTTTTTTTTTTAATAAAAGGTGTTTTATTGGATCTGGGACAGCTGGAGGCAGGAAATTACGTGGTTCCCTTCCTCTTTATATTTGGCATTAATAAAATAAAGGCACTGGCTCACCCCATGGTGCTGCCCAGCTCTCAGCCCCACAGCGTGGGTTCTTGGCACCGCTCTGCCCTTCCCCCTGTGCCGGTGGGACACTGCCAGGGCCGAGCCCAGCCTGGCACTGCGGGCGATGGTGACAGCAGCACCCACCTCTGCCCCGGGCCCTGCACAGCCCCCCCTGGGGACACCCTGCACACCCGGGCCCTGGGGTGCGCCGGGCTTCTCTCTCCTGGGGGGGGGGGTCCTGGGTTGCTCCACCTCCTCTGTCCCCCCTTTTCCCACCTCCGAGGTCCCTGTGTGGCTCCGGGCAGAGCCAGGGGTGGGGAGGCAGAGGGACAGGGGGGTCCCAGCAGGGCAGACCCCAGCGTGGGGGACACGGGGGCCTCTCCCTGCCCTTCTCCCCGGGCCGTGCGGTGCCCGGAGCCGCGCGGAGCTTGGGGTGACCCCGCACCCCCGGCGCTGGTGGCTGGAACCCAACGGCGGTGCGGGGAGCTCAGGGACCCGGCGGGGCCGCGCCGCCTCCTCCCCGCCGCGCCCGCCCCTTATAAAGCGGCAGCGGCGGCGG
>VZRW01012472.1:191681-253911 GCA_013398125.1 Aegotheles bennettii
GGAGGGGGGGGACCCGCGGGCGGGGGTCTGCAGCAGAGAGGTGGCTTAAGGCTCCGAGGGGGGGTCAGTGCATAGGACGCGGGGGGGGCGCGTCCCTCCTGGGAAGTGTCATGGCTCCAAGGTGTCCCGGGACGTGGGGATCGGGGTGTTCCTGCCCGGTTCCCCCAGATGCCGCCGTACCCAGTGCGGGCTGTGATGGACAGAGGGGTGGAGGGAGGCAGCAGAGGATGTGCCGGGGTTGGGGCTCCAGCACCTCTCCCCGGCCCTGCCACTGACCCTACAGTCACATCGCCCTTCCTCCCCTCTCACTCCTCCTCCCCCCCTCCCAGAGAGGGCTGAGCACCGCACACCCCACTGGGCATTGCGGGGTGAACTCAGCCCTCCCCGCAGGGCACCCCGGGGGGCGAGCGTGGCAGCCCAGGGTGGGAGGAGGTTTTGGGGAACACCTTGTCCTGGGAATCCTGCCAAGCCGGTGCTGCCAGGCTGCCTGCAGCAGGCACCTGCTGCCCTGCTCCAGCACCCAGCCATGCGAGGCACCTGCCCCACGCCCCAGTGCCCCTGTGACTCAGCCCTGGGGAAGGCTGCGCAAAGGCAGCACCCAAAGAAAAGTCTCATCGAAACCTGAGGTCGGGGCAGGGAGGGTGCGATGACCCCAGATGATGACCAAGGTGCGTGGAGGCTGCTGCTGGTGAGATTCCCAGTGCTCCCCACCCCGCTGCAGCTGCTGCTGGTAAAACCTGGGGAATGTGAGCTCTCCTAGGGGCTCGCTGCTGCGGAGCAACCTCATGGAGGACATCACAGTCACCCCTGGGAGGAGCAGGGACAGGGCAGAGCTCCCTGTGGGTCCCCAGGACATGCCCGGGGTGCAGTCCTTCACCTTCTCCCCCAGTGCTTTAAACCCTGAAAGTCACAGTGGCACCCGCAGCCCCATCATGGAGCCGCAGCTGCCTGGTGCTGAATTGGCTCTTTCCAAGGCGCTGGGATCTTTTCCTGCATCCGGGCCAGCCCAGCAAGGTGAAGCACAGGGAGGGGAGCACAGGGCTGAGCCCCTCCAGTGCATCTTTCCCCTGGGGGATGCCCTTTGCTCGGGCAGCACGAACTGCTACAGGCTGGGAAACAGCAAACACAGCATCCTTCGCTTCAAACACCATTCCCCCCCCCTGTAGCGTAGGTTTCTGTGCTTGGACACAGCCCCGCAGCATCTGAGCACCGAGGCTGCTGCTCAGCGATAAGAGCAGCCTCTGCTGCCCTTGAGCCACTCTTCCCACAGGAAAGCCTTTGCCCTTGGAGAAGCTGCAGCTTTTTTTTCTGGACAGCAGCCGAGGGCTTGCTGCCCTTCGCAGGACCCGTGCGGTCCTCGGAGCCCCGGCTGCACCACAGCCCTGCACACAGCTCGGGGCCAGGACCTGGGCTTGGGGAAAGAGGGAGGAGGAGCCTTTTTTTTTTTGCCTTGCAGCTGTGGGCTGAACGGGAAGTGGGGCTGGACCAAGTGTGAGCACCAAGCCTGTGACCCCATGGTGGTATCAGGAATATTTTTCCAAGAGATCAAAGATTTTGGTGTGCAACCAAGTCACAGCTGCTGGCTTGGTGGCCCAGCTGCTCCCATGGTGACGGCGATGTTGTCAAGGGAGAAAGCGAAAGGTCACTTCTCTGTGGACAAAACTGGGAAGCAAAAAGTCCAGAGAAAGTTTCAGTGGAGCACCAGCTGGGCAGGGATGAGGGGGAAAAGCATCATCTGGGTGAATGGGTGGTGCCTGAGCACCCACGCAGGAGGCATCACCGCCTGGGAGCTGGCGGGTGCAGAGGGGGGACCCCCAAACCTGGCCCAGGAGCCTTCAATGGTCTCATTCTACGAGGGGTCTGGCAGCTGCCTGCACGGGCAGAGCCCCAGGGCAGGCACAGAGCCCCAGCAACCAGCACAGATGGGTTCTCCAGTCCATTAATAGAGGTCTGTAAATGCTCAGCCTGACTGATCAATACAGTTTCTATTTCAGGGCTGTGAAAGGCTCAGAAACAGAGCAAAGAACATTATTCAAACATAATAAAAGGGAGAGGGAGCAAGGCAGCCAGCGAGCGCCCGGCTCAGCATTGACCTGTTGTCTTTCAGCTGCAGCCCTTAACCATTTGCAGCCCCTCAATTACACTTCAACATGTTCTTACCCTTCTCCTCACCACTGGGAGAAGCTGATGAGAAGCTGTGGGTGCAGCCCTGCTCGTGCCCGGCTCCAGCCAGGCCTGCAGCACCATGGGGCCAACTGGTGCCTGGACAGGCACCACCAGCTCCGGCCAACAGAGCTGGAAGCTGCTTCCCTGGCTCCTGGGAATGGCTGTGGTTGGTGTTTGCAGGAGAGTCAGGTTCTACACGGCTCCAGGGGCTTGTGGAGCCTGGTTATGGCCTGTAGAAATAACTGGGGGGGAAATCAAACAGCCTGTGTTGTGGGATGGAGGGGTGACGAGATGCTGCTGAGCCTCGTGCTGTGACCCCAGTGCTGGTGGGTCCCACAGCAGGGCTGCTGGGCACCCACTGCCAGCCCTGCCCAGGCTGGTGCTCGAGGCTGGGGCATCCCTGGGGAGGCTGCACTCACCCCCATGGCTCAGGGCTTCCTGGTGTCCCAGCTGCACCCAAGCAGTAGCAGCCATCTCATAGCCCAGCTCTGCTTTTTGGGTGCCGATGTGTCTCACCCATGTCCAGCCTTTCCCAGCTGCAAGTGGTGATGTCCTGGGGCAGGTGGAGACATGGTCCCCAGCCACAGCTCCTGCCCAACGCTGCCAACAACCCCCAAATTCAATGGCCTAGCCTGTTTGAAGGGTCTGCTACAGAAGATCCTAGGCTGGGAGGGGGTCATGGGGGGGGATCCAGCTATGCCATGCCGTGCTGTGCTGGATCATCTGGTCCAGGGACTCTCTGCACACCAGAACTGGTGACAAACCAGCCCTTGGCATTGCTGTCCCCCTCCTGCAGCGAGCAAGGGACAGAGCTCAAAGGGACCAATGCAGCGAGATGGACCTTGCAGGCTGGCATAAAGCCACCAAAGGGAAATGGGGACAAGGACAGCTGTGCCAGACAGTGCCCAAAGGTCTGCCCTGCTGCCGGAGGGGAGCAGGAGCTGGCAGCCTTTTGGCTATTGCCAGGATGGGGTGGCCTTTGGTGGTGTCCACAGGGAACAAGTTTGCCGTAGGTTTTGGTGCCCGCCAGTGTCCCTGAGCAGGACACGAGGTCTGCAGATGGATCCCTGTGCCCAGGGAGCTCACCCCCTGTCACATCACATCTCTCTCTTCCCCCCACAGTCACCTCTGAGCAGATCGAGCACCTGCACCGACGCTTCAAGCAGCTGAGCCGGGACCAGCTGACCATTCGGTATGGCCCCTGCACTGCCAGCCCTGCCACTGTCCCCACGCTTAGAACCAGTCTGGGGAGGGAGGAGAGTGGTCCCTGGGCAGCAGCTCTGGAGGGGGTTGCAGTCACCCTTTCCCCCTCCCCGGCATCTGTGCAGGCAATTGTGCACCAAAGCCATGGCTCCACCACCTTGGGAGAGCTCTGGCACATCCCACCGGCTTCACCAGCCCCAGTGGGGACCCAGGAGCCCAACTGCCCTCTGCTTCCACCCACCAGAGGTTATGTGAGGGTGGGGAGAGCCTGGCTCAGGGTGCCCAGAGAAGCTGTGGCTGCCCCTCCCTGGCAATGCTCAAGGCCAGGTTGGATGGGGCTTGGAGCATCGTGGTGTGGTGGGAGGTGTCCCTGCCCATGGCAGGGGGTGGCACTGGATGAGCTTTGAGGTCCCTTCCAACCCAAACCAGTCTGGGATTCGGGGATTCTATGTCTTGCCCCATTTGCTTTAGAAGAAGTCCATAGGAAATGGGCAGCACTGGCTCACCCTGGTGTCTGTGCAGCACAACAGGGGGCAGCAGGGCCATGCAGGGTAGAGCAAGCCCAGGAGAAGTGGAGCAGCAGAAGCTCCTTCCCTAGCCTGGTCAAGCCCTGTTCAGACCTTATTCCTGGGAAAACTCTGAAAACCATGCAGCCTTTTGCAGGTTGAGCCTTGCAAAGGGCCCCTGCATCCACCCTGAGCTGCTGTGTCCCAAAGGCCCTGTGCATGGGGACAAAAATCCCCCCCAGCTGATGTGGCAGCACAGCTTCCAGTCTGAATTGAGGCAAATTGGGTTTTTCATGCAAAACCTCTGGTTTTTTCGTGGTTACTTTGAAAAAATGGGGTTGGGGCTTCTGCCCCAGCCCATCGGTGGCTGCTGCAGCATCCCCTGCCCTGCAGCTCCCTCACCCCTCGGGCTGTCGCTGTTCCCTTTGCAGCAAGGAGAACTTTGACAGCATCCCCGACCTGGAGTTCAACCCCATCCGGGGGAAGATCGTCCACGCCTTCTTCGACAAGAGGTGAGAACATCCCAGCACCACGGGGGGGGTCACCAAACCTCTGGAATTGGGACGTGAGTGGGCAAAGAGCTTCTCCCTCAAGGCTCAGATGGAGCCAGGGTGGATATGACAGCCATTTAAGCCAAGTCTTAGGGAAAAAGCAGTCCTGAAGCTTTGCTGAGGGGTGTGGTGGTGGCAGTGGGTGGGGTGGCCCTGGCTGCCCATCCCCAGCAGCTCTGCTCTTGGCAGGAACCTGCGGCAGGAGTCGGATGGGCTGGCGGATGAGATAAACTTCGAAGACTTCCTGACCATCATGTCCTACTTCAGACCCATCGAGATGAACATGGATGAGGAGCAGCTCGATCGTTTCCGGAAAGAGAAACTCAAATGTGAGGTTTGTGGCCAGCCCCGGGCTGGTGGGGGCATGGTGGGGTGGGGTAACCCTGACCCTGCCACGCTCCTCTCGTCCCTCCCAGTCCTCTTCCACATGTACGACTCGGACCACGACGGGAAGATCACGCTGCAGGAGTACAGAAATGTAACGTATGGTCCCTCCTGCCCCACCACCACTGAGTTCCCAGCCCTGGCTTTAACCCAGCTGCCTCCTAGGTGGTGGAGGAGCTGCTGTCGGGGAACCCCCACCTGGAGAAGGAGTCAGCACGGTCCATCGCTGATGGGGCCATGATGGAGGCTGCCAGCATCTGTGTGGGACAAATGGTGGGAGCTGGTTCCTTGCTCTACTGTGGCACAGAGCTGCTGTCATGGTACCAAAAACGGGGCTGGAAGGTGTCTGTCCTGCCCGAGGCATCCCCCCTGTCCCCAGGCTGCTTTGGCTAGAGAAGGTTTTTTTGCAGGCAGCAGCTTTCAGGGTTTTGGGTTTTTTTTCCATTCTAAGAGCACAAGGGGGAGAAGCAAACAGCACCCCACAGAGCACCCCTCAGCACTGGGGGCTTTAGTGCTTGTAAAAAAGGCAGCTCCTTGTTGCCATGGTGGTTCTGGGAACAAATTTTGGGCTCCCCTGGGGCACGGGGCAGGGCCAGCACGGTGAACCCATGGGGACATGTTCCACAGCCCCATGGGACACATCCCCTGGTGACCCAGTGCCCCAAGCCCCTGCCCCATGGGCACAGGGCAGCAGTAATGTTCTCTCTCTCGCTGCACCAGGGGCCAGACCAGGTGTATGAGGGCATCACCTTTGAAGACTTCCTTAAGGTTGGTGGCATCTCCACTCACTTGTCCCCACAGGAGGAGGGCACGGGGTGGTTGCAGGGGCCTGGGTGTTCGGTGTGGGCACCGAGCCGAGCCCCCAGCCCAGCCCCACTGCCCTCCTTCCCCTGGCAGATGTGGCAGGGCATCGACATCGAAACCAAGATGCACGTCCGCTTCCTCAACATGGAGACCATCGCCCACTGCTACTGAGCTCCTGCTCCCTCTGGGGAGCCACAGGAGGAGGAGAACAAGGACAAAGAGGAGGAGGAAGAGGAGGAAGAGGAGGAAGAGGAGGAAGAGGAGGAGGAGGACTCTACAGCAGCTCCATGTTCCTGGCACCAAGCTCTCTGTACCTGCCTGTGTGCCTGTCCCACCACGGGGCTGCCTTCTGCTCTCTAGAAACATAAGAGGCTTTTATCTGTAATAAAAGGTATTTCTCTTTTTACTCCTTGCTGAGAAATACTCCATCCATCCATCCATCCATCCATCCGGGCCTGGCAGGTCTCTCCCTGTGCAGAAAGCCTCCACAAATCCTGGTCTGTCCTGAAACCTGAATTTGAACCCTCTGCCATGTGCTGCTCGTGCCTTGTGACCCCACCACCCCCACCCTGATCCCTGTGCCCTGGGGGCCGCATGCAGGCAGGGCTGAGGGTGCTGAGGGGCAGGAGGTGAAGGCAGTGTCCTCAGCACCTGCAATGGCAACTGCATCCCACTCTGCATCCCATGGGATGCTCATCCAGCAAAGGTGGCAGTGGCACGAAGAATAACCCCAAACCAACCCCAAACCAACCCCAAAGCAGCCGCCGGAGCCAGGCAGGGTGGGACCACCCCAAGGCAGGCAGCAGGGATGTGGGGACACGGGGATGTGGGCTCCTGGCAGCTGGGTGGCTCCCACCCCCACATGTTCCTGCTAGAACAAGGCCCTGGAGCTCAGGGGTTGTTTACTGGTATTAATAACTGGGTGGCTTGAGGCGGATTTCTGTCTCTAAGGCAGCCTGAGCTGGGAAGGGAGGGGGAGAAAAAAGGGCAATGGCTATTTTTAGAAAAGCTGGAAAGATTTGTTTGTTTTATCAGCAATAGCTCCCCCGGTGACATGGGCGTTCGGTGGGAAAGTTGCTGGGAGCCATGGGTGCACAGTCCTGGTGCCAACCCCACGGGCACCCAGTGCCCACCAGTCCCCCAGGTCCGGGCACCCACAATTCTCCTCCTGCTCCCCATTAGCAGGGGGTTCCTGCACTGCTCGAGTATCCCTGTGCTGAGGACACAAGGTCTCACCCTCGCAGGCTTTGCTGTGTCACAAGATGTCCTATCTTGCCCATGGGTGTGGGATGTGCCACCAAGCCAAGGTCCCTGCTCCCTGGGCAGAGCTGCTGGAGCACAGCCCCGGCACCGGAGCAGCTCCTCGGAGCCAGCAGCCACATGGAGATGGTGAAGGACAGCCCTGCCCTACAATGCAGTCCTGTTCTGGAGGGACCTGTGCTGGTCGGTGACACTGGGGACATGCAGGAACTGGCCTGGCTTTGGAGGGAGCTGATCCCATGGGATGCCACCATGAAGCCATGGGACAGCGCTGCCACCAGCCATGGTGATGGCCAAGCTGTTGTGGTGCTGGGGCTCCACCTGGGCTGGGTGGTGGGAGTGGGGCTGGTGCCAGAGCTGCAGGTAGGGCTGATGGTTGGGTCTGGGGAGGAGGGGTTGACGATGGAGCCCCTAGACCCTTCCAGACCCTGAAGGTGTCCCGGTGCTGCCCAGTGGCAGGCACAGCCCTGTCTGCATTTGCAGAGCTCTGGGACTTCAGCCCTCTTTCCTCTGGACACCTCCACCACCTGGGACTGTGCCTGGCCCCAGGAGCACCAGCCTGTGCAGAAGGTCAGAGCCTGACCTCCCAGCTGAGACTGAGCCTCCTCCTGACCCTCACCGTCCCTGGGGGTGTTCAACAAACGGGTTGATGAGGCACTTGAGGCCATGGTCTGATGGTCTGATGGTCAGGAATATGATGGGATAAAGGTTGGACTTGATGACCCTGGAGGTCCCTTCCAACCAGAATGGTTCTATGATTCTATGACCCTCCCCATCCTCCCTGTGTCAGACCCTTGGTGTTCCTTTCCCTCCCCACACACACGAGAGCACAGCATCCAGCTTCTCCCAAGATGTCCAGGTCTCAGGAGCAGACACAGGCTCCTCTCCACTGCCTTCCCCCAGGAATCACCACCCAGGTGCTGCAGAACCATCTGAGCAGCTGCAGGCTCCATGCTGTTGGCCTCCAGTCTCCTCCTGCCCCACAGGCCCCTTCCCCCCATGAATAGCCCAGCAGGGCCACCCCTCCCCAGCCAAGCCCTGGCTGCTGCTGCAGATTGCCAGGAGAGCCTGGTCCCACTCCCACCCCACACCATGGGTTCCTTGGAGGAGATCAGAGCTTCTTGCAGCCAGCAAGGGCTGGATACATCACACAATGCAGGGGAATAGAGGGCAGGAGGACTGATGAGTAGTGATCAGAGGGTAATTATTACCCCTTGAGCTAATTAGCTGTCCCCAGCTGCTTGGTTAGGTGGTGAGGAAGGTGTGGGAGCAGGGGCAGGATGGCAAAGCAGCCATGATGTGTTTTGCCTCCAGTTGTGTTTGTCTGCTCTGGGACAAAGTCAAGAGTGGGCAGGAGGGTTGCAGCCTCTGCATCTCCCTGTGCACCACCCACTGCTTCACACTGAACTCAGAGCTCTGGAGCCTGGCAGCAGCTGGAGGCTGTGATACAGAGACATCCCCTTCCTTTGATCATACACCCTCTTTGGAGAACAGCAGGGAAGAAACTGATGTCCAGGGTTCCTTCTCACAAAGACAATGGGCACCTCTTTTTTGCTATGGATCACTGTCACCAACAACAGGAACTCGAAGCAATTCTTGAGGCTCTTCACCCCAAACTAATTACTCCTTTGATACCTTCTGATTCTTCAGGTACCTTCACCTTGAGTCTAACCTGTGCCTAGTCAACCCACATCACTGGTCCAACAGCAGCTCACCTCAAACCCTTGCCATCAGCCCTGGGTACCACCCAGCACAGCAGAGCTGCCCCCTCCTTGAGTGATAACCTTCACCTGTGGGATAGAACAGGGGTCTACTGAGAGAAGAGTCCACCACCACCACAAACTGGTACCACTAACAAGTCCTAGGGAGTGCCCAGCTCTGAAATCCAAATGTGGTATCGCTCTCCAGTCAAGACTTGGTGGTGACTCCATTCTTGCTCCGAATGTTATTAGGGAAGAAGCTCCATGTAAACATCACCTAACCCTGGTGAAGATGTGAAGAGTCACAACTGCATTTGCTACGCTCCAGCACCCACTTCAGCACAGCACTAATGACTACCCAGTGAAGTAGGACAACATCCCTTTTCAGAAACGAAAATTAGACTCCCAACATGGATGCTCTCCAACAGCCTAAGTGCCCTCATTTGCATCATGAATGCCACTTAAATACACACACAATCTTCTGCTGTGGCACAACCTTCCTAAATGAATTCTGGTGATAGGAAAAACAGACCAAGAGGACCACCCTCCCATCCTCCCAGAGGAGCTGCATCCAGATCATGAGTCCACAAAATGGTGCCTGTGGGGTGAGAGTTTTCTTCTCCACTGGAGGTGATGCAAGCTTTCAAGTTGATGCTTGGTCCACAATGAATTGATGACTTGTAGGTCTTGTCTGCATAGGAAAGCAAACACCTCTATAAATGCAGGTGCTGCAAAGCAGCCCAGTGACCACTGTGGTCAAGGAGCAATCTGGAGGCAGCCTTGCTGCAGGCAGCACAGAAGGGGAAGGGGAAGTGTGGAGGTGGACTCCAAGAACCTATATGGGCACGAGACAATCTTATCTGCTACTCACAGCAGGGAGATGAAGAAAGAACAAAGCTGTCCTGAGATAATGAGGCAAGATAAGGAGAGTCAAAGTTTGAACAAGCCAAGGGTGTATTAAGTGAGACAGGGCAGCAGGTCACAGCATGGAGGGGAAGAGAACAATGACAGCAGAAGCTCTCTCTGCTCAGAAGACAGGGCTGGAGTGACCCACAGAATCACTTGTGCTACAGAAACTGTTATTTATTTGACAGGTTTCAGCTGAGCTCTCGTCCAAACTATATATTCATGACACTTCTTGTTCTTCCAGTAATGAAGGAAGGGAGCTGGCTTCCCAGAAGGGCAGAGGAAGGAAAAAAAAGGAAAAAAAGACCAAAGCTTTGTGAAAGATAAAATTTATTGGTCAGACAGAATGACTTTGCCCCTTGCACTTTTTGCCCATCATGAGGAAAAAGCTGACTGTTAAAAAGCAAATACACACACGAAGGTCAGCCTGGGGGTCATGGAAAACCACCCCAAGCCGAAGACAATGAAGAGCTGTGAGATGTGTGTCTCTCCAGGCAGGAGCAGGGCAGCACGAAGCTCTCCAGGGGCTGCCTTGGTGAGTGATTAAGGGTTGAAGTGACAGTCCAGCCAGTCCCCTCCTCCAGGCTTGGGCACATCTCCTGCACCCCTCCCCAGTGCAGTACTTTTAAATGGATTCCATTAAGCTGGCAAAAAGGTGTTAAGTTAAAACTTAACCTCAATTTAAACTTCATTTACATGGCTTTGCCTTGCAGCAGTAGGTTTACAAGGGTAAATTACAATCATAAAATAGTTTCAAAACAGTAAAACCTATCCGTGCAGGACTCCTGTTCACCAAACTGGTTCTACCCAAGTCAGTGCAACTTGGGTTTAAGATAAAGCCTCAGTCCTCACCTTCACCTGAAGTACCACACCTTACCCTGCAGCCTGGGTGCTTCTCCACAGCACTAGGGCTAATTTACCCATGGAGAGGGATTGCAGCCACTTTGTCCCTTCTGTTTCATTGCACCAACATCATCGATTCCCAGCTTGGAGGTGAGGACAGTGTCAGAAACCCGAGTCCCAGTCACCTGGGGAAAGCCTCCAGGTGCTGTGGAAGGGCATGATCCAGCAAAGAACACACCTGACACCTTTGGTTCCAGTGCATAGGGGTCAGTTCACCCTAAAAGACTCATGAACAAAAACTCCACAAACACACGTACACGTACAATTAAAAGACATTTAATCCAGAATTTTACAGACTTAAAAAAATAATTTATTTTAAAATAATTTTGATGTGTGTGGCCTGATGAGTTTCCAAGCAGCCAGCCTGGCCAAGGCCAACCTTCCCCTCCCTCGCTCCACTGTACTCCTCCCTCCCAACCACCATAAACCCCTTGTGCTTGGTCCTGTCCCTACACATTCCTGTGCACCCCAAGGAAAAGACGAATGAGCATTTCAAACATGTGGCTCAACAAGATGCTCCTTTCAAGTCCTCGGTGTTTTTTTTTCCCCTCTCAGGACAGGCACAAACTCCTCCACGTGCTCCCAGCCTCCCACCACTTCAGCAGTTCACCACGCAGGGCTTTCACTTCCTCTGCCAAGATGGGATCAGCAGTGGCTTTCCCACAAGCAGCAGGAAGGAACATTTTTGTTTACACTGTTCCCCTTCACTCTCCAGTCTCTCTGTTCCACCACAGCAGACCTCTGAACATCTGCACAGCAACATGTTGTAATGATACACTCTGGGGCAACCATACTCTGTTCTCATAGAATCATTATGGTTGGAAGGGACCTCCAGGGTCATCAAGTCCAACCTTTATCCCATCATATTCCAAGTTCTGCTTCACACCCCCAAGTTTTCAGCAAATGCTCAGCCCATGTGATGCCCCTGCAGCCAACACCATCTTTTTGGCACTTGTCCCACGTGGATCTCCCCTTTGCCTTTGGCCATGGACTTGGCAGAGGGCTGTACCACAGAAGCCAAGTGAGTCACCTAAATGTTATCATAGGGAACCGCCAGGCCAATGTTGTAGTTGTAACCAGTCACTTCATCGTAGGAAGAGCGGCAAATAGGAAGGATGCTTTCCACAGCCAACGGGTCCACTGAGAACTCATAGGCATAAATAATTCCTCGGTATCTGTACAAAACAAGCAGGATGCACCATTTTACCTTCATTATACATTCAACAGGGGAAACAAACAAAGTTAGAGATTGCCACAAAGGATCCAAATGTGAGCATAGAATCATAGAATCATTCTGGTTGGAAGGGACCTCCAGGGTCATCAAGTCCAACCTTTATCCCATCATATTCCTGACCATCAGACCATGGCCTCAAGTGCCTCATCAACCCGTTTGTTGAACACCCCCTGGGACGGTGACTCCACCACCTCCCTGGGCAGCCCATTCCAGTGCCCAACCACCCTCCCAGTAAAGAACTTCTTCCTAATCTCCAACCTAAACTTCCCCTGATGGAACTTGAGGCCATTTCCTCTCGTCCTGTCATCAGCAACTGGGGAGAAGAGACCAACACCAGCCTCACTACAATCTCCCTTTAGGTAGTTGTAGAGGGCAATAAGGTCTCTGATGCTTCAGAAGCTGAAGGTAAAACCATCCCTTCTGCCCTAGGGCTGTCTGAGCAGTTTTAACAGAGAAAATTCCCTCCTGCCTCCTTCCAGGGACCGCACCAAGGGCTGGGAATGAACGGTGAGTCACTCACTTGAGCACTGCAGAGACAGAGCTGTCATCTGCTGAAACATTTCTCATCTATTCAGGAAGGGGGATGATAAGTACGTTGTAGTTTGATAGTTCAATTAGCCATGTAAACAGCCATCTGAGATGCAAATACCAAAACCTGGAGTTTAAATACCAGTAGTTTTCCTTTAGGAGGAGATATCATTACTAATATTTAGAGCAAGGAAAGGGCTGCATTCCCCACCTGGCTTCAGTGGCCTTTACATTCCCCTGCTGAAAAGGAAACGCATTTTTTTTGTGCTCAGAAGTAACTTAAGAGCCAACTCATCCATGGGTTTTGAAAGCCTCATCTTTAAACTTTTTCAGTATTATTTTTAGATGCTATTCCTTCTCTGTTACTGCTCTGGATGATGACTCAGGTGCTCAGTGTGCCATTTTAAACATACAATAAAGCAGATCTTCACACCCGTACTCACTTGCGGTGCACGGCGAGGTCATCGTCCGTGATGCCGGCACCTCGCAGCGTTTTCTCCTCAGGGATGTTTGCAGTGATGAGGCTGTGAGAATCAAACCACACGTGACGGACTGGATGTCTGAAAAACAACCCGCAGCACTGGGTGAGATGCCACCTCCTGAAATCCCAGTGGAGTAAAGGAACTGGGGTTATTGAGCCTGGAGAAGAGGAGTCTGAGAGGAGACCTTATTGCCCTCTACAACTGCCTAAAGGGAGGTTGTAGTGAGGCTGGGGTTGGTCTCTTCTCCCCAGTTGCTGATGACAGGACGAGAGGAAATGGCCTCAAGTTCCATCAGGGGAAGTTTAGGTTGGAGATTAGGAAGAAGTTCTTTACTGGGAGGGTGGTTGGGCACTGGAATGGGCTGCCCAGGGAGGTGGTGGAGTCACCATCCCTGGGGGGGTTCAACAAACGGGTTGATGAGGCACTTGAGGCCATGGTCTAATGGTCTGATGGTCAGGAATATGATGGGATAAAGGTTGGACTTGATGACCCTGGAGGTCCCTTCCAACCATAATGATTCTATGAATCGCTCTGGATTAAATCACTCTGGAGTCATTTAAATCTCTATGCCCTCTCTATGGGAGAGGCTGGGAACCAGCACCTTTGGCTCTTCCCCTCCAGTGTGGAGCAGATAAACTCAGCTTTTACCCCCATCTAGTGGGCTGTTACGAGAACACACGGGGAGGACAGGAAATGTTTTAGACACTTAGCAGCACGCAGGCTGTAAGGGATCCGGGCTGCCTGCTGCTTCGCTGCCTTAGGGACTGCAGCAGCACACTCCTGGGAAAAGCAGGACACTCCCCAGAATGAAGAATGGGGACACCCAGAACCCCAAACTCCCAAACACTGAGCTATGGCTGATTTAGAAACACATTACATGGCACAAGCTAAGAGGTCTGGTCTCTGTTCCTTTCCTCTCACTGGTGAATAAACTAACCCTGAACCATAGTACCAGCATTCACTGTTCAAGCTGGAGTAACTTATCTTCTCCGATTAAAATAGCTCATCTCCACGACCCTAACGTGTCTCCTGTCATCTCCCTTAGCTTCTGCCTCTGCTTTCCATTCACGACACTGGGCTGTAGGCACAGATAAAAACACACACACACACCTCCTTATCTATGAAGGCCTTTTTGACTGAAGTGATCCCTCCTGATTCCTACACAAACAGTATTTTACATGTTTAATCTAATGGTTTCACTTTTAGTACCCCCCAAAGCTCCGATCTGCACTGCCTGCCCTCCTTCAAGCTCCTTAGTGCTGCTCCAGGAGACAATCAATGCAATATTGTCCTTAATGCACCAGCCACATCACAATGGGCTGTATAATTCACAGGGTCTGAAGAGAAGGAGATACCTGCTATTAATCAATGACAACTCCCACTTGAACTCCTCTGTCTGTAAATACCTCATCTAGCCCCTCTCTGGGGAAGATGCATTAAAAAAAAGATCAGGATTTATCTGTTCATTTTATTAAGGGTATCACTCAGAAGAGGCTGAATCCTCGAGGTCTTCATTCAGACAAAGCTGAGTCCCTGGGAATTGTGCCTTGATCAGGAAATCCTAGTTTGGCTGTAGCAACCTCTTCTGTCAACTCCAGGATACTGATCTCTGCCTGTACTTTCAGTCCTGTACTTCTCATGCTGTCAGTACAAACTGGTATTTTAATATTTCAATGAGTTTAAATACCAGCCTGGCTTGGATCGTTACCGTGAAGGGAATGTGTGAACGAGGTGAACAGAAACACAGAGCTTGTGTAAGGATACAGAAGAGACAGACAGCCAGATCCAGTCATGCTGAAGGCCAGGGGTCCAGTGTTTTAAACGCAGGGTTCAACAAAGCACGTGCTGCCTGGGGAATGGGGCAGGGATGAGACACTATCTGAACTCCACAGAGAATCCAGGGAGAACAATTTCCATGCTCCGGTATGCCGACCGAAGGGCTCCTTTTAACTAATGAGGAAAAGCCTAAAACTGCTAAAGGGCACACACAGAAACACACACAGGACTCCAGATGGGGAGGCAATCTGTTCCCAAATCACATGGAAACTACACAGACCTCTCTGAAGCTTTAGACACGGACATGTTAGCATTTTGGTCCTGGATCATCCCATTCCCACATTCCTCCTGTCAGCCAGATCCGATAAACACCCTGCAATAGGAGCCCACGCAGATAAAACTCACCTGGCATGCATTTCCCAGAGCTTGGTGCCCATCCGTTGGTCCCACACACAGACCAAGCCCTCTTCTCCTCCACTGACGATCTTCCAGTCATCCATTTGGACCGCAGACACTCCCAACTGGTGGGCATAGAGGGAGCACAAGGATTCGCTTTTGCGGAGATCAAATACCCTGACCCTAAACAAAAGCAAATAAAGAACAGAGATAAAACTCACTGTGGGTCTGCAGCCTGTGGGTTCCAAGAGCACAAGTGCTTTGGAGGTTATGAAAATGTGTCTGGGACAGCAGTAGTCCCATGGCCACTACAGGGCCAGAACTCCAATCCAGTTGACGCTTTTCCCCACTGAATTTTCATTCTGACTTCTACTATCAAAGATTCTTCTCCCATCAGACAGGACCTCTCTATCTCTTTAGAAGTCCTAGGTGACAGAAAAGGTAAATGAAATTTAAGTGCTTCCCAAAACGTTAGCAATGCCATGAGGCACGAAGTGCACACTGCTAACACACCCTACCCCTTGGTACCCAGCCCACGTCCACCATGGCTGAGCTGGTAGTATTATTCTGATGATCAAGGAAAGGACAGTTATTACAAGAAGACACTGAATGTGTGGTAATTCAAAAGGTATGTCAAGGGAATTACAGGTTTATACGCTCCAAGTTAATCACCAATAGTGAAACAAAGCTATTTGCAAGCTCCTAGCAACCAGTTATCTCTTCTGATTCAAAAAATGCAACTATTGACTGCAGGCAGCTTTCAGGTACAGCTGGTTTTCAGAAGCTATCAATCATCAGGCAAGGTGTTTTGAAGAGAAGCACACCAAAGACTCTTTTGGAAGCAGAACTGTGAAAAAAGAGCTTAGTATTTCAACCACTGCAACAAGTCCACAAAACCAGTTAAGGCTAATGGCGTTAAGTTTTAAACCCAGCAGATATCACAAAGGAATGACAATTTTGAGCCTCATGTATCAAGATTAAGAGATAAAGCAAAGTACATAAGTAAATTAAAAAAAAAATAATACAGCAAGTGAAACCAGAAGTGAAGGAGGAATACTGGTCTCAGATTTGAGAAGAAGCCAGAGAAAGTTCCCTCCAGCTGATGGCTATCAAGAACAAAACCATCAGGTACACATTAATTCCAGAAAAGGCCAAAATACACTGGCTCCAACCCATTAACTGTACTTTATTCCACACCCTGCTGATCCTAATGGTGTTGCAAGTCTTCCCTTTTCCTTTCTCGAATGGAGATTGCATCATATGATTTTACAACTAACACATTTCAGCAGCTGAAATACAAGGCAACAGAACAGTTCAAAACTCCAGCAGAGCAGCATCCATCTGACACACAGACAGACAGCTGGAGTAGAGCGAGGAGCACTTTGTGTGGCTCCACAGCCACCCTTAGGGAAACCCCACCACAACAGTTGCTGGTGGTAAAAAGGACTTCTTGCTTTCTCCAAGTCCAGCAGAGAGAAGCTCTGGCTACATATTAGAGCTATGATTTGGGTAAGGATGGGGGATTTTGGAAGTGTTTGCACTCACTCAGCACCCTCCCTGTCTTACTGCTTGTGTTCTGCACAGCAATCAAAGCTTCTTCTGTTTGGTAAGCACAGTAGGAAATGAAGATCTGATTGTGTCCTGGTTATTTCATTAGCAAGGGCCCATGTTTCAGGCAGGTGTCCATTCTGGCACACCCTTGGAAGAATCAGAGGCACACTTGAGTTGTTCAGATGTGCTTTAAAGGAAAAGCATTTTGCAAATCCAATGTGATGCTCTAATGCAGACCTGGCACAGCTCTCCAGCTCCTGCCTCTACAGCTGGGCTCAGTGGGAGCACATCAAACTCATCCCAGTTTAAGGGAGCTGTAAGGAAGATGTTCCTGTGACCAAGCTTTGTCTCTCCTGTTAGACTATCTTAGAATTAAGCTCACTTGCCTTTACGAGGGCATGGAATATGTGTTCTGATCCACACTTTTCAGTGATGTTATATACACTGGGCCTGCCATATGTTTACTTTTCCAATGCTGTTCATTCATCATCTTTGGTTCCACCAGGAAAAAGGTTGTGCAGTGCATCAGCACCCACTCCCTGTCATCAGATCTCTTGCCAGTGTAATGCACAGTTAAGCAGTCAAATACACCAGCAATGCTTCAGGAGTATTTTTTGATGGGAAGCGATTTTATAGGCCCTACCAAAACCATCTCACTTCACAGAATTACAGAATGTTAGGAGTTGGAAGGGACCTCGAAAGATCATCTAGCCCAACCCCCCTGTCAGAGCAGGGTGGGCTTCAACAGGGTGGGCTGTGTTATTTTTCAAAGTCCTGGCTTTGAATAACATATACTAATAAAATTGTATTATATATGAATAACATATACTAATAAAAGTCATATATGTATAACATATACTAATAAAATTGTGAGTGAGCTCTATTTAATACCAGCAATACATTGTTGTGCTGGCCTTCAGCAGTCTGAAATCCCAGGGCAAGGTCTCTATACAGTATGCTTGCTCTACAACAGGGCTATGGAGGTTCGAGCCACATCCCACCTGTGGATGCCCAGCACCTATTAATACCCTTGTAAAGTACCACATAAGGACCTGACCTCTGAGATACACGTGGTCTGTTCTCCTGGATGCCAAACTTATTTGCTGAATGACCAATTCCAAACTTCTTGCTATTTTAGTGATGGCCAACCCCTGAACTCAGTCAATGCTTGAGCTGAAAAACTTCCCGGAGGGAAAAGGGCATTCCATATGAAGGCAGTAAATTTCAATCCCACTTCAGGGATATCAACTTTATCTACTCTCCCATTACTGTGCAAGAGATAAAACTGGAGGTTGTTTTACTGGTGTGCTTTGGAAGATCAATTATCTGCTTTGAGAGGAAACAAACTCCCAAGGATTCAATTACATGTGTTAAACTTCAGGTATTTCCTTTATCCTCCTTGCTGAGAAAGTGTGAGGTTTGCTTGCACTGCCTGTTCACTGAGAAGGAAAAGAAGCTGTTTGACAAAATAATCATTTTTGCAAGCTGCTGCACTGGCGGGCCAGAGGTCTGGGATTTGGCAAAAGGAAGTATCCGCCTTACAATCTGATACCCACCACCACAGCAGACCACCACCTGCAGCCTGATGCCCAGTGCAGAAAGGAGGAGGGAAGGAACAGGGAGCCATTAGAGACTGGCTCCTCACCACCCCACATCTCCTTTGGTGCACTGGATCAGACCCCGCGGATAACCAGCCAAAAAGAGAAAAATCTAAAAATTGGACTCCAAAAGTCTTTTTAAGCACTTTAATCCTTTCGCAGTGACTGTTCCCAGCGCGTCCATTCCTGGCACCAGACACCGTGCTGGGAAAATCCTACTCCCCAAGCCAAGGAGTTAAAGAGAAAGCTGCTAATCAGCTAAATAGAAGCTGGAATCTGTTCACATGAAAGTCTCTTTTTTTTGTCACCTGAGGGACATCACAGTGTTCCGAAACACACTCTTGACATCATTTGGCAGACGGACCCATCTCATCCTACATGATTCATCCCTTAGGTTATTTTTTTAATATCAGAAAGCGAGCTTTTAAATGCCAAACTAATTTTGCGGGTGGTGGTGGGGAAGTGGAAGATATTCCAAGTGGTCTCACTGGGCTGTACACCAACTGCGTCCACCAAATGGCTTAAAAAGAAAGTCTTCCCATGGAGCTCTCTGAAACAAAGCAAACTGGCAGCCACATCCAACTATTACCTAATATTTTGTTCCTGAAGTTCACGCAGGCTGCATTTGAAACATTAGAGGAGAAACAAATTCTAGCAGGTCCAGCTGTAGAACAGCAGGACAGGAAGTAAGCTAATTTGAGATGGGTTACAGCTCTTGGTAGCACCTACCTTCTGTCTTTATTTCCTGTAACAACCATGTTCGGAGGACTGTTCTGGAGGTTGACACAGGTAAAGTCACCTATCGAGTTGCCCATCTTCTTCAGACACTGACTTGTTTCCAGATTGTAAAGAAGAATCTGGAAGAAAAAGGACAAGCACTGGCTAAATGTATTGGCTAAACAACTACATTTTGCTGCAGCATAAACCAGAGCAGAGTTATTACCATCAGAGGTGTTCTGCAGGACTCACTTCTCAATATGCTAATACATAACCCAGATACAGATTATCCCTATTAAGAACAGCAACAATACACCCTCAAAAATAGAGTTTCAGAATGGAATCCATGGAGAAGCAGGGACGCAAGGCTCCTGCCAACCAGTAGCAGACAGGTATAGCTCTCAGGCAGCCACACAGATTGTCTCTTAGGGCTTACATGGAACAGCAAATAGTTTCTTCATCCCTTTTAATATTTGAAAGAGTAGTAAAAAGTAAACAGAATCAACATTTAGAAGGTTTAGACAGATGGACTGTGCAAGGAAGATTCAATCAAACACAGCAAAAACTGCAGAGCAGAACTGAGCACTGACTCAGCGCTGACAGGCCCCACTGATGGCTTTGTATGATCAGAAACAGACTCAGAGAAATATCACATCTGAAGTGGCAGTTCAGATGGGAGAGGAATAAAAACAACGCTGATTATAAGCAGCATCTGAGATGATTTGACCAGAGGCTGAAAGAGAGATCCGAGCTGTTCCCCTCTGCTCACCCCCAGCTCCTCTGCACAGCGATCACTTTGGTCACTGTGTGTCCTGTGGGCCAGAGGAGATTTATCTATTTGGGCCTTTCAATTTAGGAGAGCAAGTATTTTTAGAAACAGAAAAATGTACTGGTCAAAGCCCAGTGGAGCTCAGCACAGGACCTGGTCTCACATAACTTCATAAACATTATTAAATTTCACGGTGATGCTCCTTTAATTTAAAAGAAACCTATGACCATGAAAGAGTAACAGTAGTTAAAGCATCAGAAAAAGCTTACGGTTTCCATAGCAACATCATGGCTGTGTCAACGTGGCATCAATATTCTTAACTTCTACTTTGCTGATTATATCCACGTGCAGCTTAATAAATATTACACTATCTGTACATATTATTTCAACATTTGCCAGAACAGAGATAGTGATGCTGCCTGGCCTTTTAATTCCCACGTGTGCAATTTTAGGAAGCATCTGAAAGGCTGAATTAAGCGAGCAAGAGGGGATCATTTTGTGATGGATGCCTCTAGGCAACAAAAATAAAGCTTTAAAAATCTCCAGGCCTACTGCAAAGTAAGGCAGAGAATTTCCACCTGCCATTTCTCCCAGCTGAAGAGCAGGCATGGTTTTATTCAGACATATTATCAGCTCCCTATTAGAATTAACAGATCCATACCTGTCTTCCTCAGTTGCTTATAATATTTATAATCTCTCAACTAGTTCCCTTTCCTAGCCTTGCCTTTGTGATCTGCCTCAACTACCAGCCTTCAGCATGTGATTTTTCACCCTTAAGACCCTAAACCCAGCAGTTTTACCCAAATAAAGGACACTCTACCTTTGAAGGAATACTTAGGACATAAAGGTTGCTAAAAAATGAATTTAAACTTCCACACCTACGAAAAAGTTGCCACAAACTGGAAGAAAATGTTATTCTCCATGGCAAAGACCAATTTACAGCCTGTTCTCACTCGCAGCACCGCTTCCAACAGCTCACTAACCAAACCCAGAGATAATGACATTCTGGCAAAGGTACTTTGCACAGTTTTCAGTGCAAAGGAAATTAATATCTGCTCCTGGCAACCAAATTTCTCCTTGGAAGGTTTTGAACAAAAGACAAAGTCAATAAACTGCTGAATTCAACTTATGAACAATAAACGACTGGGTCAACAGCAACGTATTCCAGCTCCCAGTTGAGACTCTGAACCAGCCCTTCCCAGCTGTACATTAAAACTGTGGAGAGGAGAGGGCCAAATGCTGCTTTCTCCAAAGTCCCCTGGGGCTAATACTTAAAGTGAACATCCATAAACTATTAATTTATCTAAATGACCATAGCTCCCATCTATCCTATAAACATATGATACATACTTGAAAATTCAGTTATGGCCATGAAAGACTATAATGAAAAATTGCTTCCACACAGCATTTAAAGATTCCCCTGTTTTCACATCGGAGCAAATATTACACATTCTCCTGCTTGTAGTCTCAACTTCAGACCTGTGGCAATCTTCATGAGTAGGTAGCACCAGCTGAAAAATAATCTCTTTCTCCTCAGGTAACTTGTAGATGGCCACCAACTTAACACGTTTGCATCTAAGAAAGAAAATCTATAAAAGAATAAATACAAAACTGGAGGAAAAGCTTTTGTCTTATCTTCTCCTAACCTCTCCAATTCCTTCTCACATCAGCCTCCACTCTTTCAAAGACTGCTGGGTGGTTTGTTTTGGTTTTAGTTTATAATGCACATGTGTATTTCTAGCCAACTAGCCCTATCACTGGAAGAAAGATTCACTTTGTGATTTTTAGTATCCAGGTTTTACCCATCTTTAAATCCAGCTTCTGTCTTGAGCAATTTTATGGTCTGCAAATTAATTTCTAAACCTTATCCTGGCAAACTGATAGGTAAAGAAACAAAAAGAACTCAAACTGGTTTTTTTTAAGCCTTAATGATAATTTCTTGAAGACAGAGGTTTTAAAACCATACTGATTACAATTTTGAAGTTGCTAGAACACTTTTGATGAGCTCTCCTACAATATCCCAAGGCAACAAGGATTTTCTTTACAAAGGCCAAGGAGAAAGAACGAAAATACCTGGTCAACAGGGACTTGAAATAAGGACTTGTATGTTAAAGGGCAGATAAAGCATAAGATCTTTAGGAGGTTTATAATCCTATAATGCACACTGCAAAGGGAGTACCCTTTTAAAGATATTTATAATCCTATAATGGACACCCAAGACCAGTGACCTAATAGGTACTGAACCGAAGGTAAGTGAAGCAAGAGCATTTGGGTGTGAAATGAAGTACCCTGGGATAACACTAACGAGCATCCCTTCCCCCCACGGGGCTGCAGGGGCACAAGGGAGGACAAGCATTAAATACTCTGTGCAGATGTATCAGGACCCGACGCACAAAATAAAAAGTGTTACCTATTAACATTGTTCAAATGAAAAAGTCTTAAGTTATTGGACCAGAGCCAAGCAATCTCCCAGAATGCTTAATAATTCAACAAGCCAGAAATAGCCAGAGTACCTTTACCATTATGTTTAGTTAAAGACCACAGAGATTAGAAAACACATTATCCATCTCAGAGGCGATTCTTTCCATGTTACAAGTCCCTTAACGACCTTTACCATCTCTCCCTCTCTCTCTCTCTCTTTTAATAAGGCTGAGCAAATGGGACTTCATTTTATCCGATTGCCACAGACTAGTGGTATTAATTATTCATGCTCATACTCTCTCTTTTGTTAAGGCAGTGCATTAGACTAATTTCCCTCTACCATGTGAGTTGGGCAAGTCTCAACCTGTGGCCACTGCTCTTAGATAGATGCTGGCAAATCCATGAGACCAGGCAGAGGAAGAAAGGAAAAGTTACTGTCCTTCAGGAAACTGCAGAGCAGTGGGTATGGGGAACTCTCTTTAAATGCTGTCCAAGGACTCCAGAAAGAAGACTAAATTAATTCACAAAGAATTAAAGTCCGTAGCCAGAATAGCTAAGCTGTGAGCTTTGTTACATCTTGCAGCTAAGTGAGGTCAAGCGTGGTCGATGTACTCTGGCTGAGATACTTCCAAGAAAAACCAAGGAATTGAAGAGGAAATGCTGTTGATGGAACTCTTCATGCATGTCCAATCCCCCAGCAGGTGTTTTGGGATCCTGTGTTGTTGGAGATGTCTTTTTTGGATGGAACATTAAAACAACAAATCCCCAAGCACTTGTTATCAAAGAGCCCGTGGTACTTTCAACAAGAGCAAGGGGTGTTCAAACCCACTGTCCTGGCCGAAAGCCAGCAGACAACTGCTTTGTGAAATCGCTGGTTTCCCTCCACAATCACATTTCTCCTTCTTGTCAAAAGTTACCACACCGCAAGGCTACTAAAAACTGAGCTGTCTCTCAGAATTGGGCAAAGGACTCTGTATGTGCAAGACATTTAGTTCTTATTTAGATGAAGCATTGAACGGCGTATCATAAATATTAGCAAAAAAAATCATACTGCAAAACCACACTCAAAACCTGCATCCTTTTCCTTGCTAAATAACACACAAGATACATTAAAGGACCACTTTTTCCGAAAGAAGTATCTAGGAAAGAGGCTTCTAGCTGTCATTTTAGAGACAGAGGATCAAAATAAAAAAACCCGAGTTGCTTGAAGAGGCAGAGGAACAAGCAGCAAGATTGGGAACAGAATTTGCATTTATTTTCAGATTATGTTTCTCTCCCTTTCCTTCTGCCAACGAGAAAAGACATTGCCTGAATACACACAAATGTTGCCAATGAAAGAAAGGGTCGTGAAATTTCAAGTCCACCATGAATAAAAAGGGATCTGGGTTTTTTTTCCTCAGGTCAAGCCCATTCAATTCAAAAGGTACCTTACAAAGCGACACGGCTATTTCATCTGCATTTGTGGTAGAAGTCATCAAATTAAGCACAGCATATGGTACACACTGCTGCGAGTTGGAATTTTCCTTCTACAGAGATGTGGAAAAAAAATATTTTCAAAGTTTACAAGGCTCAGGGGCACAGTTTCCCAGCGCAAATGTAGTGAATTGCCTACTGTAAATATGGCACACAACACTGCAACAACAACAACAAAAAAATCTGACTATTAACAAATGCAAGGTCAGCATATTGATACGTGTACACAGAGTTAAGTGTTCTGGCTCCATAAATGTAAAGATGAGCTAAGATTTAAAAGGAGCAGCTGAAGCAGGCAGACAGACAATCGGAGAGAAAGAAAAAGAGTAAATCATACACAAAACAGCCAGCAAAAAAAAAAAAAAAGCAGTTAATATACATGAATAATGGATGTTTGATTTAAAAGCAGTTTACTCCAATATGATGTAATTTTTGACAAACAGCCAGAGAGACTATTTTGCAGGTTCTAGCCAGATATAAGTCATTGTGTAAAGCTGGTAACGCAACCGTTTCTCTGAGCATGTGGAAAATTGACTTTCATGCCACCCTAAAGGTGACTTTACACTGGCAAACGAGAACACGTATTTCACATACACTGAGCTGCACTGAGCAGCCTCAAGCAATGCTTAGAGACCCGCAGAGAGAATGGCAACAATCAGCTTGCAGTAAATCCAGCCATGAAAAATGCCAGCCATACACACTGCTCGCTCCTCCAAACACCCAGGAAAGTTGCACATGATGCTAAAGACAAGCACAGTTTGGTTTTTGATTTTTCTTTTAAGTTTTCATTTGTCTGGAGTCAAAAAGCAAGACACCAAGCTGGTAGGAAGAAGTAGAGCCAAGCATTGTGCAGGCAGGCAGCGTGCAAGCTTCAGCAGGGGGATTCTGCCAAGGCACCTGCAACCCTGGCTGTTCCAGCGCTGGACACTGCCCGTGCCCCTGCTGCCAGCCGCCGGGATGCTGCCAGCCTCCGTGGGCTTGGGATGTGGACAGATGTCTGCTAGGACCTGGAAGGAGGTCACCAGGCTCGTTTGACTTGTGGCTGAAGACTGATGTAAGAGTTCAGGTACCCAGAGATGATGCGCTAACAAGCCCTAGCCCAGAAACACTATTTCCTTAACCTAAGGCAGGTAAAAGCAAGGGAAGGTAATTCTTAAAAACTGAATAAATTCTTTCGGTTTCCTAAATTATCACCTTGAATACTCATGGCACATCCTAGCAGCTTTATTTTCAGGGCCTGAGACACTTACCTAAGCAGCTGTGCCAATTTTGAGGTACTCAGATTCATGTAGAAATGGGGGAAAAAATTATCAGAATGTCGTTAACACCAGCCAATACAAAAGGGATTTTATTTTGTTTAACTTGCAAAATTATTTTTGGTCATTTACAAACACTGAAAAAACAAGCTGGATGACTTATCAGCAAGAGAGGGGTTAATCAATACAAGGAAAACTTCTGGTCTCTGCTGGACTGTGCTTCCTGCAGTGCCTGACTTATAAAAGTTACAGTTCTGTCTCTCCTACATGGTACCAAGGAGGGTGCAAAGAATCACAGAATCACAGAATTCTAGGGTTGGAAGGGACCTCCAAGGATCATCTAGTCCAACCCCCCTGCCAGAGCAGGGTCACCTAGAGTACATCACACAGGAAAGAAAAAGGTATTTAAGCCACCTTTCACCACCAAAGATCTGCTAATGCTTTACAGTCCTACAGCTCCCCAGAGGAAAATGTCTGGGCAAGTCCCATATGTTCAAATTCAGTCACCAGTAAGACTTGCCCTTCTACTGGTATGAAAATGGGAGTTTGGAAATATCAGTTTACTGAAAAGCAGACTATTTACAAGAGCCACAGTAGTGAACACAACTGAAAAAGAGCTCACATTTTTTAAATGAGAAAAATAAAGATAAAAAAAATTTGAAGTCTTCAGAACTCTACAAGAACTGCAGACATTAGGAAACCAGAAAAGACAACGTAAGCTTACCAGTTAACAAAGAGGAGACTTTCAGTTAAAATAAGGTGAAAGAAAGATGTAACAGCTTATATAAAGCAGCTATGACCTAAATACATCACCCAAGACAGACTGTAGAGCACGAAATTCAATTTGAAGGTTTATTTAATAGTTTTTTTTCAGTTAATATTAGTTCATAACATCCATTTCAAGTGGTTAATTCTACTGGACACACTCAGATCAGCAAGCAGTTGAAGAACTCTGTGGGAACATTAAATACAGGAGCAAAACTAGGCAGTATTTCAATGGCTGATGAGAAGAGACAGGTGATGTTGAATGCCATTCATCAAGCACAAGCCAATCGCCAGCTCAAAACAGATGAAAAAGTGACAGCATAATAAATAGCTCCCAAGATCTCAATGTATCTAGCCTTCTGTTTCTAAGTTGGAGGCTCTAAAATCGTGACTGTCCTCCTTCTGGTCCTCTCTTCCCCATTGACCTGTTCTGAAATCAGGTTCAAATTTGTGCACAAAGCACAGACACACTCTGAACTGCACCTGGTAACGTGTGTAACACCAAGAGTTCTTCAGCTGCGTGGGTTTAAAATAAAATTCTATTGCATATGAAGTTTCTTCTGTGGAAAACCCCCCAAATCCTCCAATTTTGATTATCTTCTATCACCAAGAACTGTCAAATACAATAAAAATTTTCAACTAAATTTTAAATACAGGAGGAACTCAGGTTTGGGGGTTTTTTTCTGTGCCCAAGAGAATAAAGCAGCTATAAATTTCATAGAAATAATGCACAAGCTCACCTGAAGCTACAGTAGGAGACCAGACTTACTTGACAGCAGACAGTCCATTCAGGGACGTTTATAAATACACCAGCTATGAGAAAAGCTTCACTCAGATCCTACAATCAGTGAGATAATTGCATCAGAAATCAGATGATGTCAATCCTGACAGTCACGGTGCTACCTGTTAAAGAGGTTTACATCTGACATGAAGAGGACCAGTGCCAGCTCTAGTTTAAATCTGTGGATGTCCATAGAGTTAGAAAATAATTTCACATGCAATGCTCAAACCCAGAATTGGGACATGTGAGTGCCAAGACTTTGTGATGCTGCTGTCACTTTGAGAGCACGGGTCTCCAAACCACACGACACAGGGTAATGTTATCCACTAGACACCATCCTTCAAGGCACGTTCAGTGGATGTCAGGAGCACCACTGGGAAGGGAAAGCCAGGGTTAGGGTTTTCCCCGTGGTTCATTACCTGGTCTGTATGATTAGCCACGTATGAGCCTCGATAAGAAAACAGATTTCAGTATTTCAAGAATTTGGAATTCAAGGAAAACAGCACATTGCACATTAGGTTAATACAGTAATCCTTACTAAAGGAATTTCTCTTGGCTTAACATAAAACAAAGAGCTCCAGGAGCACTAAACAAACTTTCAAGAAAGAGCATCATATTTGGCTTGTCTGATGCTTAATAAAGTGGAAGCTGAACTCCTCACAGATGAAGCATTTATCTTCTCCCCTCTCTCCCACACGGATGTCTGTCACCTAACAGTACACAAGTCTATGCCACAGATTTGATGCTTTTTTCCTCCCTGACATAAAAGTTCCTATGCAATTTATGCCTCAGATCTCCACTCTGCTGTCAAATTTGGTTAAAATTAGACAATGATTAAAAAAAAAAGAAGGAAAAAGATGGTTTCCCTAACTATACTTGCATCAGAAAGCAGGTTACTAGGCAGCAGCATCAGGATTGAGCTTACACTAAAAAAAATAAATACATCCCTCAGGAAAAACAAAGAAAAACCCCAAACTGAGAAGAAACCCAGCAACACAGCCAGAAGCAAACAGGGCTGGGATTCTTCATCGTTCCGTTTCCAAGAGAGAAAGCTCTCCTGAAGACAGATTGTCAACTTGTGACCAGCGTAATCAGCCGATGCGAAGTCCCTCCACGTCTGCGCGGGGCCAATAATTATCATCATAGACATCAGTAATTAATTTCCGGCGTGATGTCAGCTGGTGCAGCCATGCCAAGCGAGCGCCCCTGTCCAACCCACCCCAGTCCCATCTCCCTGATTAGGATGCGGGCTGATGCACTGCTTAATCCAATCTGCCATCAGATGCCAAATACTTCAGAACTAAATGAGGAAATATGTCCGGCTTTAGGGAGTGACACTCAGGGCCTGAGCAGATTGCTCCTTCCCTTTACGAGGCTCAAAGGTGATCACCGATGTAATGCCCCGAATGAGGCAATTTTACCTCCCAACCTCCCACCTCTGCAGGGAAAAAGAATTGGATTAGGACAGCAAAGGAATTAATAAAGACAGCGTGGCCTCGCAGCGTCTCTCAACCCTCGAGGTATTTATGGTGGCCTCAGCATTTCCCCGGTGAACATGGATTTTAAGGGGAAATGAGATGCAGCTGAACACATTTATTCCTAACCCAGAGGTAGTCCTAAATGAAGCTTTCCTGTTCTAGCTGCTTGCTAAAGAAAATGCTGTATTTATACACTGCAGACCACAGCTCCTTTCATCTGGTTGCTCACCTCCTGCTTCTTTCTCCACCTGCCTGAAGCACCCTCCTTCCTTCTTTGCTGATAGCCCAGCACACGCCTGAAGTATAACCACAAAAACAGGGAATGAAGTTAGGGGATGGGGAAAGTTAGGCAAGATGCAGATGGTTTAGTGGGGATGTAGGTAGGCGGGTGGACTGGATGATCTTGAAGGTCTCTTTCCACCTCAGTGATTCTATGAAAGGGACAGAAACTCTTCTCAAGGCATCTGGAAACAGGTCTTTCCGCAGCCCGGTCCCTGCCCTGGAGTGGGGCTGTGTCCAGGAGAAGGCTGCTGCCACCAGGTACCTGGAGTCTCAGGTAGGACACTGAGCCCATCCAACATGCAACTATTCATGCTATCTATTCAGGCCTGCAAGCCCAAAATAGCCCCTCCTGCAAGCAGAGAGGTTTGAGAACAGCTGCACCAGAAGCATGCCTCAGCCATGCATCTTCAGCAGGGTTACAAAAACTGCAGTTCTGATCTAGCCTGCCACTGCTAAGGCATGCTGATAAAAGCAGCAGGCTGTGTCCCACAGTGATTCAATCCTATGATTATCATTTGGCTTCCTTGAATACAAGAGTCACACCACCCTCACCAAATACAGAGTAACTTAGTGCAAACACTCAAGTGCACACAAAAAAAAGCATCCTCCTCCTAAGACCACCCATTTGCATGTACAGGGCTTGACACACTGCTCAGGATGCCCTCATCAGAAAGGTTGGGGGATGCTTTGGCTCTCTGGGGCAGGGGTTGTTTATTGGGGTTTTTAGGGTTGTTTTTTTTAAGAGGAGTTCCCCCTAGAGGGCCACGGACGCAGCATCCAGCTCAAGGAGCTGGGACTCGCTGGAGAGCAGAGAATGCAAATATTTACAGTGAACCTTCAGCTCACAGGAAGAACGCTCACAGAAGCATCAGATTATTGCATTAAAAGAATATTTTCCCTCTACTGTCAGAAGCTGAATAGCAGGGAAGGAAGTGGTCACTAGCACAAATTTGTTTTCTTTTGTTAATTATGAAAGTATAAAAATATTACAAGAAAAAGTTAAATACCTGGTTGGGCTCATTCAATAACCAGCCAAAGGTTTTGACCCCAAAGGCTGCTTCTCGGGCAGACACATCAAGACATGTGACAGGCTGACCATAGACAGAATGGAGGATTTTGCCAGGATCTTCTGCTTTCAGGAGATAGACGATGTCTTCTGCAGCTGCGACTGCCACTGGACTCCCCGCAACATCTGGAACCAGATTAAGGAAGTTGACCTAAAAAGAGCAGACTTTTTATTTTTGTTACAGCCAAAAATCCTTTCACATCACTACTGCCACACACTAAACCCAACAAATGACTGAGGTGGTTACCAGGTATCTTGAATCGTCCCAATTACGGACTCATTTCAGAGAAACACCAAGGATCAATTTTATTTCTGAACTTTTGCAAGTTTAATGTCTACGATGCAATTAAGCTCAGAGTTTTTAGAATAAGCCCATTTAAAAACTAATCAGAACACATTACAACAGAACACACCCAAATGTCACATGAAAGGAGCAAGATTTAATGGGCTCATTCAGATTAAGGACAGATTAAGCACACAAAGCAAATATTGTGGCTAGAAGAGATAACACATTCATGCAACTAACAGAATAGTTGATGCTTACCCTGAAATGATGTATATACACCCTAAAACAACAGAAAACTCATCACTTGGCTCTAGAACAGCCCAAGTATCAGCTCCTCCACCTTCTGTCACAAGACCAGAATGATGTTGCTCTTCCCATCCCAGTGAACAGCTAAGACATTGCTGAAAAGTCTCACCACAGGAAGAGTTTAAACTCCCAGCAGCACAGCTGATTTCTAACCCTACCTTAGGTAGGGTAACCCTACCTTAGACACCACTCAGGTGGTGTCCTGAGTGTCTGTCACATGTGGCAAACGGACACTTCACAGCAAGCAAAATGCAAGAATAAAATCGATTCAACTACAAGGGAGTGGGTGGTGGCATTTTAACATTTTTACTGGGAAACCTCCTAAACATAAACAAAATCCCCAAGCATTTTAAGTACTGTAAGACTGACCCAGCTTTGAAAGAAGGGATTAATCAGGAGTGGTTTAAATCACAACTTCATCTCATTAACTGTGCAGTAGGCTTCTTGCAATAGGAGAGAAGCTGGAATTTATTCCCATGCACTTCCTTACCCTTTAAAAAAACCCACTGCTGCTCTGAGATAATAAAACTTCAGAGAATGGGACAGCTTTTGACTTCCAATTAAAATAGTCTTAAAACTTCAGTGACAGAAGGTGCAACCTAAAGAAGCTGCACAACTAGTTACAGCTTCACAAGTGATACTATTAGCTCGGCTGCAACATCCTGCCTCGGAATTAATCAGCCAGCCTTGATCTGGAATGAGACCTCGAGTTTTAGCTCCAATTCTACGCGAGAAAACTGATTTACAAAATGAGCCAACTTAGTTTGATGCTGACAAAAAAATAATTAAAAACAGTCAACCTCCTGCACCATATGGACTTCTACTCATTTTCACTTGTAGCTTGAGCCAGCATTTCACCCTTGCTCTTCGGTGATGAAAGGTTTGTCCATTAACCTGCTTCAAAATCCTCGCCTCTAGCTGATAATGCTGTTACCTATTGCAGGCAATGCTCTTGGAAGGTTTTTAGAAGATCCCTCTTAACTGCACCACAAATAATTAGTGGATCGGGAGCTCCTGGAATGAAGCTGAGTAGCCTGGAGACTCACCAGTTTCTGGATTTCAAATGTTCCTGTGGTTTGCCAGAATCCTCTGTCATCAGGGCTTTCCACTTTGACCTCGAAGCCGGATGCCGTTGCTACCGTTGCACCCTCTGAACCAAGAGCCAGAGCCTGGATCCTCTGATTGTGCTGGTACCGATGGATCGGCTCCCGCCCGAACATCAGGCTCCACACACTAATGGTTCCTGCATACACAAAAATGAAACACCATTTGTAATTTACCTTAGAGTTTATTAAAGACATAAGCTTATAAAGATTCTACAGAAACGAGACCGTAGGGCAGGAAACCAGAACTTCAGGACACTTCATGTAACAGGTTCAGAGGAAACTCCCCATAACCCTGGGCTCCGGCATTAAAGGCTCATTCCTCAATAATTCCTAATTTATTTATTTTTTACTTTTAAACAACATTGTTATCTACCTTGAGGAAGACTGTCTGAATTCTCTCACTCATTCACATTTCAAGATCAGACAAAACAGACACGGAAATGTTTATTCTACTGTATCCTCACCCTCAATGACCACTAAAAACAGCGAGGAAGAACCCACGCTCAAATTCAAGTCACTCTCCTGCATGCAGAACAGTTTTACAGTAAAGAATCTGAATCTCTGCACACACAGCAATCAGGCCAGGGATTTTAACACCATTTTTAACAGTTTACAACCAGCAAAGCTCCTAATCTTGATGCTCTGGAAAAACAGAACATGCAGAAGAGTTCAATGCTTTCAGCAAGAATATAAACCCCAAAGAACACGGGAGTACGAGTCAGAAGATGATACATCTGCAATTGCACTTTTTCCTGGCACAGATCACTGATACTCTATTTAAAAGCATGGTACGTTAAAGCAATAATCTGAATAAAAGCAACCTGAAGCAATCAGGAGTGTATTACAGAACAGAAGGGCCAGACGGAATTGGAGACTTCTGGGCCACCTTTGCACTGAATTAACGGAGAAGCAATCTTCAGATGAGAGAGACAGGGCTGGAGAAGCCTTCCCTCTACTCAAGCATGGCCATTAATGATGAAATGATTAATGGTTGCTATTCCTTCAAAAGGAGACATAAAAGCTCTGACAGACAGCTGTGGACGGGCACCAGTGCCAGTTTGCAAACACTCCTCCCGTGTCCCAGAGGAGGTGAAGCAAGAGTGTGGTAATGAAACTGCACATAGTGAAATGGTATCTAAATGAGTTTAAATTGATTTATGTTCGCTTTTGTAAAGATTATTTGGTATCTGGAAAGTGCTACCAATGTGAAATAATGCAGATAATCCTTAAGATCCCTGTCTAATGGCACTCCCACTGAATATTTATATTCCTCGCCATGGGAATGAGTACCATAATGGGGACCATTTTTGTTTTATTAGGGATGCATATTTAAATTAATCTGCTATTTGCCTAAACAATTAGCCGCCTCTGTTTGTTTACACAAAGCCAAAACTGCAATTAGGCTTCCATCAAAGAGATAAGTCCCGACTAAAACTGTCCCGATGGAGTCGTAAGGGCTCAGAGCAGAACTTCCCAAAATTACTTCTTAGCATAATGGTAATTATGTTAATTGCTTGAAAGGTAAATAACTGCTGAACTGGTTTTGAAAACCAGAATGCGAGCTCGCATCACACACACTTAGGCTTAAAACAAGTTAACAAATACAAATGGACAGCACAGGCTACAACTCCCTCTGCAGCCTGGTCTGCCCCACGTGAAGGCTGAGCAATTCTGTGTCTTCACAGCGAGTCCTCAGCTCCAAACTCAGACAAAGGGAAAGGTGAAGTCTCATCTCCAGGATGGCAGATTTAAACAAACAAACAATGATAAAAGATTAAAGTGATACCAGATCATGGATGTTAGAACTGGACTTTATCAGATGACAAATACTGCTGCCAAGCTCCTCAGGGCAGAAGGATTTTCATTTTATTTTCTTTGCTAAATATTTATCCCAATTAAAGATTGCTTTTCATAATGGGGAAGAAGGAAACCGATTTGCTTTCAGTGAAGTCTTTTGTTTACACATCTCTGTGAGGAGCATTTCACTGTTTTTAGCAGAGTGTATTAATGCATGAAAGATCTGCAATATAGCAGAAAATACTCGGGTCAAAGAACCCTCTTCTGAGCACGCGAGTGAACTGGGGAACCCAGAACTCAGAGTTCTGCTCTCGAAATTCAGGTGACAAAGCCACTATTGTTATTACTGCATCTCAAACTGCACAAAAAGAGAAGACAGTGGAAATGGCTCGTGCAAAAGTAGTCGGTTTGAGACAGGCACTCTTTATTTCACCAGATATTCAACAGCAAACTTTGTTCAAAATGTCTAAAAATATTATCAGGCAAAGACAGTGTGTGCTACACCTGATGCACAACATGGTGTGAAAACATCCCTGCTAATACCAACAAACCATGTGACTTGTAAGGTCACAAATTCACATCTGTTTGATGAAGAGCACAATGTGAGGAGTAAAAAGGAGAGGTGAAAAGAAACGCAAAGAGCAAGAGAAATACCATTTTATTTCATTAGTATCAACAACTATTTGCTTGCAGAAGTATTCCTGGTCCCCCTTGCTTCTCCTCTCCTCCAGAAGAGTGTACAATTCTGTATGTACATCATCTGCTACTTGCTATCAGTTAAAAGCTTCAACCACTGAGTGCAAGGACCTTCTGTGAAGTGCACTATTGTCCAAACAGATGTAAACATTCAAGTGTGACAGCAGGAAAACATTACCAAATTTTACATAAAAAAAGCAAACACTCCACTGTATTTATCAATAGGTAAAGCTGATACTACATCTAAAAGTGTTACTAAATATTCTCTATTCTTGCAAATACAGCAAAATGTATTTATTAGCGTGCAAGCCTTTGCAACAGTCAATCATATTTGTGCAAGAGCAAAAAAAGCCTGCATTACAGTTAAAGTTATTAGTATGGCAACATAAAAAAACCTAGGCATAAGATTTAGCAGTGCAGATGAGATCACTGCTTTACATAGTCTATCTTCCTGCCTCCAGCAGTGACCAGTACTTCATTTCCTAAGGTGAAGTTAAGGTTGCAAGCATCCAGTATCTTCTTTTTTTTTTTTGAATACTGTAATCTTAAAAGTGTTAGAAAGTCATTCAATCAAAATTATAAGCAATACTTTCACAGCATGCTAGAATCTGCACCACAATTGTGATTATTTCAATTGAACTCTAACAATAACTCCTCAAACCCATTTAGACTTTACAGCTTGCTTATATTTCATCTTGGCTCAAGGAAAGGAGTTAAGTGCAAGAAGCTGATGGAGATGGTATAATTGCTGACACTTGACATTGCAATCACAGTACCAGTCGTCTTGTTTATCACTTTGCCCCAGATTGTGCAAAGAATCCAGGTTTGTAACTTCTAACCCAAGATGTTGTTGAAATGTGGCCTGCTGAAAGGTCCATTGATTGCAACTCATACTAGAACGTATTTGGAGAAAACATTTAACTGTGAGACTACAGAGACACAGAGCACTGCTGATCCTGACTGTGCTCCTGTTTTAGTAAGCATCAACTGGCCTGACACATCTCTTGCTGGATCAGAGGTGAATGGCTGGAAGCTGTTCATCATTAACACTGTCCATCTCTAGTATATTCCCCTCTCTGCAGCTGGAAGCACAGCAGACATCCTGCACAAGCAGTGGGTTTTCACATCTGTTTTCACAAAGGTTCCTCCCTGGTGGAAAAGGCAACAGTTTTGCCACAAAAAAAAAAAAAAGAAAAATATTCTTTCCCTATGAAATTCTCTAATCCTGTAAGAAGGCAGCATAAACACCAAGGGAAAAACTGGTAAATCACATTTATAAATATCATACTGGCTGTGTTCACCAGTATAGGACAGCATGACCCAGCTCCTCTGAAGAGCTGGCCGCAGGACAGCTGCCTGCTCACGCTACCTGCTAACAGCCAACCCCCAGGCTGTGTTCTGGTGCAGAAGCTCCTATGCTCAGATCCTAATGACCCATTACATCAGCTCTTCCACGTTAAGCAGTTGCTGTCAGCCTTAGGAAAGCCGTAGAGCAATCTACACTTGTGTTATCTGCAAAAAGAAGCAAAGGCAGAATTTTCTATATGCTAGAGCAGGGAATGTGGACGTGCTCATGGTTTTCATGCTCCTTCACTTCAGCTTCTAAACACAGTTGTGTAGGAAGGCCAGAAGCTGCTTAATTCACATCATCTACATGATGTTTTTTCTGTTTGTGAAACAAAAATAAAATTCTTTGTCACCTTTTGAAAACACTTCTTACACGTGTATTTTTTCTCTAAGCTGGGAACATTAATTTATTTCCTTATAATTTTCAGACAACATCACACTTCTATGAAGTGTAAACAGCAGATGAAATACACAGGTAGAAATGAGCACCAGCCTGAAGTCTCAAAGCTTCTTACCTTGAATTTCAAGCTACTCCCAAATGCATTTCTAGTTGAGGGAACCACCAGCACACAGTCAGTTTGACCTAGTAGATGCTTGGTGTTTATTAACTAAAATGTTACATGTTATTTTCACTGCAATGCTGTTTCTCAGCTTTGAGCAGGTGTGACAATCTACTTACTGTATTGAACAGCACAAGGCTAGACCTCAGTTGTAGGAGTCATGCAAAGCTTCACATTACCATTGCCACATCAGTTTCCAACCAAATGTTGTCAGGTTTTATTTCCACCACTCTTCTTACAGAGATTTCCAAATGACACTGTACCTGTACGATCCCTCGAAAAGGCACAGACAAGGAAGTCTGCATTTCATCTGGGGACTCAAGAGGCAGACCTCCCGGACCGTGCTGCGAAACCACATTTCACTTACCCAAACCAAGAGTTCTGCATCCACAGCCACCTGTACGTATCTCACAGGATTAAATTTACTACCACCTGCTACACGCAGCTTTCTTCAAAAACTTTCTCCTCTACCCGAGCCAGCATGTTTCCCTGCTCTTGCCATCTTATAGCATGTCCTGGCATTCAGAGGAAGGCACCAAACACGTTACTCCTGTCTTTGCAAAGAGGGTACAGAAGGGACAATACCTGCAAGCAGCTTTAAGGGCATCAGAATGGACAAGACAGCAGATTTCCAGTCCCAGAAAGTAGCGCTGCCAAAATTCCCTTCCTGAAGCCTGCCAACAAGCAAAAGCACTTCTGATCCCTGCAGAAACCAACTTCCCTTGCTTCAAGTTGCTACTCCGCAACTTGTAAAGTACCACTAACTCCTCCCAATGGGTCTCAAAGCATTACCATGAAGGGCAGCAGTACATCTCCCCACCATGCCTACACAAGTACAAAGCACGGCATTTTTTTAAAAAAGAAGTATGTTCTCTTGTTGCTGCACATTGTTTTCAAGTCAAACTATGAGACTCCGGAGGGCAGGGGGGAGAGTGATGGCTAAAGTAGACTGCTGTTTCCCAAAAGCTGTGGCTCCCAGCCAAAGTCAGGCAAGCATGGAGCAGATGGAGTCCTGGCAAGGCCTCTACTGTCCCTGCATTAGCAGCATCTGCTCATTACCCAGAACCCTCGCTTGCTTTATCTAATGCTCCAGGAAAAGCATTTTGATTTGATTCATTTCAGTTCAGTAACGTGCAACACAATTAGTGGTAAAAATCAAACTGGAGGTCTGCCAGTGCTGACAATAGGAAACAAGGCAGAAGAAATATGAGGCCAGTGGGTTGGAATTCAAAAATCACAACTGTGGATCAAGTTGCCAAGTCCCGTTGCCCCAGGTGTACATACAGTGCCCCTACTGAGTATTGGCATGGGTGGAAGGAACTTCATTTTCTCCCCATACATTTTTCCTCTCATTTACCTCTCCTTGCAGCTTGTTTTCTCAGAGGCTGACACCGTTGGAAACATTCACCAGAAGTCACAATTCAATTTTTCTTCAGTGCCATCACGGAGTTACAATTCACTTTGGACGCAGGCATCCCAGTAAGACAAATCTTTCTCCTCGCTATATTTCATATGCCTTGGGAAGCGTTTGCCTGCTGTAAGGCAGGCACAGTGCAAGCAGAATCTGCCTGTTAGTTCTTCCCTGTGATCGGATGCCAAGGACATCGCTGCATGAGCTCTGTTGAACTGGGAGAAACTGATGTTATCTGAACGAGTCTGCTAGCCAGGGATTCAACAGAGAAGTCTAGACTCTTTGCCTGACAGCACCACCTCCAACACTAGCAGATGGTTTCTCTGTGTTAGTCAAACTTACAAACAAAGAGAACAGGGAGCTGGAAAAGTACAACAAAGAACAATCGAACACATTATCTCCAAAGTCGTCTTCTCCCTCCCCAAGTTTAAAATAATTCTCTCCACCAAACTGTAAATACAGATTCCAGTTAGTAAACATTTCTGAAATCAGTCTTCCTAATTCCCTATTCACATAGAAATTAATCTATTCTGACCAGGCTTCTCAAATCAGAGTAACTGCCATATCACCAAGCCCATTAAAATTTTTACCCAAAAGAATAAAAGACACCGAGCTTTATGCAAACTACTGTAGTCACAGCACACACAGGACTGACAACAAGGAATATGACAGAAAAAAAACCCTAGACAAATTATTAGATTAGTCAGTGGGAGACTAGAAAGCAAACAAAAGACCCTCTGCTAGTCACTGTTTGGCACACTGGACAAAAAGCCAACACTTAGAACTATTGCTGTGTTATAACTTCCTATGACTCGAGTAAATATTAATGAGCATTCTGTAATACCAGACTGGCTGCTGTCACAAAACGTTGCCTATCAACAATTTTTAGCCACAGAAAACTGTTCTAGGATGATCCATGTAGAAAAAACAGCTAAAGATGTTGATCATCTAAAAACAATTGTTCACATATAAAGCATTTCATTTACTTCTAGAATAAAATCTATGCATTAGAGATTTTGTTTGAATAACCCATCTTTGGTTTTCACATGCAGAAACGTCAGGATCAAAGATATTATGTGTACAAAGCTCCCTAACTTTAAAAATACTCTTTATTCATATCCGAGAAGGGGTTTTTAAGTGTCAAATTCTTACATTTTTCAGAAAGATGACAGAAGTTGAGTTCTGCCTTAGCAACTCAGCTTAGGATCCCAATTGGCTAGGATTGTCCAAACATGACTTTTTAAACTGCTGTTTGCATGTCCAGTAGATGTACGGTTGGTCTCTGGCTCTCGTTGCCCATTATATTAACATCTAAGTATATTTAAAACAATGCATATAACCACAATTTTATTAGCATTTCATTAAATACTAGGTCACGGGTTTTATTTCTCTATATCAAAGTATATAATAACCCACCACTGCAAACCAATACTTCAGTTAAGAAAATGTGCATCCATATGCTATGCCAAGAGCAAGAGAGGACGTGGATTAATCAGACATGCAAGTTTACCAGTATTCCCATAACAAAGCTTCACAGCACCCCGAGGGAGTTTTGGACAGAGGAGAAGGCTGGTGGAAGAATATTTAATATTTTTATAGCAAAACAGGTTATTTGCTTAAGATAGTTTGGCTAGACTACAGCCTGGCACTCAAGCTTTCTGTAGCAGCTCCAGTAGGAATTAAACATCAGTTTTAATGGGTGCTATGTTCCAATGCCTCCTAATGCATTTAGGGTTATTGGCCAACTTTCTCACATAAAAGCAAGTGTGTGCGTGTGTGTGTGTACACAGGATTACAGACACACAAAAAGCTGAGCACAGCTGCTTCATTTTTGTAAAGCCCTTTTTTTTTTTTCTTTTTAAATAGGGAGGAGAGTTGTGGTTACTTACCGTCCTCATAAGCTGCTACAGCCAGAGAGCTGTTTATCCTCACAAAGGAGACATGTGGCTGAGGTCCAGCATCACCAGGACCGTGCACTGGTTCCAGGATGGGGGCTGTGTAGTCCCAGGTGCGAGTGTCCCACAACCTCACTTCTCCTGATGTGTATCTGGAAAAGAAGGCTGTTATTCATCCCAAAAACATCTGAAAAGAGGTAGCTGCAGGAGATGAGAGGAAGAAACAAAAAGTGTCTTAAAACCTGACACCATTTACAGCTCCTGCACTGATTCTCCTCCTGTTTACACACTCTGTGTACAAGCCCATCAACTTTGCTCATTTTATTCACATTTCCTGAATGCAACATCAAGTCTGCTAAGACAAGCAGGTAAGTCGGAGCTACAAGAATGACACGACTGGTAACCAGAGGTTACCAGCTATTGATATGGAACAAGATGATCTTTAAGGTCCCTTCCAACCTAAACCATTCTATCATTCTGTATCAGCTTTACAACTAGAATGCAAGGAGAGCTGGGCTCAAGGGAAGAGAGGTAATCAGTAATGAGCTTAAATTACCTCATGGCAAAACTTCAAACCGTTTCTTTCTTGGTCTTTAAAAATTTGTGATTGTGGTAGTGCCAAGGAAAGGCTGTTTAATCAGAGGATTTATGTACATGCATACAAGCACTCACACGCATACACCCATACAACTGACTGCTCTTTATAGAAATAAACTTAATGCCTCATCAACAGATCAGCTTTGCCTACAACTCTAAAGAATAATTCAATTAAGTGTTTAGAATTAAGGCAGTGCTGCCTTCTTTGCAGAAGTCTCTCTCACTGAAACATCAGGAGAAGTACAGTTTAACATCAAGCTGTAGTTTGCCAATGAGAAAATGAATGAGATAGAACTAAACTTCTCAGATAATACCGAATATATCTGAATGAACAAAGGTTGTAACACAGCAAGCAATGCAGAAACTGTTCCGTGTCACCTCTGCTGTGGTACACAACGTATTATTAAGGAAAAAACCAACAATGTAGGCAAAGTAGAGGAAAAGATCCCTCTATGATTGGTCAAAGAACACAGCTCAATAGCTACTTGGAATGGTTCAATAATTATTGAAGATATGTTTTGACAAAACTATGACAATTAACACCATCAGTCTCAGATGCCTTTCTCTGCCATAGCTGAGACTTGGATTCTGTTTGAAAATTAAGGGTGCTTCCTGCTCTGTCATCCTAATGTATAGGGGATAAATATTTCAGAAGAATTATTCTGATAAGTCACAAAGGTCTACTGGTCAGAAATCTGGCTGTCCTGTGTTTGACTAAAGTAGGACAATAGTTATTTACAAAGGAGGTGAAGGAAGGTGCTTAATAAAGGTTTAGAAGATGTTGGACTTCAACTCGGGTTACCCAGGTCTTTGGGGAGTATTGTGCAGCTGAGCTACAGGTACTCTGGAGCAGATTACTTCCAACTTCTCCGAGTGAAAATGCTCCACTTTATACAACTAATTAAAGTGCCTGAAGGGGCGGTGAAATCTGTCAAGCAGAAAGAGATACACATTAATTCTCTGCACTGAATCGGGAAGAGATTGTCCTTGTCACCTGGCTTCCTCCTCAGTGCTTTAGATGGTAAGAAAAAAGAGAATGAGAGAACAGGGTGGGCCAGCACTTCTCCCTTCTCCTCCTCCTGCAAATGAGGCCCAATCCCTCTGTGGATCTTGCTTTCACTTCCAAATTACAGCAGCACTATTTGAAAAGAGCAGATCAAGAAAGAAGCTTCCCCAAAGCAAAGCTAAACACTTCATGTTGGGCTGAACGTGCAGCTCAGATTAGTCCACAACAAACACCTTCAGTTTACCAAACTGAGAAGTGCTCATTTCAGACACACTTTAAAATCTGGAGATAAACCACAATGGGGCAGGTAATTGCACAGATCTGTTACCAGTCCCATTCAACAAGACACACACACAACATTTTAAAAGCATTTTGAGCTGCTTTTCATCCTTTATGAAGGATGGTTGGGGTCATGTTGGTCATGTTTTCACATTTCTAACTGCAAAGAGTAGCAAGTTTTTCTCAAGAGGGAAGCCAAAATTCTCTTGTAGCTCTGTGACCATGAAAAGGGAGTTTCAAGGGAGACATAAAATCCTGGTAGAATTGACAGAACTGAGTGACAGAATATTCATTTTCATCCCTAGATAAGCAAGAAGAACAGCATCTCCTCCTAGTACATATACATACTTGGCCTCACATAGTCAAGTCTAGGAATGTAAAAAGAGAGAGTAATACTAGATGGAGAAAACAGAATAACAGGAACAGAGAAGAGACACATGGCTGGCTAATTCTCTGAGCACACTGCTTCTGGTTTTTCTACACAGCATGCAACACAAGTGATCCAAGGCTCGAGACACCTCCCATCCACAAAAACCAGCATGGACTGCAATCTTGGAACTAAAGATCCAACATCACACTATCACAGTAAGTGCTTTAATTTTATCTGAGAATTAAACCAAGTCAAAATATAGTTTGAATCATTCTTTGTTCTTGAAGAAGAAACTGAACCACCTTTACAGCGAAGCTCAAACTGGGACAGAACCACCAAACATTTCTGTCAGTTTGAAATTAATTTGACTCAAAATCCAAAGTGTTTGTGCTGGGACCTGTTAAACGCAGGAACTGTCTCTGCTTGGTAGGCTCTGCATCAGATCACCATGTAGTCTCCTCATCCTCACTCCCTTCTTCTCCAGTGATGGATAGGTACGTGCTGAAGAGCTTTCACTTCTATACCACGTAGCCATGCTGCTCTCCCACCCCTGGCAAGGACGTGTTGAACACAAGAGCTTGTTACGTGTCTCTCAGATATGCACTACTGGGTTCAGACAGATACCACAGAACAATGCATAGTCCTCATCCCAGTCCAGTCACGAAACAGACCACTGGATGTGCTGGGAGAACCCTGCAAGCATTCACCAAACCCTACCTTCATTGGTGTCCATCCAGAAATCCCACAAGTGCACTGCAAGATAGGACAAATGCTTTACGTTCATGAGAAAAAGGAGGGATGAGGGCAGCAAGGCCTCATTGCCTGTATCCCTCCTACCCCCATTTCTCACTCAGATCCTTCCCAGAGCAGCACAACAGCACCTCAGTCCCATGCAGCAAACCTAAAGCATTTGGAGAAATGCTACAAGACAATGCTGAAAAAATGGAGGTCCAGGTTTGGGCAGGGAACCTGCCTAGGGAAATGGGAGATATAAACCATCTCAGCTGACAACACACTCCACTGGCCATCAGCACTGCATGCCCATTTCCAGCATACACTGGGACTGGACCACAACTGAACTGGAAGAGTTTCAAACACAGATGAAGCCAATTCAGAACTAAAAAACAGAATGGTTCAACTCCCTGCTTTTAGTGCCATTGTAAAGAGCAACACACTTTCAATTTGTAACCACAACAAAAGGCTTTTAAACTATTAAAAGCATTGCCTTGCTGTAAAAAAATAAAAAGGCTGCTTTATTGTAGATAATTGGCAAATCTGCCATATCAATATAGATGGCTGAAGAGAAGAACATGGTGCACTGTACAGAACCTATTTCTAGATTATTTCAGTATTTCTATTCATTTCCTACCACAACAGTCTTTGTATTTCCCCACGAAAATTTGTTTGGGTTACCAGCTCCTGAATGAAAGAACACAAGATTTAAGTCTTCTGCCCCAGAAGAGGCACAACCCTCCAAACTCATTCAGTTACTGATCTATCTATCAAAATGGCTATGAAAAGCCCATAGAGCTTTCTGCTGGAGTAAAAAACAAAACAAAGCAAAACCCACAAAACACCAAACCCTTTCTGGTTAATACAACAACAAATACATTCTACAGCATTCAGCTGCTGCTTTTTTTCCCTGATGAACATATTGAGATGATAAGTGCAGTGGTAGGTAAGTACTCAAACACCTAATATAAGCCACTTGTGCAAAAATCAAAAATAAAATTAAAAAAAACCAACCAAACAAAAAAAGCATAATGCCCAAACTTACAAATTCTGAGTATTCAAGGTCATAGGAAAAAAAACAACAAAACACACATCAGATATCATACCTCATTTACTCCATTTAGAAAGGCTGTGCAAATTCTTGCTTTCCCAAGCACAATAGGGAGCAACAAGACAACTGTTGCTGACAGCCTGAAATTTGCCCCTCTCCACATACCTCCTTCTTAATGCCTTCCAAGGTGTTTCATGCACACAGTGCCTGACTTTCAGCTCTGGGTCTGTGTGTTTCTCTCCCTACTCACCAGACACAGCCACGCTTCTCTTAGTGTTCAACAGAGACTCCTCACTCAAGTAACTCAGCTCCTTTGATGGTCACACTTCACTTAGCTCTTGTCCTGCTGAACATCTCACTATGTGTACATGAGAAGTAGCAGCAGGAGGAAGACAAGAGCTATATTTTTCTCACTATACTACTTCTCTTTGACAAGCCAGTTCTGTAATTCTGGACAGACATGTACACACCTGTAAAAATGAGTCTGCAAATTCAGCTCAAGCTTTACAGATACGCATGAAAAACTTGCTGAAGTGGAGCAATGTATAAGGTAGAAGTGGAGAAACTGAAAAAAACCCTAAATTCATATGGTATCTGCAAACATACTGTAACAAAAATACATACTATAATAAAAACACCTACTCACTAATCAAAAGCATTTCAACTACTTATTATTGGCAGCAATGTCATGATGAGATGAACAATTTCTTCGTGCCCTCTCACATGAGTGAAAGCAGAAGAGTGAAGGAGAAGGAGCTGGGGGTTAAAAGCTGCTGATGTCCCATGATGGCTGGGAAGCAGGTGGTGAAGTGCAGAGCACATGTGGGAGGAAGCAGAGATGGAGGCTGGGCACTGCTCTAATGAAGTGGTGCTGAAGAGGCAGACGATTTCATAAGGAGAAAAACATCAGGAAACTGGTCAAAACACAGAATCTCATTTGAAAAAGCTCAACTGTGTTGGATGGCAATAGCCAGAACAAATTTGGGGAAAAGGAGGAGGGGGAGGCTGATCTCTCTCCAGAGCCCCAGATGTCTTTATCGTTGCCTAATGACAATTATACTCAACCAATTAAGACACTGCTATCACAGTTGCATTGTTAGTAAGCCTTTGGCCCCGAGTGTTGATGGCTGTCTAATTAGTGTTTGTGCAAAGTACAACTGCAACTAATATATAAACTGACAAATACACAAAAGAGAAACCGTTAACAGGAACATTTTCAAAACAGTCGAGACTCTACTCATTCAGCCCATGGCAGCAGCAAAGACAAACTGCTTTCCTTCATGGCTTGCTTACTGCTGGCACTGCAGAATTCCACTTCAAACAAGCAGGTCAACTAGGCTGTCACTGGGTCTCTGTTGAAACAGGATGCTGGTGTCAGTCCATTTTGTCAGCTGCCTCAAGCACATCACTCCAGGGCAAGTCATACTACACTAAGTCGGTCTGAACACCAAAGACTTTTGGTAAGACACTTCAGAAATCAGTTTATATTTTCCATATTTTCTTTGAAGAACTTGTAGCAAGGAAATAAAATGGAAGGAGAAAGAAAAAAAACCTTTGTTGCACAGTCAGGTTTGACTTCCAGAAGGCGAAGTCTGTTCAGTTTCCAGATACCTGCGGTGATCAACAAAACAAAAAAAAAAATCCAACAACTTTGTTTCAGGCAGTCAGTGACCATCTGTTAATACTCAAAAGATCTTATTATGAAGTCCTTACAGTGTCAATGCATTTTATTGAAGTCAGTAGGAATTTCGCTCAAGTAGCAATCTCTAGCTATAGCTCTGTTTAAAGAGATGCCTGTTGATAAGCAAGTAAAATAATGAGTATTTTGCATTGTCTTGCTGCAACAAGCATCTCAGACCTTTCATCCTTATTCCAGTGAAGGCCCTAACCAGTCCTTCATGTGATTAATTAAGGTATCTAGCCAGTGATCACCTCAGTAGGCTTAAGAATAACGTCTAATTAAGCATGCAAACCCAAGTCCAAACACCTTTGCAAATTGGTTCAAACTGTTTCTAAAGCTTCATCTTCTCTATAAGGCTCAAGCAAGACAGTGGTAATTCATAGCATTCAATCTCAAAAAACCTCTTCATCAAAACCACTGTAAGCTGGAAGATACCTCAGTCAGAACACACAACACTGAAATTACTAAATGGATTCTATTACCTTCTTTATATTCAGTGTTAAGACCCACAACTCTTCTCTGAAGCAAGGGATAATGATGGACTACTCAGATATATCCACCACAGTGTTAGATGACTCATGGAGTGAGGCTGGATGGAAGAGGTAAAAGTTCCCAAGCCTTCCCGTGTTCACATTTACAGTTATTTAGAGACATTGATCTTGCCACTATACATACAACTGACAGACAGCTGGGCTGAGGGATTCCTTTAGAGAAGGATTTAGGAAAAACAGTCTAGCAGCAGTCAAAGAGTGCAAACGATGGAGTGTAGAGAGCTACTTTGTACAGCAGAAAGGATAGAAATAGAACACTGGCCAAAACCTGAAATACAAATGGAATATAAAAGAGAAAATTCTCTGCTATCACACAGCGTTGCAGAAAGCTGTATCATAAAACACAAGAAAAAGCAGACATGAGTAAACCAAAACCAGCACTCCAAATAATGATAATACTAAAAGAAGAATGTGAAGTAGGTAAGCAATGTCCCCAATTCCACCTAAACATTGTTATGGGTTGCTTGCCATATGAGAGCAGCTATGAAAGAAGTGACTGACTTGTACCAAAACCAACCTGGAAACCTTTTAAGACTTAACATATAGGAAATACATCCTGAGCATCCCTATGATCAGTTCACAAATTCTTCTGCTGGGAACTTGACTTTCCCATTCATCAACCCACTTCCATCTGTGGACTACACTCACAGAAACTGAGCTGCAGAAGGCTTATACCTTCATTCCTAAGACCTTATTTAGGAAATTGCAGCTCTAGAAAGTGGGTTAAGCTGCTGAAGATAAGCTGCAGAAGAACTGCATGCTATCATTGTTATCTGTAACAAAATTAACATTATGCCATCCTAAGTACTTCTGCGTGCCTCACTTTCTTATTAATTTGAAGTGCATGCAAATGTCATACCAAGGGAACAGAAACAAGCCAAAGGGTTATATGGTAGGCAAAACATTTTAATGAACGCTTACAAAAGCAGAAGTTAGAGAAAGCCAAACTGTCTCTAGTAATTAATTTTTAAGGCAAAGAATCTCCTATCATTTATATCAAGGTTACAGTGGCTTGCATCAGCCCCAGCCTGTTCACTAAACCAGCTGCTCTGACCAAGGAAACATGACTGTGGGTACTGCCTGAGGCTGCTGCCACGGCAGGAGAAAAACAAAAATACCTGTTTTCAAGAGAATGGTGATGCAATTTGGGAAGGGTCTGGTTTATTATTTCACAAAGGACAAACACATAATGCAACAACTGAAACAACGGCTTCAGTTTCAGATACAGGAGAGAGAACATCATTTGGAGATGATGTAAATTGATATGTTTATGTCTTGGACAGAACACAAACTGCAACACACTGCAAGCAGAGGAGAGGAAAAGCATCACCTAAACTCTAGGCACTGACGGCAACAGCCCAGAGGCTGGTAGGTTGTGAAAACAGTAAAAGTGAAATGTTCAAGAAGTTTACTAGAGAAAGGATGGGTTTGTCTGGCCTCAGCAGAAACCCAGGCTTTCCAAGCTCAAAAATAATGAGTGTGACTTCAGAATACCAGGCCTCACTACACACACAGCACATCTCACTGCAGCAACGTGTTCTTCTGCATCCAGCAAAACCTACAGGTAAACCAATAGCTTAATGGTGGGGCAGGCTGGAAAAGCAGCTTTCACAAAGGGTCAGTATCAAGCTTCTACTATTGGTTTCACCTGAAAGGCTCTTTTTCACCAGATGACAGAGAAGCCAGCGTGTCTGTCACTTAACACAACCTTACCTAACTTCTGTAGTTTGTCATCCGACCGCTCCGAACTCATGATGTCATCCTGTTTTCAACCATCCTAAAGGTGACTCACATGAAAAAAAGAAGGTCTGACACTTACTACTTCTTAACAATGACAAGAATGAGTGAAGAGGACACAAAAGGTTTGGGGAAGGTTGAAGGAAAGAGGCAAGTGTCTTTACCTTCTGCTTTACTGATTTGTTTTACATCCAGGCTCTCAGTCACTGAGAGGGGAAGGAGAAACAATTAAATAAGGCAGGGGTTTATTCAGGAGGTTAAGACTTCAGTTTGTTAACTTTTATTCATTTTCATTACTAATTAATATTTTGGTTTCCTCAGGTCTGCACGGTGAATTAAGATGCAAGAGCTACTAATAAATACCTTGAGAATAGCCCACAAGCCCTATAGCAAAAAACCCAAATTAGATGAGAGTTGACATGAAGTTTTAAAAAGTGCAGAAAAGTGTTTTCAAGCCTTTCGGGCTAGTTTCACACATCATTATGAAACTAATACGAGTGGCAAGCCCATTTTTTTAAAAAAGGCATTTGCAGGTCACCTTTGAGCAAGAGGAAAGCAGTGTGGGTGGTGACTTTAGAGAACAAAGAAATCTACCAAATAGTGGCAGCTACTTTTATGTCTGTACGTTGCTCATAATTAAACTGAAAGGCCCAAATAGTTTGAAAGTGATGCAGTTTTTAAACTGCAACTCCCCTAAGACTCCTTCACAAGGAAGACAATTGTATGAAATTATTTTGGTGCATTTAGCTTCTCAGCACGAGAGGATCAAAACATATCACTGCCCCTAAACCAGATGATTCCCCTAACCACACAGGATATTTAGGAACTTGTTCTTTTCTTTCTCATTGCCTTTATCAAGCATCACTTGAAGAAACAGCATCTGTGTCAGGTGGGCTCCACCCTGGAAAGGGAGGAAGTGTTAATCTGCACGTTTATGGAGGCACTCAAAGCAGATGAAGCTCCCCAGCCCTAACTCGAGAAAATACAATCTCTAAGAAAGATGACAGCACTTCCTGGGGCAAGGAGGAAACCTCTGAAGTTAAAATGTAGAAAGAACTAAGGCTGATTCCCAGCCCAGTCTGTAAGAGGTGCAGGGACTCCACGCAGCATTTCCTAGACTGGTCACAAGTCTACATTTATGCAAGCTCTTGACTAACAGTCAAGCACTCCTCCTTCGGTCAACGACAACTGAAGAAAGAAAAACCAGATACCTTTATTTCTGGGTCTTTGGAAGGGCAGTCTGAGTCTGGATCTCTTCTGTTTATTTTCACTTGGAAAGGTCTCAGAGCTACAAACAGCAGCAGTAAAGCCACTTGCCCTTTCTCTAAGCATAAAAAAGTTAACACAACGTACCAAAAACCATCACTGACTCACAGCAGACTTGGTGTGGTTTTACAGGGCGAACTGTGAGGCGAGACGATCACTGCCAACAGGAGGCAAGTTCACCACACAGCTTCAAGGACAACCACACGTTAAGTATTTCACACAGAGCTGGTCAGGCAACAAAACAGTCTCAGAACACGTTACGGACACGTTACACCACAGGATCCACTGTGTAACAACAACACAGTTCAAACAAGGACCAGATGTGTGCTCCGAGATTGGTATCTTCAGCAGGACCTAACCTCAGACTACAGATGCCCATCAATGTGTCTGTCAACATTGACAAGAATGAAAAAGTACCAATTTTACTGTCTGAATATGTGCCTGCTGGAAGGAAAAAAAAGGATATTTGTTTAAGATTTTATTAACAAAAGGTAAAGAAATCCAGGCATTCGCTATTGAAACCAAACATACAACGGCATTAGATGCAGTAAACCTAATCATCAGTAGTGATTTATAAGAGCCAAGCAAGCAGACATATAATTGCTTTACGTAAACTCTGACTTAAAGAAGAAACTACATTTGAATTGAATATGAAGAGGGGGGAGGACAACATCCCTTTAAAGAAGATCCTTCGAGACATGTAACTGTAGAAAGGCGAGTGAATACAACATTGATTGGGAGTGAGGTAACCACAAACACCGCTGTCTCAAATGAAAAGGGATTCAAGGTCTGACCCAGAAAACAAGCATCGTAACCACTGGGATGAAATTTTAATGATAAACACAAGATGCTCAGCGCACAGGCCAGATTGAATTATCTGATGTCAGCCAGTAAATGCAAGGCGCTATGAGAAGAGGAGCTGCTAGCAGCCACCCTCAGCTCACAGCTCAGGTTGCACTTAATCAATCCTTGATATTCTGCCATCTTCTGGCTTGAGCTTTGGCAGCAGCTTGGAGAAAATCGAGGAGAGTACATGAAATAGGTACATTTCTCCAAGGGAGAGCTAACCCTGTATAGTTTATCTTTGCTTCCTTACACAAAGTTAAAAGAGAGAAACCAGCCCAGGCAACATATACCTCTATGTATTACATCTATAGCTGCTGTTTTAAATCATTCTGCCTGCAACCTGTATAAATTCCTTTTCAGAAATACTGGAAAAAAGCTCTACAGCAACTAAAATAAAAATTATTTCACTTCACATGAGAGTTTGAAGCAGTATAATGACCCATGCTAGACTAGGTCTACCGCAGCATAAGTTCAGATCAAATAAGATTTTTCCCAGGCTTGCTCCAAGACCTCAAATACACAACAGCCCCAGCACTTCTGCTGGAGACTCTCTCTCTCCACTCCTTTTTTCCAATTTTGTAACCATTCTCTGATCTCCCAAGATCCTGACTTGAACCTCCTGAAGCCAGGGAGCAGCTGCTATACACTGCCACAGTTTCCAGCTATAAAGACAGAGTGTAATGCCTGGCTGGCCCGACCAAGCTGAGCCAGAGCGCTGCAGCTGCTCCCCCAAAGTCAGATATCAAAAAACCTGCTAAAAACTGAGCAGCCCTATTTTTCTCCCGTGCAGCAACCTGACTATAGAAAAAAGGAAAGTAAATGATGCTCTAAGCCACTGTTTGTAAAACCCCAGGAAATGCCACACACAAAATTAGCTTTAAAATCATCACCAGCTCCTGAAGTGCTGCAAAGTCACACGACTGTTTAGCTTTATGAACGTGGCAAGTCTCACTGTAATCTATGATTATTCACATGTAAAGCTAAGCACATAAGTGTTTCTGAAACTGGAGATATAATCATTAAATGTAACAGATAATTGATATTTATACTAAGAAAATTGACTACTGTTAACCTCAGCTATTAAATTACTCCTTCAGTACTGAAAAAATGCAACAGCTAGCTATTGATCACCAGATTCATTATGCTTTTATGACAAATCTGAAAGCACAATGCCATTAAGTACAATACTATAAGCTGGGGAAGAAAGAGGAGGGTACATTTGGATAAAACAAAACAAACCCCCAACAAATTCCTCAATCTACCTATCTTAAATACTTACCAAATGCACATAATGAACAAAGTCCTTCCCTGCACAATCTGCTAATGGCCTTGGAAGTTTTAGTTATAACTTTAAGTCTGTCTTGCTTGATATTTACCAGGATATACCATGAGATATTATTGGGGGTGTGTGACAGCATGCTACTGTCTTGCAGACTTTGATCATCACTGGCAGAACAACAAATTCATCCCATTTTCTTCTGGGCGAGATTCACAGAAGAGTTTTCTGCTTGCAGCAATTTAGGAGATGCTTTCAGAGATCTCAAGCTACCACAGGAGAGTGAAGGGCAAGCAGTGAACAGCAACGGAAGATAATTTTTGTGTTCCAATATTCTAAACATTTCATTTACTAACCAGGTGAAGTCTGGTTTCCTCATGTTGTTTTATCAAATGTATGCTCACAGCTTCATAAGAACATACTTCATTACTAAAACTTGCTTTCTCAGAGAAGGGAAATTATTGAAAAGGAATTTGAATGAAACCCACAACATCACTTTTCCTAATGGATACACACGTGTGGCGTTGGTGATCTCTTACCTGCTTACCTGTTATCATCAACCTTACAGGAACCTAAATTCTTTAAGAGTACCACCTCACTTCAGTGTGCCAATTGAGGCAAATTCACCAAAAGAATCAAGAGATATTGGAGGAACTGGGGAACCAATATGAAAAGACGGCGTGAAACTGCATAAACCTAATTTCTGTAATACATCAAGCTAAAATATGGACTACTTGAATTTAATATATGGGATTAATATACTTTGTTCATCAATTCTTTACAAATTAGATTTATTCCGCCTACCTTCTGTATACTACATGTTTGGATATAAACACAATGGAAAAAATGAAGAAAAAGAAGAGCTGGAGGTTTTGGCAGCAGCACAGAGACAACTGGGGTTTCTGGCTCCCAGAAAAGTACAGGAGGTTTCATTAGATACAGTGGAACAGATACAGTTGTGTAGCTCCCTAGTCAAGGCCAGGAAACACGTTGCCCAAGCTGAAGGGCACACAAGAAGTCAGGTTGCTATCTGCAGAGCTGGATCCCAGCTGCAAACCACAGCAGGCTTGGAGCTGTGGTGCCTTTCCAGTAGCCCAAGACTCAACACCAGGCACGAGTCATGTAAGATCTAGAATACTCCAGCCACACAAATTCTTCAAGCCTCTTCCTGTGGCCACTGTTGAGGTTAACCACTGTGTGGCACTGCCCCTCCAGAGGTCACAGACTATGTAGCTCTTCAAGCAGAAACATTTTCATTGCTGTAACGCAACCAATCACAGCAGCGAAAACAGAGCATGAAAAGCAGAGCAAGAGAAGCAATGGTCAATGAAGATGATGGCAGAGAGGACCAAAAGGGAGACCTCCAAACACAGAAGTAGTAGAACAGCTAGTAAAAACAAACACCAAACCAAACCCAAAGATTAAGATTCCCCTCTCACTCCTGCCGTCTGCTGGTTCAGATTTCTGCTCCCAGTTGTCCAACAGCATTCAAAAGCATTTCAATGTCTACAGGAGTTAGCTACACATGATGTATTTCAAGGCACCTTTCTTATAACCAATGAGTGGATTTTACAGTAATGCATAAGTGGGATTAGATACCATTAAAATGCTACCATAAAATTCGGAGCTCTGGTATGTTAAAGACAACGTCCTCTGACTGCCCCCAGGATGATATCATTTTTATTTATTCATGTGACTTCTTCTGGAGGGCTACTGATTACTGAGCCTGTAAAATTCAAGTAGAATATAGCAAAGCCTTACACCTGCTGAGACAGTCATGGTAACCTCTTCCAACAGTTTTGGGAGGTTCTAAAAATTGTGTGTAAGAGTGTAAACTAAATGAATAGCTAACATTAAATCAAGGTCCTGACAAAGCTTAATATTGGGAAAGCAGAAGTTTGACTTCCTCTGTTTTCTGGGTAGGGTTCCCCCCCAGGCCCCCAGATTTTCTTTTAAATAACAATGGAGAAAAGTAATAGTCTTTCTGAAGTTATCTTGCGACAGGACACAAAAGTATCCTTGTGTTTAAGAGATTTTAATGGAAAAAAATTAAAAGAGCATTTTTCAGTCAATGTGTACAATATTTAATACATTCTAGGTGCTTCCACAGCTAAACAATAAATACCACACATCACAAAGTACTGTTGTCTTTACAGGGACTATACACACGTGAGACAGCTTTTTGGATAGTACAATAAAAATCTGCACTGCTGAAATGACCTGTAGATAACCACCATTATCAGGCAAGGCCAACCTACCTCACCCACAACTGCAGCCAGAAAACTTCATTCCTGTTGCCTCAACGGATGCTGCTTTTGAATTTGTTAAAGAGAAGTACACGACATCCAAACAGGGAAGATTAAGTGAACATTATGCCACCTCATACTCACCCAGCAATAACTACTCCATCGCAGGAATGTACAGCACAGAGAATTTTTCCCAGCTCGTATGGCAGCTGGCTCACAGCACCAATGCGGTTCTGCACGGAAAGACGAGACACGGTGTTGGGATTGCAACACATTCATCCACAGAGTTAATCTGCTGCTTTGTGGACATCTCCAAGCTTTGCTATTGCTACTGACAGGTCGCAGTGCAGCTGGGAGAGAAGACCCATCTATTTTATGCTTGCTTCCTGGAATTTTAACGGACAGAAATGAAGGAGAAGGAAGCTATCACTCTTCATTATCGTTTATAATCTTTAGGTAGAGAAACAACTATCACAACATTCTCATTATCAAGGGATGGTTGAAGTATAAACACCTCCCTCTCACCAAAGTCAATGGAGTAGCACAGCAAAGAGAAAGACTAATTCCCAAAAGCAATCAGTCATTGGGAAAGAAAGGGCTAAGTCTCATAAATCCTTCAGCAGCTTTCCTCTTAACTGGCAAAAAGAAGCTGCAATACAAAAACCAACTTTTCACTACCACTTGCTTGAACTAGGTTCCCATTTATCTACAACATCTGGTTCCCACTAGAGAAATTCCCTTTTACCTTCCAGTTGGTTTTCAACGTGTGCTCTCTGGCACGGCAGTTCCTGAGGGCGAGCTTCCAGCAGGAATGATCAGAGATGCTCGTATCCAGGAGATATCCTTCCTGTTGGCACAACCGATACCACAACACTTCGTCTTCTGCAAGTACTTTCCATGTCCTGCTGACCTAGAAATCAATTTGTTTTTTACATATAGCATAAAGGATAAGTAAAAATTAGATTTAATATAAAATTATTTCTATACCATCTGAAATAGACACATATAAAACAATACAGGCCTGCACTGAGACTCAGTTCTTAACTAAACAAGTATACTATGGACAGTATGGAAAAAAAACTTTAACAGAATGTTTGTTTTCTGTGGATTTTTTTGAAAATAACTGAGTTTCTCCTCCACTGAAACTCCACACAGCATGGAAACAAGTGTTTAGTGGCCACACTGCCAACCTGAAATATCAGTGTATTAGAAAATTTTCAAGGGAAAAGAAGCAAGAAAACAATTGAGACAGCATTGTAAGTTTAGAGCAAAAAACATGAATTTATTTTCATGTTTGTAGCTAAGAAAGCAAGCTAAGACGACCTCTCAGATCACACCACCATCTCTCTGAAGCCCTACTGACAATGCCTGATTAGGTGTATGACATCAGTGATTTATAACCTATTGTATTACAGTATGCATAAACAGGAATGAATTATTTTTTCAAGTAGCCTCAAGTTGCTGTCCATTTCAGAGAGAACAGCTTCATCATAATCAATTGTGGGCTTAGAATTAAAGATTCAAGAGGTAAGAGCTGTAATTCTTAATTTAAAAAAGCAGATGTAACCAATGAAAACTGCTACCAGAGAAAGCAGCAATCAATTGCACGCTGCTGCTGGAAGATAAAAAAAACCTTCTCAGACTGACATCATTTTTAGCAACTTACAATTAAACATCTAGTGTCTGTTTCAGTCCCAAGATTACACCAAGAATCCTGGTCTTCCACTGACACAAGCTCTCACGGGAGCATCTCTTCATGGTTCCATGTTTACACACAGATACAACATGGCACAGTGAAAAGTGAACTGTTTCTTGTTCTCTGTTTTATAAGATTCATCTCCTTTGTATTTTATCATTATCATGCACACCCAGCTTCAGGTTTCTTAAACCCACAGCTTTCAGATGCAAAGTACAGCTTCCCCAAATGATGCATCATGAGGAACACTGAAGGCATGAGATCCTTTAGGCTGGTACAGATTTGCAAGAATTCCATTCAGAACACGAGGCATTGGAGCAACAAAGAGTGCATCGAGGCTTACAGAGAGGTTAGGAAAACAACATCCCTGCCTTAAATACATCAAGCAATCTCAGTTTGCAATGGGATGTGTAAAGTTTTAAATGTGATGGCTTGGGAGAGCATGCCTTCATCTGCCACATTAAATGAGGCATCAGGTCAAGACTGACCAGTCAGCCCAACCAAAACACCCACAACATCGCAGGGAGACAGCAGCTAAGGTCCAGAAAGCACCCATCAACACCACCCTGTGTCTTACAGGTCTCCCTGGGTCACAGCAAGCACAAAAACATCTTACACACATGGCCTCAAACCTCCTGGTGTATTATGTAGCCCCCGAACAGTGGGACAGCACTCTCTGCAATGAACAGCACAGGTCTCTCCTTGAGAACTTCATGAGGCTTCTAGTTATCTTTATATTGCCTTGCCTGTTGGTCTTGCCATAAAGACACGCTCTCAAAACCCAGCATCCCACTAGGAATCAAGGATTGTGTTCTAAGACACTTCTCATGACTGTTTCTTCCAGGGAAAAGAGTTTCATATGGAAAAAGGAAGGTAGACTGAGTAATCTGTGTTTTTAAGATTTGATACCTACATACAAGAGCGGCTTTTAAACAGGAATATCCAAGTCCAACAGAACTAATATTCCAGTCACTGAGAGACCTCAATTCAACCAGCAGACACACACAATCCCCTTCCATCATCAGACAAAGAAAACACCATGGATAGGGCAATCATACAAATGACAAACAGCACCGAGTCTTGTCTAGCATTACATATCATCCTGTAATAAAAAAGCAGTGCTGAATGCTTCTGTCCCTGTAAGGACACACTCAAGAAGTTCAAAAGCAAAAAAACCCAAAGCAATCCAAATTTCCAACCATTACAGTTTAGTGGGGAATTTGCTCTCTATTTGATTTTAAAGTACTATAAATCCATATACACTAGAGTTCAAAAACCCAAAACCAACAAAACCCAAACCCCCCGGCTTTCTGCTGACACACAAAAAAAAGCAGCTGTTCTGCAGGAGCTGAGCACCCCGGCCAAGCCTGGCCGACAGTAACAGCACCTCTACCCCCCTCCTGCAACAGCAGCACTTTTCTGCTGACACTGAGGGGACAGGAGAGCACACAAGCAGAGGTAAACAAAGCCAAACGACACCAACTTTTGCCTTGCTTTAAAAAAAGAAAAGAAAAGAAAACACACACCTTTGGAGTCTGCCAAAATAGACAATGTTGTACAGACCTTTCTAGTTTCAAGGTCTTAAAAGCATTTTTATAAAGACAGTAAAAAAAAAAAAAGGAGGAGGGGACTACATAAAACTGAGACTGCCTTTTCAACTTTCAGGAATTCAAGGGGAATAAAGATTCTATCCTATTATGATTTTTTTTTAATCAAATTACATTGAATCCTGCTGCTTTACAAGCATGGATTTCTAAAGGGTCCCTAACTCAGCCTTTTCTTAATGCACCAAAACTGGCACGACAATCCCTTGTAAAAGCCCCACTGAGCGAGCCTCAGCTGCAAGAAATCTCTAATAAAAGTGTCTCAAGCATTTCACTTTACAGCACCACTGTGAGCTGCCGCATTAAAACCAGCCATTGGCTTCAAGTCAGCTTTATTAGATCTGCTTGACTTAGAGTTTCAGGTGAGGCCCCGAAAGCCAGAACATTACAGCTTTATTTATATGTACCCATACGTCCTGCTTGTTGGAGAGTAGCTGAAACATGCAAAGCTCTTATTAAACCACAAACACAATTATTTTCAAATCCAGACTACATAGAAACTCCAACAACGATCAATGACAACATCTTAAGGAGTTGTTTATAGATTCAGAGTCCCCAATTTCATTTTGTCTCTAGCGTTCCTCTTATGTTTTTACTCCAGTTCTCAACTGTTCTCAGCAAAGAAACTTTGGTTTCCCTTGAGTTCCACACAGAACAGTTTTATATCTTATAGTTCAGCAGGTAATAATGCTCTGAAGGACTTCAAAGGCTTTGGCTGACATAGGTTTTGCTGTTCAGTTTTGCCTTCGGCGAATTTTATTTTTCCCAGAAAAAAAAAACAACTAAAAAACTCCACCACCTTCCCATCAAATCCTAAATTTCTTCTAATCCCATCTAAACCAACTGGTTCAAATCCTAATGGAGGTTTATTCATCCCTCTCCATCTGATAACGGTCTTTGGTTTATTAGGTTTAGTTTCTTCCCTAGTCACACAAAGACATATTCAAGGTTTACTCATAGAAGCCAAGGGCCTCAATTAGAAATATCTGGACTTTAAATTCAGTACAACAGGTAGCACCAAACAGTATTTAATCCAAGGCCATGCAGATGCACATTTACCAGGTGGAAGCTGCTCACTGTTTCAATTCACAGCCATTACATTATTTTAAGTCTCATCCTGAGCCCAGAATATCCTTATCCATCCGTTCCTCTGCTCTCTCTCCAACCTATGAGGAGGATGGATAATTACTTTTACCCATCTACAACCTTGAGACAAAAGTACGCTCAAAAAATACATGACATTTTATGTCTAGATATTAAAAAAACCCAAACATTAAATGTGTATCCATTTTTTTTAAATGCCTAAAAGCCTAGAGGTTTGACAATTCCAGAAGCTCTAGAGGCAAGCATCTGAAATTCTTGATTTATGCCAGACAATTCATTCTTAAATTCCCGGTACCAGTCTCCCTCGTCCTAGATACATACACAATCGTGGTGTTGGTAAACACTTCTAAGCCATCTCTCAGCTGAAAATGGTAACAGTTCAAGGCAATCTCCCACTGATCTGTTCAGAAACAAAACTGCCTCAGCATTGCCAAAATTCAGTACATACTGTTGGGAAGCATTTCACACCACAAAATGCAATTTCTGCAGTCTCTGGTGTTTACTAGAAAGCAACAGCACAACTGTAAGTACACGAAGAAGTTCCTAGATCAGGCACATCACCTTATCACAGAGCTGAGAGTTTAAAGGCCAGGTCCTCAGGCCATGAGCGAAGTTAATTGCAGATGTGTGCAGTATCACCCCAAATAACACAAGAACTGATGCATTTCAATTTGTCACACTTGTGGTGTCCCAAGTGACTGTTTTTCTTTCCCCCTACATCACAACCAGGAGTGAGTGAGTGACTGTTCTCAAACCTGCTCGTCACAGAAGCCACAGGAGTCCCTCATAACACAGATATTACCTCCAACAGTCAGAACAGAACCTAAAGTTTCTCACAGGGTTGACACAAAGCAGAGGGGAAAAATGTGCCATTAAACTGGACTGGATACCTTTCTCTTTGAATTATAACTGGAATATACATGGGATATCAGCAGGAACCGGTCTGCTAGATGCTAATACTGCACAACTACAGGGAACCCACCAGAGCTCAGGAACTGATGGCACCAATAATTTACATGCTGCACATGGCTTTCTTATTTCAAGTGCCATACGGATAGTTTGTGTTTTATAATATTAATTCCAAAAATCAAAGAAAAGCTGCGGGGAAGAGGGGGAGGGGGAAATATCAAGGTGAAATTAAAGTTCTCCAGAGCAGTCTGTGGTGTGATTAAATCTCAAAGAGGCTCCACAGTCAGGCTACTTCACTGTTAGTTGGTTACCAATTTGGCATAAAGAACTAAGCAGACAGGTTTTCTCCAAAGGCACTCGCATAGTTCACGATGCCAACTCCACTAACTGGCCCAATTTCACTAAAATCCCAAGGCGCCTTAATAAAAAAAACCTTTCTACGGTAACACTGTAAAGCAGCAGGGCTTTCTATTTAACAGAAGAGGGCTTTCCCCCTCCCTTAAAAAAAATCACCAAGAGAAAAATGAAACTGGTATTTATTTTTATTGCTTTGCTTTTTATTTGAACACTTAAAAAGAAGCCAGCTCTGCACTAAAAGCCTTGGATATCCCTCTCATTCGGAGAGCCTTGTAAAACAATGGGCATTTGCTCAGCTACCTGTCAGCTGCCACGCAGGATCAACTGTCTCAGTCTGAAAAGGCGAATGAGAAATGTGGAAAGTTTTCTCAGTGTTGAAACACATCTTATGAGAACAGGTTCAAGTTAAAATCAAAGCGAGTGAAAGAGAAATCAAGCGCAGCCTGAGCGCAGAGAAAAGGAGAAGCCCTCCATCAGGCAATTTTTTTTACTATGCCATGAAGTAAACTGATCGTGCCTGAAGGGGGGAAAAAAAACAACACCAAAAAAAACAGAGAGAAAGAACAACCTTAAAGTAACCCACTTCAAAACTGCAAACCTGTTCCATTTCATGGGATGCAGCTTTTACTGATCACATATCTCTGCATCAAAATCCAGCCTGAGAGCTTCAGTCTCCTGGAGAGCACCAAAAAAATAATCCTAGAGAATTTTTCCTCTGCAACAGGAATTATTTTCTTCTAACAGTCCTATTCCTAAAAGGCATTAGCAAGTAAAAGATTTAAACAATAACCACCTGTAGTTATTTAACACTGCGATTTGCTCATACTGAACATTAAAAGCCCAATTTCATTTCAATGCACGTGTCCTTTGGATAATACTCATGTCTACTTTACTATCTACAACAAAACTACACCCTGACTGCCACTTCAGTGTTTACCTCTTAACATTTCTCTCTCTTACAAACAGTCCAGTACAAACAGTCCAGTACAAACAGTCCAGGGTGGTTCCAGCGTAACACAAAGAATAGTTCAGGTTGGGTTTTCATCCAGTTGCAAGATGTGCTTTGCACACAAAGTTCAATGAATACCAGCCTGAAACACTGAGCAGTGGCCATGGGAGAAGCTGGCAATGAATATCCACAATATTCTACTCTATTTCACAGGTTAATCAGCACTTGTCGATGAAGTTTGCTTTGAAGACTCATTCAGAGAGGAGGTTCATCATTCAATGTGTGAAGAAAGGAGATAAAGAGGCTCAACAGTGTAGGCTGAAAAGCCCTAAGTATAGTGTGTGAGTAAGTTAGTAAAGCTACTTGAAGAGACAGGCAGTTTGCAACTACACGGAAACTACGGACCATGTCTGAGTAGAGGCTGCTGAAAGCATGGTCTTGAAGCATCACCAAAGAACAAAATAAACCCCTTGGGGGGCAGGGGGAAATCAGTGTCATGTAAGGATTCAGCCTCACATGATATTACTACAGACTATACTGAAAAGTGAGGGGAAAGGGCTTTGCTGCCATGCCCCTAGCTCTGCAAAGCACCGAGTTCTAAATATCGAAGCAAGACACTCACTTGTTTCTAAATACACTCACTTGAATCAAAAGATCTTTGCAAGCATTTATTTTAAATCTGAAGGCTTCATTTTTGTCCAAGTCACAAGTGTTTTATTCAACTGCAAGATATAACTCCAGCTCATTTAACTATTATGTTTTTAATATCCAGCTTTGGAAGTATATATATATATACTATAATTAAAAGCACATCCAGTTGAGTTAGTAGGGCTACCATGCACCTTCCCTGCATCAAGGTGCCTGACTGTTCCACGAGTATTTCTGCCAATTTTACATGGTATCAGAGAAGCAAACTGTCAGCAGCACTTACCTGAGCACACCTTCCCAATTCAGTCTTGCCCAGGTACTGAAATATCTTCAGAGCCAGCTCATAAGGCAGCTGGATATCAAAGAAAGGAACCTCATTTATTTCATTCTGAAAAGAAAAAGAAAATTATTTGTTAGGGTTCTTCAGTGCACAGCTAGATAGTAGCAAAAACTGCTGTAGTAGGAAGAAAGGACATTGTATCCTCAGTGCCATCAGTTTCATAAAAAGGGCAGAAGCACTCATGCCTCTCCATCCCATAACAGCACAACATCAGACAGATCACACCGGCTGAAGGTACCCCAGCTACTCTTTGTTCTCTCCGAGCTGTATCAGGGAAAGAATATTAGAAGGCCAAGTGAAGCTAAAAAGCACATTGAGGAGAGATTTATAGCAAGAGGGTCCAGACAGACAAGGCACGAGTTTCAGTAGAAAAGTTTCAGCATCAAAAAGACCAAACAATTAAGCATTCTAAAGACACGTGCCCATTAATAATTTCACTTACAAGATTCCAAGCACAGATGATGGAAAATAAATTGCTAGTTTGATATAAAACTGAATGGATAAGACATTACAGCTTGTTCCTGTCTTTCATTAGCGACACAAAATTTTCTTTTTAATAAGCAATGTGCTGAAAGAGTTGCTGCTTTAAAGGATTAAGTGTCTTAAAAACATTCAAACCAAAGAATCCATCACTTAATCTAACAGCTAAACACCGCATGTGTATTTTCCCTAGAGGGTTTTTTGTTTGTTTTAACTACGTGATTATTAAATAATCTTCCTGCAGTTCAAGATTTGTCCTCTCCCTCCTTTCTGCCTGGATATTCAAAATTGTTATACTATATGTATAAAATATACATTTTTATGTGTATTTTACATAGACATAGAGAGCAAAATCAGTCCGTCCTGATCACTTCCACGCCTCACATTTGGAAGTTTTGCTCTTTAGTGTTTTTCCCCAGTTCCTGTACCCCCAACACCTGATCACTCCATCCATCCTCAGGCACAAATCAGCTGCTCAGCTAAAACCCATCTCCATTGTTTGCCGTCAGGAAGTCAGGCAGACTCCAAATCAGGACCTTCCCCTGCCTCCCAGCACTTCTCTAGCCCTGCTCACCTTTGTTCCTTGGTAGGTGCCTTGTACATTTAAACCTGGACCCTTTTCAATACCAACAAAGTAGCAAAAATTGGCAGTGTTGGCTTTATTGCCAGTACAGTTACACAGGGAAACTATTGTCCAGTTGAGTGTTTAATCCAAAAGGGATTCCACACGAGATACAAGTGTTCAGACAGCACAAAGGTGGGAAATGTTCCCATGAGGCCTTTCTAGCAAGATAGCACCAGTCTACAAACACTGGAACCTCACACTTGTTCTGAAGTTACTTAAACCAGACCTGCATCCAACCTTCCTTCTTCCATCCCATCTGGTCCACAGTTTTCCTGCACAAACAGCCCCTTCTCCTCTCCATGCGGACCACTGGCTCCACTCCCTGCTGGGGATTTGCAAGAAGATTGGTTGCTTTCATGTGATTTAAATTGCATCTCTTTCCAAAGGGGCCACCAAAAAAAGAGAAATAAAAGGAACTCGGAGCCCACATCTCCATGGCCACACGCAGACAGACCTCAAGCTGGGCAGATGTGAGCCAGCTCGGATCCAGGAGCCACATAACCATTTTAGAGCCACGTGCTGCCCAAATAAATCTGATGAGCCATTGGGCAAGGCTTATTAGCTCCAGGCTTATGAGCTCAGGCACAGCACCACTATGAATACATTGCTTCCAAATTGGAGTTGCTTCCAAATTGGAGTTGACTCACATCCAGCCAGCAGAACCTGGTCTGACTGCATGTACCCGAAGATATCACCAGGACCTGCTGCCTACAGACACAACAGTCAAGACCGACAGCACTCTCATAAAAAAGGGAACAAAAAACCAACAAAAATCAAATATACAGATTTTTTTAAACTAATCTGCAGGAATATAAGAGTATCTATAGTCAAACCAAGCACGAGCTCACAGCAAAGCTCATAATTCCACTCTAATGCAAACTTAACACCTGAGACAGAGCGAGGTCTTCCCTTCCTACGTCCCAAAACTCACCCAGGTTGCCTCCAGCCCACCTCTGCCCAGGAGGCAGCAGCGTTCACCCAGCCCCAGCCTGCCTGAAAGTCTGCTGGAACACATCCAGGATCCAAACCCTGCAGTCCCCTCGGAGAGGGACTGGGGCTCCCGTGTGCTAATGGAGCGCTAGCTCTGTCAATGGATTAATTTGTGCCTCGAGGACAGGGATTTAATCTGCTCCTTTTAATTTTTTTTTAAGCAAAGAGTAATTAGTCACAGTTAGGGTTAGCGAGAAGCAGCAAGATGTGCTCCCCCCCTGGTTTTTCTGTGCTGTAAATAAAATCTCTGTTGTGTTTGGAGGACTTACCAGAATAACTTGTACCTGGTTCAGAACTGTATTTACAACTATGCCCAAACCAACCCCCTTGTTTCACGAGTTACTACGTGTTTCCTCACTGCGCTGCTGTGTCACAAGGCAGGGTTACTCTCCACTTACTCCATCTGCACCAAACAGCCTGAATAAGCAACAAAATGGTTTTTAAGAGGAAAAAAAACATCATCTCGTGGGAAGAGAAGCGGATTTCGGCGGGTTGGGACCGTGCGAGGCAAACCAGCCCCCGGAGCCGGG
>VZRW01012473.1:0-19746 GCA_013398125.1 Aegotheles bennettii
TGATTCTGTGATTCAGTAGCCAGAGAGCTGCTCACAGTGATGCACAAACTGTGATTTATCCCATAATGCCAGAGTTACTCTGTGGCTGTCACATGTCACTGTGTGAGGTGACATGTCACATCATTGTCATGCTGACATGTCACCATACAACTGTGCCACTATCATGGACATACAGTCAAAAGCTCTTACTACAACTGTTTCCACTTAGGCACTTAGTTTCTTAAGGATTACTGACTGTGATGTAGAAATTCCTATCAATCATAATGTCAGCCCTACAGAAATTAAGCTACTTTCAGATTAGGATTTTGAAACAAATGTAATAACACAGAATAGTGCCTATTTCTCAAAAAGTGGGATACATCCATCAGGGCAATGACACAAAAGACTAGGCGGAGACAGGGGAAGGTTCTTTCCACTGTTTTCCAGAGATCTCACAAGAAAAAAGACAGATCTAGCTGTGAATAAAAACAACCTTGAAAACATAAAATTAGTACTGAAACTGCAGAAATGTCTTTCAGAGACATTCAGAGTTTTCAGAGAGCCTCAAAAAGAAGCCTCATCTAACTTCATTGTGCATGAACCAAGATACACAGACACAAGATTTAGGGCTAATACACGATAAGTACACAATATGGCTCATTCACAAACTCTAGTAGCTACTACAAGCTAGCTAGCCAGTTCAAACCTTCAGCTGTAACAGGCACACTGTCAGTCTTGCCTAGACACTTCATGGAAAACCTGCCCAAGATTGTCTCCACAAAAATTTAAAGCCATATAGCTTTGTAGCTGTGCATTACCTTTTTTGAGAGTGAAGATCAAGCAAGGGGGACATTTTTTCTAATGGAGGAACATTCCTCGACCTGCGAGGAACTTGAAACAAGGTGGGAGAACACGTGTATGTATATGCATAAGTGCATATATGTGTGTGTGTGCGTATATGCATATGCATATTTCCTTATTTGACAACATAAAGAACTGTAATTATGTTTGTTTTCCTGCTCCTGAGTGGGGACTTGGCTAAGGAAGCACAGAGTAACCTGGAGGCAAAGAAGTGGTACCTTGTTCTCCTGGAACTGAGAACACTCGTGGAATTCTCTGTCTCACAGGAGAAAGAAGAATTGCTAATTTTCATTCAAAATAAATCAGTTTGGAAAGGAAGAAAATAATATTGAGAGCTGTCATTTTAATGAACAGCCTGTGGTGCGATTACACAAGGTCAGCATAAAACTTAGCCCAGATGTTTAGTTGGAGTAAGAAACTTTGTCTTAATGACATGGTTTTTTCACTTTTCCATTCTGAAATCTTAATATAATTTATATTAAAAGGTTGTATAAATGTTTACCATTCTTCAATAGACTTGTAAACAACCTAAAAAAGCTGAATTCACCTCAGGCTCTCCTAACACTACCCCCAAAACTGAGCTCATCCTTTGTAAATTGTGTCTGTCAAAGACTCTGTACGACTCTGTACTACACTGCAGTATTTTACCTCCACACACAGATGAAGTCTGAAATTTCTTGTACACAAAAATGAGCATTTTGGCATAAACAATGTGATCAAGACAGTTTCCATCCTCATCACTGTATCTTGATGGTTTTCTTGAACTTAGATATAACAGTTCCCCACACACAGGATATTGTGTGTGATACAAGCAGTTTTAACTTGAAAGCTCACTCCCACCAAATGTCTGCATTTTCGTGTGAGCCAAGAAAGACCTAAACTCAACTATAACATATTTCCAAGAAAAAAAATCTTTGCTGTTATTCTCTCAGGCACAATTTGTTTCCTAACCAATGATGCTATTTAATCAAAACTCACACTAGTCTTCCTAAAAGCATTTAAAAAACAAAACAAGAAAGAAGCATTTCTGTTCCATAGCTTAGTTCTTAATCATCTAATCAAACTTGATAAATTTTCCACTGTCTCTCTCCCCTAAAATGAATTCTTGGCAGCCTTCAGTGAAATAGAAAAAGAAAAGTTCATGTAGAAGTTCAAAGCAGCAATTTATGTTTCTGATAATTTTAAATTAATTCCTAATCTATGAAGCATAAAGAAACTATGCTTGAGATGCAGCCCACATCCAACCATATGGCTTAAGGAGACAGTCTCTGTGATGTGTGGCTGCAGATCTTTCTGTCCCTGGCATACACACCTGAAGTTCATGCCCCCTAATGTAATTGGACAGTTTTGTTTGTGAAAATGGCCTGTTCTGCCAAATGCTGAAGTCCCTGCTTTGACAGATATATCACTTTTCCAATGTGAGTGTATTATGAAGAGAGCTGACACATGATCAAGTTCTCTTTAATATCCTTCAACAAACCTGACAGTTGTCCAGCAGGGTCTTGTGCCGCATCCAACTGTCAGCTTCTGCCGAGGCATTATGGGGAAACTGACTGAGAAAAACAGCAGTAAAGAGGAAAAAAGTGATTTATGCTTCTCTGTGTACTCAGTATCAAAACCAAGTACCTCAGCTTATATGTATTTTAGCAGGCCTACATGGACAAAGTCTCCTTAGGTTCTGCTAGTACAGCAGAACAACCTGTTTATATTTGATTTTTTTTATTTTAGAGAATTATTGCATGTCTCATTATAAAGCACCCCAAATCTCACATGCACAAGTATGGGTATTTATTTGAAAACAAAATATAAAGAGTAATGAAGGCTAAATGTTCTCATTAAGATTCTTTCCATATCTGAGCTGCCTTATAACTACCAATAACTGCACATTTTTTTAACTCTTTGAGGTGCCTCAGTTTCATGCAGGTTTTAGAAGGGTCTTTCACTTACAAGACACAACTTCTCACGTACAAAGAAAAAATTATTTAGTATTTTGCTGCTTACGTGTATCACCAGTGAAGAAAGTCTGTATTTCAGTAGAGATCTGACAATGTAAGTTTAGAATATCCTCTTTGAATTGTTATTTAGACTAGGTGTTGTCATTTTGCTACCTTAAAATTTCATCTTCCTGCAGGAAGGTAGAGTCTGATTGCAGTCACTTTGTGTTACTTACTGAAATGCAGCTTGCAACAAGGAATTGAACTGGACCAAGATAATAGCATAAGCCCCATTATCCCCACCATGAAAATGGTATTTGTACCCGCAGACTGCAGCTGTTTTCTTTGCCTGAAAACTCCCTCAGCCTGGCTTCTGTCATGTGTTGGCAAAAGACTGAAACATTTCTCAATTCTTGGTTCCCTGTAGTGAATCTCCTTGGTCTGCAACCTTGTGCCAAAACGGTCCACCCTGACTGCAGTGGGGCTTTCTGTGAGCCCACGTACACATCTTGGATCTAGGTACACAAGATTGTAGCCAGCTCTGTGCCTGCACAGGGTCAAGACCCATGTGGAGAGTCCTGAGCAGGCAACCACAGCCTGAAGGGGCTTGAAAATGGAGTAAGCAGCTCTGCTGCAAAGCAAGCTCACACTAGTGCTCATCCTTGCATTGATGAAAATCGTGCACATGAGCAATGCTGAAGATGTGCAAGTCCTGAGGTTCTACATAAAAATGACAGAAAGATCCTATCAGACAGAAAGACAAGTGTTATTGAAACAGTCGTAGAAGAGTTGGTCTGAACTGGAGTACTGGAGAATGACCATGTTATCTCTGTTATTCCAGTACCCCTTTAAATATAGTGCTGAGGTGACTGCCTACTTAGCCTACGGTGAAGGCCACACTTGTCTGCGGTGAAGTCCCATAATCTTAGTTTATTGCATCGCATGTATTGTATTTGCTCAAGCTGTTGCCTGAGGGGGTGCTTGTGGGAAATGTATAGCTTTCTTCTCCCCCCCTTCTCTTGCAGACTATTTAGGCTGACATTTATCAATAAATTGCACATATTGTTATACATTTTTCTGTCGGAGCAGCGCTACAAGATTATGTGATGAGCACATTTTATCAATCTAGCAACATTTCTTTCTTTTTTTTTTTCTCCTTAAAAAGATTTTTGCTGCAGAAATGACTGGAATGTCACAGCTCCAGCATGGCCTGACTGCTAAGTCAAACCAGAGAGCCAGATAGTTTTTACTGCAGCCCTTGTTTCAGGAAACTTTTCTGGGGAAGGCTGTTTCTGGCTGCTCTCCTCCTCCAGGTCTGTGGACAGGACTGTGGCAGAAATGCAACATGGCCCTCTGTTCCCCACAAAGCCCATAAATCTCCCACAATCAGGCGATTTCTACATTCTGCAGTTCTGTATGTTACATTTTTCCCCCCATGGGCTAAGCTGCTAAAAGCCACTGCCCTGACCTCCTGTTAACTGTTTTGTTTGTTTTATTTTTTCCAAGGTAGCAGTATAATGACCCTACAATCAAGATCATGTCAATTAATCCTCCTTTTCAGATCAGCACAACTCTTCCTCATGCATTACATTTAAATTCTCTTTTAAAAATACCTTTGCTTGGAAGACAAATCATTTGTCTTCAAATTTAATTTGTCAATACCTAGACAGGTTATTTCCATAGTGTATTTTTAATCTTGCTCTGAAATTTGCTTCATTAATTGCACCCACATATCTGGATTATTTAAAAATGCCACTATTTTGGACAACATGAAAGAAGCTGCTAGTCACTTCAGTAGAAGAATCAGAGTTAAAACTATTTAAAAGAACAGGAGCAGGAATTTATCCTCATGCCTGCTGCAAAATATGTGGGGCATCCCTACTATGTGCACAACCAGACTTCATTCAGGTCCCTTGATTAGAATAAAGATGGGAGAATTTGGGGAAAACTTACTGTGAACATTTAGTACATTCGAAATAGAAATTGAGAAAGCTGCTGAACACCATCTAATCTAGCACTTGTGCATGGACAATTTGCTACAAGACTTGTTTAATCGTAAGATGAAGTTGACATCATAAACAAGTGCCAGTCATTCTGGAAGCACTTAGGACTAGTTTAGAAGAGGTTAGGTCCCCAAACAATACAGAAAAGCAATACAAAAATGATTGAATTTGCCCACTCAGAGGGAGCTTACAGCTGAAGGTCCACCCACCAACCACAGCAGCATTATTTAAGCCTTCATTGGAGGTCACATTTACATGGCCCAACACAGTGCTCTGTACACCTCCAAACAAGCCCTGGTGGCTACTTGGCACGGACTGAGGTGCAAAGTAATTCAGAGACACATCCCAGTGCAGCGAAGTGGGCAGCCTGTGCCACAGCCCCAGAGATGGGCATCTGTGAGAGCACCCCCACACAGCACCTGGCAACCTGCTCCTGGTCCAGCCTGACACACATGCAGGTAAGCAGGGATGCCATCCATGCCCTGTTCTCTGCAGTTAAATCTCAGAAGGTAAAGCTTGTCTTTGGGTTGCTCCTTGATTTACTCCACAGGCTAACAAGTTTATGCTGGTAGACATAACAAGAATTACCGTGGAGGTTCTCACAGAGACATTTGGCACTATGTCTGTTCCTTGGCACACTGTTCCTTCAAGGACGGTCACATGGCAAAGAAAAATAAAGGGTTGCATCACATTTGTGGGTGGCAGGAATGGCGGTTATTGTGCAGACAGCCTGGCTTTTAATTCTCCAAAGCTGGTGTGGAATTTTTGCTGGAACAATCTAACTGCTGCAGTGCTGCTGCCCCTCGCTTTAACCCAGAACTACAGAGTCACTGCAATTATGAAGAATTATCCAATAAACTGCTTTAAACTTTAAGCCTCAATGAAGAAATATGATCAGTTTCAACTATACTATTTTCTTTGGTCCACACTGACTAGCAGATACTACTCTGAAATAAAGAAAAGAAGAATAGTACTGTAGTAAAAAGAAACAATGAAAGAACTCATTGGTTATGTAAATTTACTGCTGTAATTGTTTCATTATTAAAAATGTTTTGGTAAGAACATTTTGCTGAATCAAGATTGATTGCAACAAAAAGTAAATCCAAGAAATAATCTAAAAAGGTGTCAAATACTTTCACAAAAGAATTAAAATAAATAAGGAGAGTATTTTATGAAACATGCTGACTCTTTGTTCATCTTTTGATGGTTAGAGACACACATCAGTGAAAGATTTGTCAGAAGCAACTATCTCAGTTTCTAGTCTTCGGTGAGTTATGCGCTAACTGAAGTCTCTGCATTTGTGAAGTGTTTATGATCACTTCAGAATTAACAGCTTCCCATGAATGCCAGATTTATGGACAATCTGTTAAATATTTGAATCAGATCTGCTTACCTGAATAATCCATCTGAAAAAAATACATGTTCTTCTCAAATGCCAAGGGTTATGTCCTGTCATTTTGCCAGTGCGAAAGAAAACATGTTGTTATCAAAGAGAAATTTGGTAACAATCTGGAGGATGTGTGATATACATAAGTATTTGGATTATTGACTCTCCACTGCAGCTTGTTTTTCACATTCTTAATTATTGGCTGATACATCCTCGTGGTGCATGGAAGAATAAAATCAACTGAAAGCTACAGTTCCAAGTTTACCATTAAAATTCAAATAGCAAAACTTCTGAAACATCCAGGAGACTGAAATAGTATAATATATATGCAATACATTGAGTGAAATCTGCCCTGTATCACTAACAGTGGAAAGCGGTCGCATGTATATAGTATTCTTTGTCCTTCTTCTAGTGCAGCATTTCAGAAGCATTTACTGCAAGCAAATGCTTGCCACAGTGAGGGACTAAATGTAAGAGACAGGAAGAGGAAAATTTTGGAAAGGAGGAAAAGGTACAAAGAAATTATAAAGGGGTACAGCAGAGAGCTGACTGGGTAAAAACTGACAAAGAGAAAAGCAGATGTGAAAGAATTGAAGCATGTTGCAAATAACATCTCTAAAGCAGATATGTGTATTTCAAACTCTCTGGACAGTCTTCCTTTTTGTCAGTGCTTATTTTTTCAGCCTAACTCTTCTCTTCTTGGTACCTCTCAGCTAATTCTATTATATTTCTATCTAACCCTAGAATATAGGGCATCATTTTCTTTTTCCCAACATCTCCCCTTGCTCTCCATTTCCTTCCAAAACTCATTCAACAGCTGTCTGTACCACTTCCTTGATTCTTAAGCTTTTTTTTTTCTGTAACAGTTTATGGCAGTGTTGATTCACTGCACACAAATGTATTGGAAGGACCCACTCCCTGCCATTTCCGTAAAGCAGCAGGGTGCTACTGTTGCACAGTTACATTTCATTTGTGATCTGATCTGATCATCCTAGACCATATCATTCCAGAAATAGTGAGAGTTTCCTCACATCATTCTTTTCCAATACTCTTGGAAGCAACAATTCAAGTTGTTACTATTATACACAATCTCACTAATTCAAGGCACCCATATAAACGTTTCTTGTCAAACACACCTGTACTTAGACTTTATACCCAGCCATCAGTATGTAACATATGCACTTAATCAATGTATAATTTAGACATTTTATTAGCACATCTCCCAGGAAACTGGTTTAGCTAATGATAATGAATGGTCATGACTATCATGTAACTGGGATGGCATTTGCAGGGGGAAAGAAAGAAAGAAAAATCCTACCTTCATCTGACCAGTGTCACAAGGTTAATAGTATTAGAGTTCTACCCTCTTGCTTTTTAATGTGGAAATTACTAAATAAAACATTAAAAAAGAGAAAATATGCATGAAAGATAATGAATGGCCATTTTATTAACTTTGTCATTCATGTTCCATCTCGGTAGGATAATAAAAGACACATAGATCAGCAAAGCTGTGATGTGATGACCACACTTGGAGCTTTCACACCCCCTGGTCCCTGAAACAATGATAGTCTCCTCCTTTCTTTGGTTCAGCTTACAGATGGTCAACAGTTCTGTAAATCATGTTGGACTACAGAAAAGTCAGGAATACAGAACAGAACTGTTAATAATTCCAAGCAAGTAATTAACTTTCTAAAAACTAGAGTTGCCATAGATGGAAAATAGCACATGTGCAGATTAGATCTCTTAAAAATAAAACCTGAATTGCTAGGGGAAGTAACACCATTTGTTAATTCTAAAGCTACATATTTTTCTGGAACACGTTTACTTACATTAATTTTGTCCTTAATACTGTAATCTCTGTAGATATAGATGTCAGCAGTTCCTGCCTATTCTAGCTTGCACATACTTATCAAGAAGAGAGAAGGAAAAAAGTTGTCACTAATAGAATCTACACCATTTCATAAGAAATTCTCCAAGCAAACCTCTTTTCAAAGACTTTTAGCCCAAATGAAAAATTCAAGGTTTTAATAATTTTAATAAGCTTCTGATAGGCATTCAAATTTGAGGTGTTTATCCAAATACCCTCAAGCTTCAGAGAATCCCTTATCACTGCTTCAATCTCTAATAGCTGTCATTCCAATAAATATCAGAGCAATTAAAATCTCCATCAATCAAAAATATTGCTTTCTTACAGGCCTGTCATTTTTTCAAAAGCAAACCCTGATCTACCTTTTCTAACAGCACTTGAATTTTATAGCAACATATAATAACCATCTGACTGCCTTTATTTCCATTTAACTTCTATCTCTAATGTCTCTGCTGTTTCAACCAAAATATTTATAGCATTTTTTCCTTTGCACACTTAATATTATTGTCTCTGCTTCCTACTGTATTTAGGCCTCCATTCTATGAGGAGAAAAGGCAAAACCAGTGAAACCAGTTCTGGGAAAGAAAGCCAAATTTTTCATTAACGTTCACAAGCCTTATCAAGAGAACAAAGACATCTTCCCACCATGAAGATGCAAAAATATTTCCGTGGGCAATTCCAACCATTTCAACAAACCTGGACAAATACCCTAAGAACAATCCCTCCTTTCTCTAGTCAGAGAATCACAGAATGGCTTGGGTTGGAAGGGACCTTAAAGATCGTGTAATCCCAACCCCCCGGCCATGGGCAGGGACACCTCCCACCACACCAGGTTGCTCCAAGCCCCATCCAACCCAGCCTTGAACACTTCCAGGGAGGGGCATCCACAGCTTCTCTGGGAACCCTGTGCCAGTGTCTCACTATCCTCACAGGAAAGAATTTCCTCCTAATATCCAATCTAAATCTACTCTCCTTCAGCTTAAAAATTCAGCTTAAAAAAAACTTCCCCCTCGTCCTATTGCTCATCCATTTTACAGACTAAAATTGCCACTTTTTCTGACATGACATCTTGAAACCCCTGTTTAGATCTTCCTTTTGGTGTCATTTGATTTCTTGGAAGGTGAAGGGGGTTAAACAGGCTACAGAGGATCTTGCAGTATCTGTGACACGAAAGTGTGATGGCCTGGCAAAGAGATTTAGCTGCAAAGACTATAAAGAAAATCTTGGACTTAAAAGAGGTTGAGACAATAAGCATTAGAAATTAGATTGGCCTGGAAGAGGAGTTGTAGTAAAGAGAAACAGGGAAAAAAAATAAAAAATAAAAATATTTCTCTTACTAAAATGAGGAAAAATTAAGAATTCTGTTCTTCTCATGCTGTATTCAATCTGAAAGGTGGATGTCCACAAGGAGTCATCACATAGCTGGTTGTTTTCCTGGAAGAAGAGGAGGCAGGCCAGGAAAAGACAAGGAGATGTTCAAGTTCTCACATATTCTGCAGGAGATCTGACTGCTGATCTACACAGAGCTAAGATGAACACAAATGGCATTTGAAAGAATATTCTCCCATTTGCATTTTCTTTACTGCTACCAAGACACAACCAAGGAAAGATTTCCACAGGGAAATTTCTTAAGGGGAATGCCCAACTTTTTTAGCCTTCTGTTCCCTCCCCCAGGTTATGCTCTTTTTTTCTCTCCCTTCCTCTATCCTGCAGGTTTCAGTGTAGCCAAATAAATCTATTTCTAAATCAGACCTCTTTTATTTTGGTTTGAAATTTTTGATCTACTATTTTAGGAACAAGCCTAGCTGTTAACAGAGCCCAGATATCTGATCTTTTTAAAGTCCTATGGGCCCTATTTTCATCTGTAAAAACAAGCATTGAGGGCTGCCTAGGCAGATGACACTTAAAGGTTAAGGAGGTTGGACACTGTTTAGAGGACAAACTGTCATTCCATTATTTTCAAACCCAAGCCAATGTTTTGCAATGCAAATGCAACACTTTTCTGTATATTTGGTTTATTCCGTTTCATGTTTTGGCCATTCCACATTCCCCAGAGTACTATTAAGATTAGGAGAGTTGCGTGCAGTGGTTTAAATATGAAAAGAGATATTGTCTAGTGCATGAGTGAACTTTTTCAGATTTGATCCTTGAGTCACTTTAACCTTGAAATTTTTTTTACAGATGTCAAATATATATTTTCTGTAAACTTATATTTCTTGGTAGATCATAATATATTCACTACACAAAATCTACTTTGCAGGTGATTTGACTAATTAAATACCCAGAGATGTGTGTGCACGCATGTGTGTATGTGTTTCAAAACATGGTATAAACTTAAAATAAAGGACAGATGTTATTTGGTTGATCTGAGTATATTTGTCATACAGTTTTTATATTCATAAATCTGTTGCTCTGGCTTGATGTTCACTTCTATTTATTCTGCCAGTAAAACAAAAGGTGATAGTAAATGTAGTATATTGCAGCTTCAGTAATCATGGATGAGTAACCAGTAGGAGAGCCACCAAACTGCAGACCACAAACTTGGTGCACCAATCCTATCAGTGAAATCCCCCAGTATCTAGACCTCCCAAAACGTTGCTAATACAGTTCACGAAATACCCCAATGTTAACATCTGTCAACCAAACACAAAGATGACAAGATGACAGAACAGAGGTTTGGTGCTGATGGAAGACATGACCTCCTCATCAGAGGGCTATTTCTCTGTAGGTAAATGCCCATCTTCCTATAACAATTCTCTGAATTCAGTGTAGTACATTATGTTCTAGCATCTCTTAACAAAATATTTACTCTTCCTTTTCAGCACAGTTGGTCAACACAATTTTAATTATTGCCCAGGCTAGTTCTTTGGATCAAGTTTTCCACTGAACCTGATTCACCTTTTGCTGATTTATTCACTCTCTGTCAAAAATAAAAGTTTCAATCCCTTAATTTAATTAAAATGTTCTTGACTGAGATCATTAAATCTTGGAGAGATGTTTAATTCAAAATTTGCTGTATCCACAATGGTAGTGATTGAGTAACAGAAAATCAACTTATGTCATAGTAGTTTGTTAGAATATTTGTTTACTCTTCAACTGAAGCATGCTAATTACAATAAGAGGTCTTCACAAGCAATCCAGTTAGCAAATATGATTGGTTAATAGATAAGGAATGATTCATGATTAAAAACATACAAAACCAGCATCTGCAGAAGAAGGTTATTAGACCTGGGGCCACATTGTAAAGCATTAAAAATTCGGTTGTCAAATATACTTGGGCTGCCATGTGGATGTGGAATCAGACATATTTTTATTATATGGGCAAAGAGGAACTCACATGTACATTTGCCTCATTGGAATTGTAGTGGCAATGGTCACCTCTGATCCATGTAAATGTAACCTCTTCCCTCCTCTAGAAAGAAACCCTCACAAAATCAGAAAATTTAGGAAGAAATCATAAAAATATCTGACCAAGCTGCACCCCAGAAACAATTTGAGCTCTTCAGAGCATTTTTAATTACTGTGTAAAAAGGACTACAAGCTCAAAAAATATTTCCATTTGTTGCACTTGGGCATGACTGAAAATCAGGAATGACTCCTCTCCAGTGTTCCCATTAAGAACATGGGTTCCAGAGTAAGGATTTCCATAGGAATAAAAGTCCTTGCTGTTGGCCTCTCCTTAGAGACTTTTACAGGCTGAGTTTATAAATAGGCTGGGGAAAGCTAAACAAATAGGGTATCAAAGGTAGCTCATTTTTAACCGATTTGTGCAGATATGGGAAATCTATCTGTTAATTAATAAACAGAGAAAGTCCATTAACTACCGTGTTCTATTTTTGTTAACTGGGAAATTATTGCTTTTCTTGACACAATGCTATTTTAAGTTTGGGGATTTTGAAATAAGAAAGGATTTTAACTTCTCCCACAGTCAGTGGGGATCTTTGATTTTATGATTTAATTAAAGAAAATAAAATAAGCATTGCTTTTAGCAGGACTTCCGTATGCAAACAGGTCTTGAATTATACCACGGTAGGAAAATGAATCCCATTATAACACATCTGTTGTCTCTCACCTTGTTTTACATTTTCTCAGATACACACATGCTTTTTGAACCTGTCATTTAAGTTTCAAAGCTTCATTCCCCTGTATCCTGCTCATTCAACCTGCATCTCTTACAGCCAATTCCTCTCCTCTTACCAATGAGTCATATCATACTCTGGACTGGTACTTTTTTTCCCAGGTCAGCCTAAAAGAGTATTAGCAGTAACCCCTAGGATTTCCTAGCAGTGGGCTAAGACGATACTCATCTGGCAGGTCTCCCCCAGGACAGTTGGACTGGATGATCTTGAAAGCCTCTTCCAGCCATAACAATTCTGTGACCCGACCCCAGAAGGCACCTTAGCCAGGGCATGCTAACCTAGGCAATCTCAGCAGCCTCTGAAGCTATAAATCCGAGTCAGAATTCACCCACCTGTACTCTTAGTTTACACTGTAAATGTGAACGGAAGCATTTTATTGTAATTAGCTGGAAGGGGTACAGATTGTAGCTGTTTTATAGAAGCAAAACTATGAAATCTATAAATGTAAAACTGTTATGGCGGCTGTAATATATTCTGAGCACTGAATTAAATTATGTCGTGAAATATAGGCCATTTATTAAACATATAACATCTAATAGTTTTTTGGGGTTTTTTTTTGTTTTTAACGAGGGGTTCCAGATTGACTGTCTTGGCAGCTGAACTTTTCTCTTTAGTGACATAGGTGCATACTGTCACAGGGTGATCACGGCTGTGTCCCAGCCTGGTATCAGTCAGGAGCGGAATGCTCGGTGACTCCCCCAACTCTCCATCCTCTGGAAGACGAGAAGGATTATATGGGGCACAGTACCAGCATCCTGACTGAACCCACGGAGCAAATGTGTCCCCATGCCCTGGGGCAGCCCAGCTGAGCTGAGGTCAGCTATTGCAGCTTACAGTTTCCTTGCTGGAGGAACAAGGAGGCTGCCTTGCAGCTACAACCCTTGCCTTGCCAGAACAGAAACTGCAGAAGTCATGGCAGTGTAAAACGTCACTATACCCTTACCTACTGCCCTCTATTTCTGCTAATGTAGTCACTCCAAAGGGTACTGGGGGCTTGATGCGGCCCCACCAGTGACTGCTACTTTCTTTGACTCCAAAATCAAGTCCCTGCTCTTCAGTGTCTCAGCTCAGAGGTCTCTAAGGAATGGTCCTGAGGGCATCAGCACATTGACATACTATCAGCATAAACCTTTGGCAAACACTGACACGTGTTGATCTAGCGGGAGACCTTAACCGGGGCCAGGATCCTGCAATCCTTTCCTGGGTGCGTAGTTTACTCAGAATAGTCTTGGTAACTCCCTCAGGGCTTCTCTGAATATGGATCAGCAGGAGAAGGTTTCTTGCAAGGCTATGGTCCTTAGGCTGAAGGAGCTGACTCCTTTCACTGATTGTAGGTGGTAAAGAAAGATGGACAAGTTCACAAAGCTATGGATTGCTGAGCACAGGAATGCTAAAATCACAGATTCCCAGTGTAAAGGAGTAACCTCCTTACTAGAGCTACTCAATGATTTTCAGCTGAAATTATTTTCTCTAGCAAATTTCAGGGTTCCCCCCAAAACTCCTTTCTTAGTATCACTGTTTTCAATACATTCACCAGAACCTCTGCAGTCCTCTGCTGCCACTTAGGAGTGGAAAAGCTATGTTTGCTTTTCCTTAAAATCCTTTTCCCAATGAAGGAACAAAAATCTAAATTTTTCTTTGTTGATTACTTTGACTTAATTTTTTTAAAAGATCACTTTTTGTGGGGTTTTCCTTTGCCAATCAATTCCCAATGGAAGGAGAGACCTGTAAACAACCAAAAAACTGGCCAAGAAGCCTGTAACAGTAAATGCTATGCAGGAAAACATGGGGTTCTTGAAGGGTACGAAGCAATGTACTAAGCAAGACACTAAACTAAATCTCGCTAAATCTCAGTTCCACCCCCAAACCATATGATCTTGGGTATCAATAGCACATCTCATATTCATTTCCCATTTCTGCCTGTGCTATCTCATTCTTTTGAAATTGAGTTCCTAAGTGCAAGAAATATCTGTAAGGTGTATGCGCAGCACTAACACAGTGGGATCCTTAAATCCACTGCTGCCTCTACATTCTCCTGAAACACAAATTAACAATGATAGGAGGATTTCTATGCCACAGGAGTATAAGACACTGTCACCACTTCATATTTAAATATTTTATTTTTTTTTTAGGATTCCCTGGTTCACAAACAGACACCAAAACTGTCAAGCTTCCAACTGCTCCTATTAGAGCAAATTCATGGTTATTTTGCAAATGTTCATTAGGATTTTAAGCTGTAAGGGCACTTGACAGAACATCTCGGAAGATTAACCTTCCAAAAGTGCATAAATGGTTCATGCAAATGGTGGTGTATTTTATGGATATAGATATTCCTAGTAGCAGAGACTTTTAAATGGTACTCTCAAGAAATGACTGCTGGATAGTATTCAGTATTTCCCAGTTATAGCAGTTAGCCAAAGAGTCTGATTTCATCAGAGAATGTTTAAAACCTTGCCAGAAATAACAGATCATTGGGTATAGAACAACCCTAAACAAGCCGTTTTGGTGGCAATCTATGCAGAAGTAAACACAGGTTATCCAACAATACAGAGAAAATATGCCATTACCTGAGCTTCACTGCTGCAGACACAGAAACACACCTGTTAAAAAGTATGAGAATGAGTATGTGGGGACACGGCCTGTGCAGTACAGATGATGCTGAGGTAAGCAGACATTATTCTGCTGTTCCTCTACCCTGGTTACAATACAACCATTATATTATATGCGACATTGCAGATCAGGACAGTTCATTACTACAAACATTAAAAGCAACTTGATCATTGGGGTACAATAGACCCGACTAAACCAGAAACTGCATTTACAGCATCTAAGGTAACATTGCAGATGGTAATTTTATTTTTTGGAAAGTTTTCTTTTACATTTCAAGTGCTGCACTTGATGGTTTATTAAAAGGTTTGCCAGAATTAGTTTTATCTAAACAGTAGCAATAAACTTTACTACTGGCTCTTTACTCGGCAAGATTTTGCTTTTCCATGGTCATTGCTATTCAACCAGTCTGTTTTCCACTATGTTTTTCCCTTTGTCTGGTCTGCAACATATTTGTGACTAAACAAATAAACAGCATTGGTTCAGTAGATAGATCTTCAGACCCAAACTCCAGAGTAAATTCCATAATCAACTAGGCTGAATGATGCTTTTAGCAGGCCAAGGCTGATAGTCACTATAATTCACATTCCCTGGGTACACTGCTCCGCAATAAAGCTTGAATGTCAGGCATGTCAGCCAAGAACTAACATACCTGTTTGAACTAGTCTTGTGCCAATGGAAACATCTCACAAACTGAAAACATTTAGCCTACTGTATAATCGTAAATGGATTCTTTTTAACCAAATGAAGAATAATCACTTATACATAAGCACACAAATATGTTAAATGTTAATATGTAATAAAGCCTTAAACCACTCCTAGTTGGCATGTTCAGAATAATGTCCCTGTAAATAAATACATTGAAGAGCTATTAGAGTCCAAGACATTTTTGCTCATCAGTAATATTAGTTTAACGGGACAAACTTTCATTATATTCTGACATTTGGTACATACAGTACATTGTTTATGCACTAAATGTCAGAATATAAAGATGGTTTAGCCCTTTTATTTATGTATTTAGAGTTATTAATTTACGAGTGACCTTATTTAATCAAAACAGCTGTTTAATAAAAATCACATCCACAGATTTCAAAATAGAGCTTTTGGTTCTGAAGAGACATTAGTTGTTTAACACTCAGATATGTGCTTAGCCCTCCTCAGAATCCTTTTTTCCCCTCTAAGCTTGCAACTTCAGCATGCACAATGGTTTAATCGTATATTGTTCTCTGAGTACTAACCCTTTACAAATCATACGACATAAAAAGAAAAATAAGTAACATTGTAAAGACAGTAATGAGAACTGTTGAGCTAAAGTGCCTCTTAAAGAAATCCTAATAAATTCCAGAATTTCTAGTCTTCTGGCAAGCTTTCCATTTAGAATAAAATCAATGATCAATGGTTGCAAACAGTCAGCATCAGGCTTGCATGCCTCCAGAGCAGAAAAAACTCATAGACGAAAGATGACATTTAAAGGAAAAAAGCTGACATTGACTCCATCACTGTCATTGCTTCTGCCATAAAGCAGCTTCAAATATTAAAACATTTTTCATCTGTGCTGCATTATTGGCACCAGAAATTGTTTTCTCTCTGTCTGATACTCACTTGAACTGCAGCAGAGCTCCCCAGAGACTCCAGATTGTTACCAAGGCCTCATAACATATTGGCAGTTGATGTGGTGGTGTTCATGTACACTTGCCACTCACAAAGGAGCCTCCCCCTCCCTTCACACTCATAGGAAAAAGAAAATGCTCCAACAGGAATTTCAGTCAAGTTCAGTGAGTTCACTGACTCGGATGTAGGACCTGATGTGCATCATTTTGCATGGCCTCCTTGAACTCGGTATAGGTTTGGGGCGGGTGGGTATATTATCCACACTTGTGGCTTTGTGCCAGCATATTAATAAACTGACCATTTGCATTCATTTTTATTTTTTTTTTCAAAATCTCTGTCCTCCTCCTTTTACATAAATGCCTCTTAATTCATCTCTCATTCTGTGCTCAAGCTGTTCCCAGGTAAGTGTTTCACAATTCAATGGGAAAAGCAGAGATTTTGTTGATCAGTGCACTTACAATCTGTCACTAGGAGGGAAAGCAGATTTAGATGCACCACAGAAAGTCTTTGCTTACTATAGGATAAGTTTGGCGTATGTTTTTATGCAAACACACCAGTAGTATATAGGTCAGTGAGAACTGGTAGGCAAATAAACCATAACGATGCATCAGTTTACCAGCAGAAGTTAGGCACCTAAATCCCTATTAGTGTTAAAAACACTGCTGAAATGAATGAATACACTGCATTTTGCACCATCTAACAAAACCCACAAACTTAGTATGTTGTCAAGCACTGGTACTCCCTCAGTTTATGAAAGACGATGCAATTAAATGCAGCTTCACATCATCAAAAATGATTCATGTATCCTCCTACTAGGAAGAAGACTGAGCCTTTCATGAATGGAAGTTTCTGTCAGAAGCACTTGTCCAAGATCTAATGTTCAGAAGGACACGGGGCAGCAGGACAGGTGGGTCAGCTCTACCTCCAGTCCCTTTAGAGCATTACAACCATCACAGAGGCTGGAGCCTGAATCACCTTTGACTTATTATCAAGTGCAATAACAAAACAAAGCAAAGGCAGGCAGTAAATTATCTTCTGTTACATTCTACTGTCTGCACACTGCTTGTCATTGAATACACCCACTTGGACATTCCAGGTGTAAAACAGAATGAATGCTGCAATTTGCAACTGTGTCCAGCAAGTTTTTTAAGACCAAGGTCTCTGCCGTGTGACACATAAGCAACATTGCCCACCAGACCCTTTGAGACTACTTGCAGTTATGGGAAAGCAAAAAATTAAGACTCAGTCTGACAGGAAGCAAAGATTTGCTCACTGTTCACAACTTCACCACCTTCATTCACCTTTTGACCAACAGAGCCAAGGGACTGCTACTCAAAACATTTCCAGCAGCTGGGGCATGACAGCACACAGAAGCTGACCGAGGTCTCTGTGCCTGCAGTATACTTCAGCTCTCACGAGCCAGAAACCACTACTGTCGGCATCCCACACACCACCAGACTGGGAATTGGCCTGCAATACTGCTCCTAGTGCCATACTGCCTGGCACCAACCAATGGCACAAACTGATAAAACTGCAGAGTAAAATGTGACCCTAGGGAATTGCCCCACTGTTTGGATGGGGGTGATGGTGCATCTTGTGCTATGAAAAGAAGCTTGAACTTCTGCTGCCGTTATCTTGCTGTGGTGCTGTCTCACCTCACAAGACAGACTTTTCAAAGTGTGGACAAGCAAGGGACTTAAAAGGGTTTAAACACCCCTAATTTGCCCTCTTCCAAAATAGAAACTGAAAGATCCATACCCACCTTGTTCCATGGGCAAACCAGTTCACACAAATCAACCTGGCTGTCCCCCTCCTGCCTACCCCCAGAAGGCCCAAACACCTACTCTAGAGCACCATGCCCTCTCATGTATAGTATTACCTTATTATGCAGACCATTGTGTAAACCAAAGCAAGCTGCAAAGAGCAAATGTCACCACTGGCCCTGCTCAGGGTATCAGCAAACCTCCTGGCTACAGATAACAAAATTTGCAGGCACCAGTACCCAAACCAGCAGCAGGATGGTCTGTTTTAGCAAGCTGAGCATTTAGTTAGAGCAAGCAGCTCTTATCTCAGCACTGACAATGACTGGCTGCCTTGACTGTGGTAAGTCTTTGTCCCAAACACAGTTACTTGCTTTTCACCAGAGCTGCTGAAGAATTGGCTAGCTGTATGCAAGCACTGACAGAGAGGAAAATGCAGGACAAGGATGAGCAGTATTGGTTGAACTCCTACCATAAAAGAAGCAAACCAGAGATGAGAAAAGGTATATTGGAGCACAGAGTGGTGTAAAGGGCAGGAATGAAGGTGAGAGGAGGATGCTTTATGTTGCCAAATGGTTTGGGCTTTCTCAGTGGAAGGCATCCATCATCTCTCCACTTTGGAATTTGCTTTTTTCACAATATCACTAGGACACAGTTTCCTGGAGACTGACAACATTAAAAAAAATTATAGGGTTTCAGTCTATGAAAAGGAAGTAATCATTTGCCACAGACCTTTTGCTGGATATTATCTCATGAGTCATGACCCATATCAAGAGAGCAACCGTTTGAGTCTGACTTGAAAAGCCAGTGGTTGGTAATGTTCCCCATATATTCCTGCAGGTAGCAAGTGATATTTAGCTGAGACGGTCTGTATAACTTGGCTTGCTGGCCCTTTTAACTCAAGTAACTGCCTGAGAGTGAATGACAGACTAGAGAGATTGTGTTGAAAACAAACAGAAAGAAAAATCAAATAAAAAGTATCTGTGTGGGTTGTTTTATTGTGAAAGCGAATGACAGCATTAGGATTTAGACCTCCTAGTTTAACACGTAATGCCTTCCCTAGTTTAATAACTATACACAGAACTACAAGACAGCATATAAAAACATGTAGCGATTTAGTGGATCAGGGTTGCTGTATTTGGATTATCAGGGCATTTAGGGGGGAAAAAAAAAAAAAAGAAAAAAAAAAAGACCACACAGGGAGACAGCGCAAAGAGCCTCTCCACAACCATCTGCCACAACATCACGTGGCTCTGTAAACTGACAGACACTCCTTTAGCAGGGCCCAGGCACGTCAGATGAATCAATCAATCAAAAAAATTCTTATGAAACTTAATCACGGAGGGTCGTGTTAGGGAGTGGGGAACAGATTAAATTACCACGGTATTAGATACGGGAAATGATTTCTGTCAAAACCATCTTTACTGCAATTATAATATGTTAATTATGTATTTCATTAAGTAAGTGGATTAGAGTCTGCACAGATGAAATCACGCTGAAGGCTTTGAATCATTTGCTGAGCAGTGTGGGAGGACTGGTGTGAATGGAACTCAGTTAATTTTGAAAACTTTCACATGCTAAACATGTCCCCCCCCCCC
>VZRW01012473.1:19751-112251 GCA_013398125.1 Aegotheles bennettii
CCCCAACTACAGGAAATAAATGCCTCCCAGATTGCTGTGTAAAACATCCAAAGACCACATTAATTTTAGTGATGTAATCAGATCATGCCTGATGTGGTCCAGGAGCTTGTCAAAGATGCCATAAATGTGTTTGTGTATAACAAAGCTACACTGTCTCTGAATCTCTCAGCCATAGAAGGTAACTTGGACAGGATACTAGCTTTCTTTTAGCCTCTGCTCCAGAACAGAGCACTAGCCAGCACAGAAGGAAAACAAAAATCCCCCTTATTTAGGTACCGCATAGCCATGTATGCAGCTGCCAGCCATAGGCTGCCTGCAACATTTAGTCTGCAAATGCCTTTAAACAGCACAGCTCTGCGGTATCCTGCATCTTTTGTGATCCTGTGTATTTCTCATTCAATAACCAAAAGGTCCTGGATTCATAGGAAAGGGCTAGTTAGTGATGTATGAACAGTAGCCTGGGTGAGCCAATAATTTGCCATGTGCTTCTGTGTACCTGAAACGCTCAGAAAGCGTATGTCAGCACAGATACCAATGGGTGTAAACCAAGCTGGTTTACACCATGGGAGGATCTGGCTCAACACCATAATCCTTATCTTTTTCAGAACAGATTATTGATGTACATAGGTACAGCAAGAAACCACCTACATAAGCTATCTGCAAACTTGAAATGACCATTTTCTTCGTTGGAATTCTGTGTGAGTGAGAGAGAGTGTTTCTGTTTCAGTAGTTAGATGTTCCTCGTCCATTTAATGCTGTGCTCTTGACAGAGAAAAGAACGTGAGATAAGGGAAGATCATGGTAACTATTGTTCTCACTCCCCAATAAATTAAATGACTCATTTTAGAGGTTTATCTCCGAAAGGCAAATTAATGAATAAATAAAAATAAATGTGTCAAGCTCTAATTAACAACAAGTATTGGGCATCTTGTCATGGGATTGTAGTCTTAGCGGTAGGTATCCTTCCATTCAGGGGAGACTACCCCACATATTAAAAATAAAAGGACATTTGGTGTCACAAAGGAATAAATCTTACAGCTCTTGCATATTCCCCTCTTCTTTGGAATAGCTTTCAGTGCAGGAGAGTAGTTTAAAATATATGTGAAAAAATAAGAGCAAAATAATTAATTTTAAAATGGAGAACATATACAATATACATAAATTTGCCTCATCCCAATTATTTAGTTATCAGTAATAATCACAAGGGATTTAAAAGGAGGAAAGAATCTGAGACAGCATAACACCCTGCATGGAGTGAATGTTGGTGTAAATGACTGGAAAAGGTTGGCTGATTTGATGAAAACCCAATCAGACTCTCTAGGGAGATATTACTTTCCTCATTATTCCACTGATTGGCCTTATTTCATCTGAAGAATGCAGCACATTCTTTACAGTGCTGGCAAGCCTCTTTAACAGTATCCAAGGAAAAAAAACCCTATCACCTCTGTAATCGAAACAACAAGGAAATTAACCAGAGTCACTTTCCTCAGGGAACTGTTACAGAACACCCCAAAATCTTCCGACGGATTGGCACAGTGAAGCTGCGAGGCAATGGGGGTGGGATTTTGTCAGAGTTGGCACACAGCAAAAGCCTTTCATTAATTTGCTAAAAGCAACTAAAACAGCAGGCTCAAACCATAACTCCGCCCTCTGCACTGGAAAAAAAAAACAAATAACACTCAAGATGTTTGCTTGTAGCAACCTAATCTTAACCAACAGTGACATAATTTACTAAGGGAGTTCGTTCTTGTGATACAAAATTTGTTATGCCCACATCACTGTGCAGGGCTTTAGAATAAAGCAGCAATTTCAAGTCAAGTACAAAACACACTTGTGAAATTCAGTCTGAGAAGTGTGTTATCAATGGCCTCAAGCTCGCAATAACTGTTAATTAAGTGTATTTTTCATTATTCTTTAGCAAAGAAGCAAGATTTAATGATGTAAGTTAACAATAGATGATAATTTAGAGTAGTGACAATAGTTAAGTTCATAACTTATTTCTTTGTAAGAACAAGTTCATTTAAAATATTTTGAACCGTGCATACAATTACCACATATAGTATCTCACCATGCTGTTTTTGTGGATAAAGTCAATTTGCTACAGAAGCCTCTCCTCTGGCAGTCATGCCAGGGTAAGAATTCTCAGCCTTGTTTTTTTTTTCTGTTTAGGAGGAGAACAGAATTTACTAGCGATAGATAGCAGTGGGCCCACTAGGTTAAAAACTGAGGTCAGAGTCCTCAAACAATGGATCTCAAGATTGCTTAAGCTATTTCCAAACCTTCCACAAAAGCCTTTGTTGAATTACAGGAAATACTGTGGCAGAGAATAAAAATACAGCTTATGATGAGATGGAAAATGAAGCTCAAAACCTACTTGAACACCAACCCCTGGATGCATTTGAATGTCTTGAGACTATCAATATCCTATACTAAATCTAGATTAAATGTAGTCGAGAGCCTTTTGTAGAGAAGATGTTTCTAGTGTTTGCAATAGGACAATCAAAAGGGATATCAGTTTGACTCAAAGACCATGAGTACCCAAAGAAATTATAATCGTAACGCATTTAAATATAAAATGGTTCAAAAGAACCACCTATTAAATAAGCAATAATGAAATAATTATTCAATCTGTTCAATCAAATTGTCTGTTTCAATGCTGTATTTTGTACATTTTGCTCATTGCAACGGACAAGCCTGGGCACCCAAATAGTCAGTAATTTTAGACTAGATTTCCTGATTGGGAATGTGGAGATGTTCCTCAGTTATTACTCAAAACTCTCAAAAATGTCTGTCACACAGAGAATTAGAACTCAGTAATAGCATGCCACATCTATTTTCAGCTGACTCTTTGATTTACTGGATTCTTCAATGCTGTGTCTGAAAATCTGCAGGGATAATATGATGACAGCCTGATCCATTGGCCCAATCAGGCTGTTCTCTCCGTGTTAAGATCACATTTTAAAAGATAGATTCAAGACCAATTAAAGATTTCATAACGTCCTACACTATGAAGGGAGGAGAGGGAGGAGAGGGAGGAGAGGGAGGAGAGGGAGGAGAGGGAGGAGAGGGAGGAGAGGGAGGAGAGGGAGGAGTCAAGGCAGATGCACACTCTTACACCCATAAAATAGCAACATGGTGAGGTAACAGGAAGGTTAAGATTATGAAAATTATTCCTGCTTGTAAGAACTTTACCATTTTGCAGCAGTTTTGTTACTAAGCAAGGCCATCTGAAAGTGAGGTCAGAGCCAAGCTACTTATTTGACTCAAGAACGCATAATTGACATCCACATTTTGGACTCCCACATCCCTGAGGATGTTCTTGGGAAGTCCCCTTGAGTTTTGAATGGTTGCAGAGTATCAGTGGAAATGTGGGAGACATTACATTTCTGTCTCTGAACTGGCTCAGGCGTAATTAATTATGGCTCTTTCTCCTCCTGGATTCATATTGCTATGAAAGCCAGTATATTTGTTCTTCCAGCAAACACAAGACCCTTCTGGTTGTTAAGCCTATCATAGTCACACAATTCAGTATTGAATCTTTTTGGAATGAACAAACTCTCTGGGTGTAATAAAGCCAGAAAACGTCACTACCTTGGGATATGCTTGTCCATCAGTGTACTAGAAGCAAGGAGAGACACTCCAACTTTCAGATCTGTGTTTAGGGAAGTACCTTTGTTAGAAGGTGGTGTCCATGTTCTGGACACAAACATATGCATCTTTATTCTAAAGACACTGCTGCTTTTAGCAACTATCAAGCTCAGTGCCTTGTGACTGTCCATAAAATTCTGAGGATAAGACAAAATTCCCTTTTTTTGCAAATTACGCTTCTTGAGAGTTGCTAAAACCGGAATGACTGATTAAAAGATAAGCTAAATAAACTAAAAGATTGCCATGCTATCAAGCAGCAGCTCCTTTCCTCTCTGGCCCTTGGAAAAAAGAAATTTGAAGGAAAATCTTAATATGACGAGAAGTGGAGAACATCAGGAAAAAGAGATTCAGTATTGCTGAGTATATCTTGAGGAGAAGATGTCAGCAGCTCTGTGGTTTTGTGTACATAATGTGGGGTCTGCAACTTGCATGCTCCTCCTGCATGACTCCATGGTTCATTTTAAGACACAGAAATATCTGTTCTTGTGTTCTAAGAGTTGAGCACTTACAGACATAGTTTCTTCATCAGGCCTTGAATGTCACAACTATCCCTGCATTGCTCTGATAGTGATGTTTGTCCTTACAGAAAAAACTGAATTGCTGGTAATCTAGAGGCTTGACTACTTCCTTGAAGATAGGTCTGCATGGTATTTTGCAAGCCCCAGTCAGGTCCCAAAACACTCCTCCTTGCCTAGAAGCTGCAAGAAGGAGGCAGGTACAGCAGCAATCCTGATCAAGATACCTTAACTTGAACTCCATACTGTTCACATTCACACTGTTCTTAGTCAGCTCATAATTCAGGCAGACCTTCCTCACATCTGCCTGGAGAAAGACTACGTACACCTCCCCAAAGACATGTGATTAACTGCTGATGTATTTATCAAAAGAAAGATCCTTTTATTTTAGGGAGAAACAGATATGAAAATGCATTCCAGAATACTGCAAACCAGCAATCTTTCAAGACCACACCTTAAGCTACAACATCGTGAAGAATTCAGCTGGACAAAATTGCCCATTGCCTTGGATGAATCCAGAGTACTACCCATCACTTATTTATTGTACTTTTCACTAAAGAAGGCTGATTTTGTACTGATGGAAGATTATAACATCTGATTACATTGCACATGACAGGGCTTATATCCTATTCACAAAACATTTCAATTAAATATGGCAATCTTGATGCGCCCTCTTGATCAAAAAATTAAAAACTGAGATAGGAGATCATAGTGCATTTCAAGAGTACAGAAATCAAACACATCAACAACCTTAGTAAATACAGCAGATGAATTGGCTGTACAAAAGACTTGTTCAATTCAACTCCATCGCAGATTCTGAATTTTAAATTAGAATAAGGCAAAATATGTCAAATTAGAATAACCTCTGAAATTCCCCCTATATAATTTATTTAAAATTTCCATCTAAAATTCATTAAAATCACTAGCTTGAGCAGAAATTCAATATAAGGATGTACAGCTGAGTAAAGTCATTTTTCCTGTTTCACTTAGGTATGGTGTTTGGCTCCAATATTAGACATAACATCTCATGAAAGAAAAAAAAAAGATACCTCTCGCTCTCCTTTTTGAAAGAAACAGAGAAAAGCAACCTGCTTTCAAGCCTTGTGGAGTCATTTATCTCATTGTAGAATGCAGTCTGACTCACCTTCTAATCCTCTCCAGCTCTTGTTTATCCCAATAAACAGCTATTGCCTCTTGTGTGTCCTGACTTGGGTTGCTTAATTCAAAATGGGTGTGGTACTTGAAGAAAACTTTCTCAGATCTGTTTTGGGTGAGGTAAAGTACTTTGGGACCTGTTCCGTGCTAGGAAAAAAAAAAAATAAAACAAAATCCCTGCAATGTGTGCTGACCAATTCCCAGAAATGGAAGCTAAATTAACCCATACTGGTCCACAGGTTCATTCTTGGAGGTTGTGTGAGTTCTGCTATTGTTAATCACCACCACTGACAGAAAAAATTAAAATGAGATTCTTCTATTCTTTCCCAAGGGGTCTTAGAGGATAAACAAAGAGATGAAGCCAACAGTTTTAATAATATTTGGCCAGTAAAGCAGCCAATTTTAATTTTAGTGTACTGATAAAATGGTTGGACAGTTCAGAAAGCTATGGAAATACAAACCTCCAATCAACTTCTAAGTTCTGACTTCAGACTAAACCCAGCTCTCAATCAAATCACTTAAGGTTGTCTAGTTTCCTTTGCAGCCTGGGAAAAATCACAGTTTTTGACCAATTGCTGTGGAAAACTATAAATCAGGCTGTGGGCATTGAAAGTTAGACTCAAGTTCACCATATGGTTTGTAAACCTGGGGAATCACTGATGCATTTTGAGCTTCTGATGAAATCTGAAACTTTAGCTGGTTTCACATGGTTTCAGATTCCGTTGCAAACATTTCAAACTCCCATTGTCTTAAAGCATAAATTCTTTCATTCATTCTACAACGTGCTGGAGATCAGAAAGGAAACTTAAGATTGAAAAGAAGAAGAAAGTAGAAACATACAGTTTTCACAACTGTGTATACAACCAGCTTAATGACCCAGACAAATGCACTTAATTAAGCATTTGTGTGCACAATTACCCAGTTTGTGAATAAGGTCTTTACAATTGAGTGTACTAACTGGATGCCAAATGTGCCTAGGTTGTACGTACCCCATCATAAAACTGACCTTACTGAAATACGGCCTTCAACTTAATAAATTGTTTTATCTATTTCAAGGCATGTATAAAACGTCAGATATATTCAGCACATCAGCTCAGTGTAAATCTCAACAGCCAACCTGGGAGGTCAGGTTTTCGTTTTGCAAGATTGTCAGTGGAGCTTGCCCTAGGTATTTGGAAGCTGAGAGAGGTTTTCTTTTTTATAGCCAAGTATGAGAACTTTAATAAAAAAATAACCGCATACTTTTTCCATTTTGGTGAGAAATAGTTAATGTTCCATAGTCTTTGATTTATTTATGAAAAGTATTTTACCAGGAAACACAACAGAGACAGGCCTTCTCATTTACAGTGAGACCCCAGAGAGCAGTAAATTTACATACACAAAGGACTAGCATCAACCCCTGAACCTTTAATGTTTATTTTGATAGCCCACCCTGCTGGTAAGGCCTTTTGTTAAGAAGCCAGGTACAACAAGGCAAGGATCCAAACAAACAACACTGGTAGCTTTGTTGACCAGGTCATATGATGTCCTGCCCTTGAAAAGTACCCCTTGTCTTTTACCCTTTGCCCCTAGAAAATGAAGTTAGTTAGAGTCCCTGTGGCAGATTTAGCATTTCCTTTCAGTGTCTGCCAATCTATCAAAATTCAGCTACCGCTGTGAACCCATCAACTCAGTGCAAAAAAGAACAAGGCTTACCACGGACCCCCTCAAAGTAGCAATCATTTATCCCTTCCTGAACTTTAGCTGACCTTTGTAAGCATGCTAGAAGTTAAAGCATGTAGCACCTTGTCATGTAGGATCTAGGCTGTGGGTTTTTCTCTCTCCCCATTCAGCCCTCAAATCAAAGCTTTTATTTCATTTCATTAATAAAAGTGTTGCATTTAAGACTAACCACTCAAAGGGAAATAAAGTCTTCAACAAGAGGATGTAGTTGCTTTAGCACCATGCAAAAGAATAGAACCAAATAAACCTATTCGGCATTTACTGAACCAGTTAGCATCACTTTGTAGGGGAAATAAAACAAGTGGATTCCATTCATAAAGATTTATTGGAGGGAGGAGGGGAGATATTGTTCACAGAACACAATGATGCATTTATATACAAATCATTGCAAAGTAAAATGCATCAAATAGAACATTCAGTTCCAAAACTGAGGATAGCACATAACTACAATATATTGGCTAAATATTGCAGTGGTTTTGTTTTATTTTTTAAAGCAGGAGGAAAATCTAGATTGCAGTAAGGGTTATACACAGTGTAACTCCCTCTGTAAATTTAAACTGACCTAAGGGACATAATTACATACATCTCATCATGAGACAATATACTTTTTATTTGTTTGAATTTTATTTGTATTGGTGAAACTGACCTGAAACTGACACAAGTTTATTAGAAAAAGGACTCTCAAAAACAGAGTGGGCTGGTCTTCTTACTTAAGATGGATGTGCCAACTTCTAGTATGATTAGAGAAATGGATAACTCACTAACATCTGTGCAAACTACAATAAAAAGGGATTTAGTGTTACCCCAAGGAAGGTAAAAGAGGCTGTCTGTCCATTAAACGCTTTATTACAGTGCCAGCAGCTTTTTTCTAACTCAGTTATTCCTGCACAGAGCTCAGCACTGTGACTGTCTGTCATCCTTACCAGACAGTGCTTGGGGCTTCGTAGTTTTTTTGTGCAAGGTAGATGACAATCAAATGACTCATTGAGCAGGGAAAGCGCCTGACCCCTAGTGAAGGATTAACTACGGAAAGTGAGTGTGATCATGTCACACCATTACTTAGAATTTTCACAGTCAATTTCTGAAAATATGAGATAACTCCTTAAAGAGACAGCCCTTTCAGGAAGCGCTATGAGCCAGCAGAAATTCCCTTCCAGTACAGAGGCAGACAGTGCCATCACAAAGACATCTGCTTAGCTGCTCAGTGTAAACCAGATATTACCCTTCTCGTGACAGCAGGCAAGGTTAAGAGCGAGCAAGATGGAAATCAGATGGCTTAGGCCGTTCAGGTGGTCTAGGCAAAAAGCAAAGTGGTATGAGAGAAGACTTAAATCCTATGTAGTGGCACAGTCTCTGTTTAATTTAATACAAGGACTTTTAAAATAGGAACATTAAAAACTGTGCAAATGTAGGTGGGCGGTGGACATTTCATGTGCTCCCTCTTCTATATAAACAGAAAAATACTCAGCATACCACATGATCACAACTGTCCAGCAACTGCCCAACAAACCCATTGAAAACAGCGAATGTTTTACCATGCTTGCAAGCACACACAGACTGTGTCACATATGGGAATGCCTGTTCCTCCATGGCACAGCTGGACTACTGTACAGAAATCTCAAGAAAAACTACAGAAATGCTGGTGGGTTCACCAGCAGCGTTACAGCCCAGCTTCTTGCCTCTGTGAACCTATTACCACTTTCTCACATTAAAAACCCCCTTGTGGTATAAGAAGAGAGGCTTGACCCATTAATCAGCAAATGAAGAGCCCACTTGTTCTGTTTTTACATAACACTTTTTTTTCCCTGCACAGTTCTAAATGTGATATTCATCAAGTTTCCACCAAAAAAAATAAAACTAAAAAAAAATTCAGCTTAAGAACCTCAAAGCTTGGGCGTGCCAAAATGAGTTAACATCTGCTGCTGCCCGAATCTAATTGAAATGATTCATTATAAAATTTATAGATCTACATAATGTTTTTACATTTCTTTTTCAGAATCACCTTGTTCGTTCTCTCACCTTAGGTAAGCTAAATTCAGCAGAGCTCTAGTTTCCCTAACCGGCTGGAGTTTGTATACAACACTTCCTAATAAAAGGAGGGTGATTTTTCCTTTGACATTGTGTTTGTGATTTTTTTTTGGTGAATGTACTCCCTCAGAGAAAAGCTCCATTATCATCGAACAGAGACCCATTAGGGGCACCTTGGAAATTTGGACCCTTTTACTAGAATCAGGGCTTAAATAGCAGTTTAATTTATGGCAGTTTTCTGGCTGATGGCATTTTTGCTCTCAGGTAAGGTCATCTCAATATATATCCCTTTAGAGAAAGCCAACACAAGAATCTTTTTATGCTTTTTTATTTTCAAGGAGCCAACTATTCAGCTGCTAAAATGTAAGTCACATACAGAATGTATGCATGTTTGATTCTACACTGTTTTTTTTAAAAAAGGGAAGATCCTTTATGTTTGTAAAAAGGAGAAAAGTGAAAGAAAAAAGAATAAGCATGTGAATAATTAGATCAGAGATAGATGCCACCTTTTCTCAGTGTTGAAACTGTGAGGGGAAAAAAGTGCTACCATATAATTGACATAATTGATCTATTTTTTTCCCTTTTTTGCTGCAGTAATTTTTTATGCATGCCATTGTTGCTGTTATTATCCAAGATGTGATCTTGTGTGGTTGATAATACTGACTAGATATGAATACTGGTAAGTACCAGCCAATCACAAATCTATAGTGTCTATTTCTGCATCACCAGGTGCTATCTCATGGGAAATATCCTCTTTTTTGGCAGGCACACAGCGCTCTGCATTATCTGTCATTTTCATTAGATTCAAGCTACAGCTGAGCCAAAAAGACTTAGTTCTAGCATATGTGCTCAAAATGGCCAAGATGAGACTGTCCAAATTCACCCTTTCAGGATTCTATTAGAAAACAACTGGAGTTAAAGCTAAAAATTAGAGCTAGCAAAGTATCTGAATTACATTTGGGAAACTGCAAACACCATAAGCTCAAAAGATTTCCAGCTTATCACAGTCATCACCTCCAAAAGCTCCAAGGAGCCTAAGTCAGCAATTTCTATGTTTTTCAACACTTCTTTTGTACAGACTAAATGTGATGATGTCAACAAAGAAGAACAAGGACATCACAAGAAGACAAAATCCTTCTGTTTTCCAATGGCTCAGGAAACTACAGCAAGAAGCCACTGATTACATGCAAATGCCATATTTAATAGGTCAATGTTATTATATTCTAAGTCAGCACTAATATATTAGTTGGGATTGTTGTTTTTTAATAATTCTGTAGCTAAACTATATGAAATGGGACCATGAGCCTTTCTTCAATTACAATAAAATAGTAATACTGTATCCTCCATCTAATGAGGACAGGCTTAATTGGGATGGTTGCTTTATTAAGATACCTCCCAGGAAACTAATTTGGTATAATGTTAGTGAATAGCTGTGACTGCTGTTTAATTGGGATGGTACTAACAAAAACTCTGCTTAATGGGGATACATTTGGTCAGTACCAAGGGGTTAAGTGATACTTAACTTGGTGTTAAATGGGTGTGAAATTCTGAGTTTTGTTCTTTTAATGAAGACATAGCTAACTAGAGGTCAGGCAAGGAAAACAGGGAGGAAAATGTAATTCTATAGCTATCGGTTTTGTCCTTTTATTTCATTGCAAGAACTTTAAAAGTGGCAAGTGACTCCTTGGTAGCATTCATTCAGTTCCTTGGATATGATCTCTTTTATCCCTTTTCTGTTAAAATTTATTGGTATCTGACTTTTAAACTGATAAGTTTTCACTGAAAGGAGATTTCACATCACTGATTTTCACATTGCATTTAGGAAGAATTTCTAGGGAGTCACTTAGTCAAGGGCTATGAAGAAGTCTCTACTCCACTTCAATCTCTTCGTTTCATGAGCTGAAGCACGAGCCTTGTGTTACTCCTGTACAAAAGGTGAAACTAGCAGAAACATTCAAAATAAAAATAAAAAACCATACCCATGTCAGTTCTCCTGCAAGCCATCCATATGCATGAAAAAAAATGTATTTGTAGTAGAGCTCAATCTCCCATAACAAGCAGATAGTTTACACAGACCTTCCTCCTGCACATAAGCCTTTTACTCAAGGAACTAGGGAAGCAGAAACCATAACTTGATTTCGGTGATCAACACATATATAGGAAGCTACCAACAGCAGTACATCTACCAGCAGTTGTGGTACGTATTAGCTAATAAGTGTTTTATGATAAGAAGTTTTAGTCTATGTAATGTAAACCCTTAATTATGAGCTCTACACCACATCTAAACATTTATCAACAAATATTGAATAGCAAACATCTGTAAAAATCAATCTCTTTTTGTGGCTTATTTGCAAACCAAGGAAAAACTAAATTGTGCATAATAAGCACAAAAATGATCAGAATATCTGCATAACCGGCATAAAAAGATAAAAGGATATCCCATTATGGTACTACTGCATATCTTTGCCTACAATTAGAAATCAAGGTTTGTTAGTGACAGGAAATGTACCTGTTGGCATTTAATAAAAATATTTACAAGAAATGAAGTTAAAGTATATGTTTTAAAACCAAACTTTAGGTCCAAGTCCAAAATGGACCTCTGGTGATTATTAAAGTTTAACATTGCTTTGAGTATTGTTTACTTCTACCAAGTATTAAATTACTCTGTCTTGATTACTCCTATTAGATATTCACTCTATTTAGATTGCTGTGGGGGGAAAAAATAAAAATAAAAAATAAAATTAAATTTAAAAAAATCACATGATGCTTCCTTGGGGCCAAAAGCCATAGAAATCAATGACAGAATTTAAGCTCCTGAAGTTCAAATCAAAGCCTTTATTATAATCTGCTAAATAAGAAAAATAAATACAGAAACTGCCTTATATTTTGATCTAATTTATTGGCACGTTAATGGAAACAAGAAGAGAGAATCTCAAAAAAATTGAGTGAAAGATCATACAAATAAACTTTCAAACTGGCTTTCAGCAAGCAAGTCTAAAGTTATTGAATATGTAAATTGCCTTATTAAAAGAAGAATGATGTCTTTTTCAGCAATCAGTTTAATTATATTGAAATCTTTCAATAGAGAAATCAAGTAATTCTGCATAGTAAAAGTCTTTTCTAAAAGAGACTCAGGTGTGACATGAAAAAAGAGAAACATTCATGAGTTGAGAAACTATTGAAATGCATAGGATTTATCAGCTGTTGCAATGCTGCAAGAAATTGTCATCTTCACCAGTGTCACTACACTGACACCGTTCTATGGAGGCACTGCTGCTATATGTTGTGTTTGGCCTTTTTGCCATGTCACTGATCCTCCATTCTCATAGCTGGTACATTTAAAAAGAAGAGTTTTATGATAATTTACGAGATTCTGATGAGAAACACTCCTAACCCATCATGAGAAGAAAAATACAGGAAGTTTTTTCAACATTTGTTACAACTTTCTTAAAATAGTGATTTATATTTAACATTTGATATTTACATTTATATTTTACACTTCCCTCAGTAAGGTGAGCCCAATATTGACCAGGACAATCATCAGACAAAATTATACCTCAGAATAGAGGACTGAGGCTTCCCTGGAACTTAAGGAGTACAATTTGGTCTTAAAAACATCTGTGCTTAGATCTTCTCCCTGATTTTTTATAGAAACTTTGAAATTGAAGGTCCCAGCTGGGCCTTCTATTTGGCAACAGTGCTAAGATACAATGGTGAAGGACATGAAATCCTTCAGTAGGCCAGGTCAGATGATGCACAGGCTAATGATGATTCCTAGAGATGAGCTACCCTAATGTTTATACCGTACAACAACCAAAGGATTAATGGTCAAATGACCATCAGGACTAATGCTCAGCCAGCTCAGCAGACGTCACTGATTGTAGTCCAAATGTGGCTTTGAGGGCACAAGGAAGATAATGGACCATACTTTGAGAAATCAATCTGTATTTTTCCTGTGGGGACAAACGAGCTTTTTGCCACAGCAAATCTGTAATGCTAATGGAGGCTCAGAAAGGGCCTGGAAGAGGTAAAATACTGCCTTGATTTTGAATGAGGGAGAATATGATTTGTAATTGGCTTGGGTCTTTGAAATTTGCTTACGGTCATTGTCTGCTAAATACTTTTTTCCTAGCTTTGTTAGCCAGGATCCTCAGTGTCCTATGATCTGTGGCTGATGAAGGTAGTTAAGGGAAAACGCTAAAATGGCAATTTGAGTCTGAACAATTGCTGCAAAAATTAACGAAATACTAAAACATTATGCAAGAAGATCTTTGCAAACTTCCCACATTAAACTGGTGACATTAGCTACATTGCAACATGAACTTTGAAGAGTTTTGTATCTCGTAAAGTCCTTGGGGTACTTTTATAACAAATATTCCTCATATTTTTAAACCAAATATGCAAAATGAAACTATATATAAAGTCAAAATAATGAAGCTAAATTAACAGGAAGTTTCTTTAAAAACTATATTACATGTCAGCTAAATATCCAGTGTTGAATGTGACTGATTTTCACTCAGCACATAGAGAACCAATAAAACCAACTTTTTTCCCTATGTTTTTAGTAGTATATGTAATCCCTAGAAAACCTATCAACAGCAAATGTAAAAACAAAAGCACTCCATGGACCTGCGTACTTGTCTCTACTCTGAAACAAAACAAATTCTCAGTTCTGTTCGGGTTAAGGGTTGGTGGTCTCATTTGAGTTCACAGTGGACAGTCATCTGCATGACATGTCTGGTATGCCTTTTGGCACAATTCAGTGTGATTGGCAGTATTTGCTCAGGAGAGGCCCAAGGCTGGATGATGAAGTAAGTTCCATTATAGAATACAGACAAGGTCAGCTTCATGCAGAGAGTAGCAACAAGACGTCCTGGTCCCCAAAGCCTTTGTCCTACTGGACGTACGCTTTTGTATTTTGCTGATACACTTTAATGAAGAAAATGTTTTTCAGATGTTAACTGCTATGTGCATGAAGGTTATCAAAACTGTGAAAAAACTACATCCCACGTACAAGTTAAAAAACAACTGTGCTTATCTACTGCATCTAAAATAATCTAAGGCTGTCATACATGTTTTTGCAATACTTTAGATAGAATGATTGATTTCAGAGAAGCTGTTTAGGCTGTGTCTCTCAGGAAAGCTGTCCACAGAGCACTAACTAAGAATAACTGTTGTGTTTTAAGAGTTATGCCCAGATTTGAGAGGCCCACCTGCAGAGCATCTCAAAGTCTGCAAGCTTGCATACAGAAATGGGATTGCTCAGAGCTGGAATGCAGCATTTGACACGACTGTCTGAGCTGAATTTTTCTAACGAAAATCAGAGTTACACTAAAGCAAACCCTACAGTAAAGCAAATCATTCAAACCCAATGAAATCACAAAATTCAGCATGAAGTTAGAGTTAATAGAAATATTAATAGTAGTAATTCAAGTACCTTGAGAGAAATTCTCATGTTACAGCCTGGTTTTCACTACTCAATAGTTCACGTGACAGAGACATTCAATAAACTGAAATTCATCTTATGCAAGTGGGCAAGTAACAGTTCTCAGTCCTTGCTTTAACCTCAGTGCTTTGGTACCTTCCCTCTCCATGAGCCTAGCCAAGACCAAAACCTCTGCTAAGACAAACCAGCAGCTCACAGCCTGCAGGAAAGCTCATGAAAGAGAAGCCAGCTTTTGCAACATGCCCCTTAACAGAATTTTCTTCATATTTTTCTTCAACAGAAAGTAAAGAGTTTGCTTCTCTTACTTGGTGAAACAAGAGCCAATATACATGCAAAGATTGCCATAAATCTCAACTCCACAGACAACATAAGCTTGGGGACTGCTCCTCCCCATCCCATGCCTTTTGCAATCCAGCCCAGTTCACTGGAACTGGGTTATTAATTACAGTCTATTTCTTCTTGGTCGAGGTCTGTTCCCAAGGTTACTAAGGAACATTGATACTATTCCACACTGTGTACTTAGTAGTCCACCTAACCCCCTTCTTTCTTCCCTCCTGTACGTAAAACCATCTCTCATTTGCATGCTGACAGACAGTACAGCTTGCAGGGGTGAAAGCAAAATGTACAGTAGATAATGTATCAAATTTCTTTTCAATCACAGACAACAAAAAAACCCCTAACTACCAAACAAGTTTATTCTGAAGTTAAGAAAGAATGCACCTTACTGGAGCCTCATGATGCTACTGACAGATTATTCCCATTATATACGTCTATTTACTTTGCTAATCAATTAAAACACTGAAGTTAACATATGCCATATTAAGTGGTGCATATGCTATGAAACAGTTTGTTAAAAAAAAAAAGCAGAAATACTTTTTGTGAACTTCTGTTCCCATCTGATGTTTTAAAACAGTCTTGAAAAATTATCATTTTCTAGCCCCAACACAAAAGCAATTCTCCCACCCTCTGCCGAGGCAGCTGAAGTTAATGGAGAAGACCTTAGGGGAGAACAGAAGCAAATTAAAATATCCCTTCTTTGGCATGAGATTGGCCTTCCAGTCTTGCAGAAAGGTCTTAAAAATGTTTAGGGGTAAGTGAAAGAGAAATCGGCTCAGAAATCTTGTCTTTGGGCAATAAAATTTGGCTTCAGGAATCTCCTGATGATAGACTCATTTCTGCAGTTCCCATGGGACACTATTCCCAGCAAGACTGGACATCTAAGGAGAGAGCCACCCCTAAGCCATAGTACATCCTAGCATATAATGCCCCATACCACTGGAGTGGCTTGATGGCTTAGGATTGCTGTCACACATACGAAAACACGGAAAAAACAGGTTTTTATTTTCCCCTGCTTGGAAAAAAAAAAAGGTGATTAAAAGGAAAAAAAACAAACCACAAGACATTAGAGAACATTGGTTGTTGGATTCAGACTTCCAGGCCTTCCCAGATGGGACTGACAAGCAAACTGAGTGTGAATGCACACTAATACTTGTCTATGAATCCAGAGAATGGGTGAATATGTATAAAATCTACGTTCCATGGGGCTCCTTCCTGCCTCATTTAAAATATCCATACACCATTCCCACTGTTTCTTCGGAATGGATTCTTCACCATTACCTATTTAGTAAACAACTACATGCTGGTCTTGGACTAGACCAGAGGTACCAAAAACTGAAAAATTAAACCAGCATTTTAAGAGTAACTGTTCTAGTGTGGTTAAACAGCACTCCTGAAGTGCCCCAGGCTTCACACATCATTCTGATGAGAACATGTCACATTCTGATACTGACATGTCAAGCTTAGGAGGTTTAGACAGGTACAGTTAAATCACATTGCAGCATTGAACTTCCACTTCTAAAATATTTATCTTGCTTGTACAACAAGTCAGGATGGCTGGCTTTACAAAGTTGACTGGCCACAAAAATAAAAGAGGGGGGAGGGTGGTTTACTACATCAAACAAAAATGAATGGGGGGAGGGGGAGCGGAGACAACCTGTATTGCTTTCTACTTCCTATGCAGACTTGTGCACAACTTGTGGAGAAAAAAAGAGACAGCAGAAGTAGAATTAGCTGCTCTGAGGATTCAGCTTCTCACCCCTTGCCAGCACACCCATTTGAATTTGGAGTTCCAGGCTGTCACAGACCACTAGACTCACAGGCTGTTCCTTTCATTGGTGGAGACAGTTCCCGTGGCAGGATAAATCCAACTTCAAACCACCTGTGCAGCGCATAGCCATGCTGACCAGATAAAATTTGAAGTTTTAGTGCACGGCAGGCACCAGCAGGCTCAATTAAGGTGACCTGCTAAGCTAAATTTGCCCTGCCACCCCCTTGACAGCAGAAAAGTTCTCCTTCTCACAAATTTCTCCTGTTGAAAAGCAATCCAAAAAGCTTTTCAAAGACCCCTGTATGCCAGGCAGGAGTAATCACTGTGGAGAGCTAAAGGGGACTCATGCAGTGCTATTAGCTTCGGCACTAAACTACGACACCAAATGATAAAATCAGTTATTCTGCTCTGAGAAGTGAAGAGGAATGTATGTGATGCCTCTTCTTTCTTGCCTTTCCAAGGGAGAAGCAAGGAAAGATCTATTTCCACCAGTAGTCCTCAGAATCCCACTAGAAAGAAGAACAAGCGAAGGCATTGAGACGAGCATATGGATGTTAGCTAAGGATGCATCTGAAGTATGGTAGCAAGAAGTACTCATGAGCACTGTCCAGAGGAGTGCTTTACATCCTACTACGTAGTATGTATTTTTTGTGCTGATAGATTTTGCTCTAAACAGCAACAGCCCAGTGCAGTTTAAAAAAAGAACTGGATGCTCTGGCCAAGACTGATGTCAGATATTCCTGTATCTTTGTTTCCCATCTCCAATGGACTCCTTCTGTTACAAAATCCACTGGAAATATTTCCTGGCAGTATAAGGATCTGTAGTTATTGGGAAACAAGACATAGTCTACTGTGTTAGAGGGAAGTGCTAACAGTACTGGACTTCTTTTTCAAGAACACTTAACTGCTTGATAAAGCCTGAAGAAACTGCAGGTGAATTAAAGCAAAGCAGCTTGTAAAGCAAGCTCATTTGAAACAGCCAAAGTTTCTTTCAATCTGCAAAAATTATGTATTGTTAATTTTTTAAATCAAGTCTTGGGCCATAATGTCCTGGTGTTTCACAAATTGAGGGAATATCTGACCAGCTTAGCAACAAACAATGCTGTTTTCTAAATCATAATATTTTTCACCATTGGCAGAAGTGGGAACAGAATATAGATACTACTATGTTTTGAAGACTGCACTAGAAGAGCTTGAGAGCATCCCAACTACACAGGTCGGCTGATTCCTGTGATAGAAAACCTCACCAGCCAGAGTTCTCTAGCCCCAAATTTTACCAGTGGGAACTCACTCACTCCTTGGTTGAGGTTCTTTCTGGGAAGATTTTTCTATTTTTGTTGTTCAAAAGTTCCTCTGAACATGCATTCTTTAATCCCCAAATTTTTGTTCTATGTATCACTTCTCCATCTCTCCTTCCTAGACCCAAAATCAAAAATCACACCGTGGATAGAAACAAGTTTCTTGCAAGGTAAGAAAAATGTCAATTAGAAGTTATGGTCATGATTCTAAACTAAGTATTTTATAAGAGAATGGCTGAACCTGAGTCTTCTTCCTTGTGATTCATTTATTTCATACTTCTTTTTTCAGCTGTGGATCCAAGAGCAAGAGATTGTTAAACTCCACATAAAATACAAATACACAAATATCTTTGTGCTAAAGAAATTTCTGATTTTATTTTTTTTCTGCATTCTTTCAGTGTTGGAGTCAAAGTCTTGGAAACCAAAGGTCCTAGAGTCAAAGTCCTAGACCTTTCAATGCGACCATTTTCCATGAATTTAAATCCCTTTGTCCCTTTAAACCAAAAATTAAATGATATTTTAGGAACATGACACCTTCAGGGTTGCAAGATCCTTGGCTTAGGACCTCCGCAACTCTAATTCCTCTAAGGTTTACAGCTTTTACTAAAAAAATCAACAACATGCTAATAAACCACAATGGAAAGTAAGAAAATTCTTGGTCTTATAACATAGCTTGCTTTCTTTCTTTCTTTCTACACTTTCAGTCAAAATATTTCAGTCCCAGTACCCAATTTTCTTAAAGAATTAAAAAAGGCAATCTTGTGGTTCAAGCCTCAACCTCTGATTGTTTGATGGCAATCAGAGGTCAACTCATTTTGAACTGCTTGATCATGTCATTTTACTTGACCATTTTTGCATTAATTGCAGATCACATCGGCTGTAGCACAGTATTCTATAAATACTTGAACAATCTGTTCAATAGAGTGATAAAGCTAAGCAATTTAAAAAATAAGTTGAGCTATGTCACCTTCTTGTCAACTAAGCTACTAATTTAACTATATGTAGAACTTATATAATGAACTGCTATGCTGAGCACCGAGTAGAATTTCTAGTTATTCGCTTTCAGTGCTCATTAAGGTGAGAGATGACAGGACTGGCCACGTGTTCCTCTGCAGCTGGATATCACCGAGCTTATAACTAACCTGGCTAGAACAGAATTAAAAACACTTATCAGCATTTAAGGAATGGAGTATTTCAGCAGTAGGTTAGTCCTGTTTGCCCAAGCCTTCATGTTTTACTGTTACTACTGTGGATGATAGTGGCGTTTTAATTATTACAACCACTTACATATACAAAAATTTCTTCCCGCCCTCCTGCTCTGTCCAGGCCATGATCTCTAAATCACCTCGCTCATCCTCATCCTTACATTCCAGCTTTTGGGGGCCATTTCCACCTCCTACACCAGGTCCTCATTGCAAAAGCTGTTTTTGAAGAACCTGAACAGTCTACAGCTGCCACTCTCACTCTTAAGCTGTCAGAGAACAGGTTTCTTTTCAAGGGCTAAATTTCCCTTGGTGGTGCAAATGGACCACAAGGAAGCACCTCGAACCTCTGAATCCAAGAACCCTGGGAGCAAGTTTGCAACAGTTAGCAGATAGATAAAACAGCACTTTACTAGCAATTCCACCCTCTGCTTCAGAAACACCTTTGTTTTTTTAGGATCCTTCCTTTGAAACACCTGCTGTACCAGGTAACTTCTGCAAAAAAACCCCAGCCTGTTGCCTGTGGTCCCTCACTTGGGAAAATGCTAATTTAGACATCAGAGAGAGAAGATTATCACATCATTATGAAACACACACAAACATAAAATGTCATGTTTCCAGTAGCATTCACTGAGCAGTTCATGGAAAACCACAATTTCACATTTCAAAGCAAACAAATAGTTCCAAAACGTTGTCTCCAGCAGATTTGTGTCTTGGAGTCTTAACTATGAAATCTATGGAGACTACTCAAGGTCCATCCAAGGCTTTTCCTCTGCTGGGATATATAGGAGGGCTCCATAGAGTCTAAATTCTATCCTGTCTAGTAAATTATGAATACCATCTGAAATTTTTCTCAGGTGAGGACTATTAGACTCTTTATCTGTCTGATTGCCTGGAGCTCATAGGAAGTGAATACCCTGAAACCAGTATCCATCTGTCAATTTTTGAACAACAGTTTCAAAGAAATTTATGCATGGGAGGGACCTACAGAACCAAGCAGGCTGTATGACTGCATATGTTTTGTTTCCATAGGAAACTAGTCTAAAAGATGACCAGCTTTAGTTTAGTTAGATTATACTGCAGAAAGCCTTAACGTACAAATGTATTACTGGATAGAAATCATTGTATGCTTCTGGAGAGCTGTTCTTACTGAGTTCTGTTTGCTCAAAGAAATGACATGGCTTAAGTTTTGATGCATATCTCTTCTTTAAGGCATGTTATTGCTGAGAGAATACTTGTAAGTTCTCACATGGATTTCAAGTGGGGCTGAGAAACCTTTTATTTGCTGAGAGCAAAATAGACCTTACCAAAGCATTTGGCAGACCACATAAAAAAAAAAACAAAACACAACACCCTGAAAAACAAACCAAGCCAACCCCCCAAACAAACAAAACAAAAGATTAAATAACTTTCTCAGGCCTCGTTCTCACAAATTTTCCTCTTAAAGAATTTCCATCAGAGGGCATACAGAATAGCACCTTGCAAGCAGAGTTTTGCATTGCTGGAGTCAAAGAACACAGATTTCTTATTCCTATTGAAATCTTACCATCTATTAAGTCAGTGCAAATTATGGACCAGGATACCTTAAAGAGTCTGAACCTTTCTGCCTTCTGCTTCCTGAGTAATACAGGGCCAAAACTGCTATTGCATAAGAGTGAACATCTTCAGGATTTAGCTGCTATTTTAGCACACTTTTAAGAGCTTGAAAAAACCACGCTAATACAAATAGGAGAGCAACTTACTGGTTTGTATTTAAGCCTTAAAAACACAGACTTCTTCCTAAAAAATTTTTCTGTCAGAGGCAGGTAGGAGTTCCCCTTCAGTTACCACCTTTCTTTTTAAAAGACTCTCTTACCCTTACATTTGAGAAATTATTATGAATCTGTTTCCATTCAGCTTTCAAAGTACAACATGAAGAAATTGCTAGAGCTAAGGAAGTTCTTCCAGTATTTCTTTAGTGCAGGGGGAAAGAAGTGGTTGCAGTTTACCCTTAACTCCTTCCCACCCACAAATACAGTTTTCTTTCCGCTCTCAGAATGTCTGCTGGGTTTTCACAGAATTTCCAGGTACTGACTGAAAATGAATGTTTTAAAAGGCCAAGTCACCCTGCAGCCAATGCAGCAGTAGTATATATGCATGTCCTGCAGAAGAGTAAAGCCCTTATTTAATAGGACTTTCTCACATATCCTCCACCTCCGTGTCACAACACAACAGCAGAGTTTCCTCCAGTGTTAGGATGCACACGCAGCCAAGAGAGCATGAGCTTGCATACACAATCTGGTCTGGGTTCCCTGGATAGCTGCAACAGCCCACCCTTTCCAAGACAAGAACCTTTTCCTGCTGCCAGTAACTTAAAAAGCCATGTCATTCAAATAGTTTAAATCTGTCCTGAGGAATCAAAGTCAAATCACATGCCTGATGGGAGCTGTTAAGACTACACAAAATAGAATTTGTTTCATTTCCTTCATCTGTTAAAAAAAAAATAAATTCCCAGGAAATTACATTAATACTATTGAGATATTACGATTTCTGTTTTAAAAGTTAAGCACTTACAAGATAGGGAATACTAAAATTAGGCAGTCCATATGACTTCAATCTGCTCTCTACTTAAGTGTAGCATAAACTGTCTCCAATTACATTAGTACTTTTCTCCACACCAGCCCTGCATCACACAGTATATAGTGAGGGCACCACAACGCAGAGAAAGAGGCAGCTATTCCAAGAATACTTTTTCAGCTCTCCATTTGGGTCTCTGCCTCACGCATTTGCTGCAAGGAATGCTGAATTTGACATCATATACCAGAGAATATGCATGCCTCAAAATTACTGATGTCTCTTCATAGGGAGATGGACAACACTGTTTTTCCCATTTTACAAGCAGCAGAGTCCTTGAATGAGTCTGGGTCATAAGTTAAAGCCTCTTGTCTCCTGGCCACATGCAGCTTCCAGAGACACACATGTAATTACTGCTTGGTTCACTTTATTTACTACTGTAAGAGCTTAGGAAGCCTGCTATTCAGGCCCTATACGCCCCATGGTGAGCAGCTGAATTTATGACTGAATTCTCTTGCATATTATTTATTCTCACGTTTTAGCCATGTCTCTCTCACAATAACAAGTATTATTTTTAACTTTAAACTGCTAGAGCTACTAAGGTAAGGAACTTGCATATAATTACCCAATATAGTCCCTTAGTTTATTTCCAGAAAACAGTTCACCCTGTGCTGTAGAAGGTCGGGATGGGTGGCAGGAGATGTGGAAATCCCATTTTTTTAAAAAGTATTACATGACCAGGGAGCTAAAGAAAATGTGAACTCATGTATGTACCAGCCAACACCAAAGTTTAGCTTGACTGAGTAGCTTAAAATTCCAGCATTTTCTAAAAGTCATGATTGCATGCACAAAATAAAGAGCTTGTTATGTGCTCAAAGTCCTAAAGGTTCTCTAGTTAAAGCAGTTATAAATTGTTTACAGGAAAGCAGTAAAAATAACAATTCTATTGTTTCCTACATTCTTCTGACTTCCCTTATCTCGCTTTTTCAAAATGGCACTGCATCCAGCAGAAGATGATATTCTTTTTCTACCTTGGATCCTTTTCACATGACTTAAATTTCTATTATAGCTTCAACTCTGAATTTGCAAAGAAGGAAGGAACAGGATGTGAAAGTTGCAGTAAGAGAAGCAATTTATGTGCAACGAATATTAGCTTTTCTACACTGTCACAGTAAGTGTGATAAGAAGTAGGCACCCATGTACTGTATGCACAGAATGAAACCTTTCCTTAGCAAACAGAAACTGAAATGTTTGCCCAAAGGATCAAGGATTCACACTGCAAAAGACTAATATTAGAGGGCAAGATAACCAATTAGTGTTCTTAGGCCATGTGCAGAATTGAGTATTATATTTGACTCAGGTACAAATTTCATCCTTCACCCTCTATAAATTACCAGAGCAACAGAGACTCGGTGATTATAGGAAAAGTAATTTCTAACAACATCTACGTTTGAAAGCATAGGTAAATTCAGATACAATTTAACATCTAAGAAATTATCATTAAAATAGGAATCATGTTCCTATTCTAAGGTCTTATCATTTTTTGGTATGTTTAAATGCAGCCAAGAGAAACGTAAATTGTGAACTTTTAACAGTGGTTTCTGACCACTGAGCCTGTCCTGTTTAAGTCAGAGAAACCCTTTGAAGAATAAGGTACTAATCAAAGTCAGGTTTGGCTTTTGCAACTTGATCCCATACATAGTGAACTGGAACATGAAGTACCATAATGTCTTAAAATACCACTACAGATTTTTTCTATCCCTTCCAGAATTTCCAGGCTCATCCTATCACCTATGCTTGTTAAATACATCCAACGAGTGGTTATGTAATAAGCATGGTAACATCTGGAAGACTGCAACATTCAGCACTGTTTAGTTAACATTTAAAAGTGTGGGCTCTGTAAAATTCAGGTGGAAGAGCATTGATCCATTACCAAGGATATCTCTATTAAGGAAATACAGAAGGCCGTGTGGACACTGACAACAGTCCAGCATATCATTATTGTTGTTGTTATAAACGATAACTAAAATTTCCTATTTAATTTCACTCTTCAGAGTACATCCATCCTGTTCTTTTGGCTTCTTATTCCTTTCCCCCCCCTCCCCTCCTTCTCCTCCCTCCTCCTCAGAAAAGATAAGAAGGCCCACAGTTGGCCTGACACATGCATACCATCCCCATTCTAATAATGCCCCTTACATTAGTGCCAGTCAAGCTTTTCTAAAGCACTGAAGTAATTCTGCAATGCCCTTACTGCTGTGGAAACTGCTGAGCAAAACCTTCACACAATGGGTCTCCCCGGCATTCTTTAACCCTGTTGGTGATGATAAACTCTCATAAATCCAGGTAAATCTTTAATTATACCTTAGGAGCACTCTGATATTGTAACTATGAAGTAGTAATAAAGAATACGCTGACAATTAGCTCCAGTAAGTCTACACTTTGTTGAATAGGGGGAATTGCTTCTAGGGTTAAGCTAGAGATGCATCATGGGTTCTTGGCGCTGTTTTTGGCTATCCTTCACTAACCAAAATTTCATGGATGTACAGCACAGAACACCTCCACTATTTTATCTCCCATACCTTTTTCCTTTTCTCTGAAACATTTAGAGTTCTTGGTATTTGAAAGCCATTTTGGTTCTGGAAAAACTAAAGACATAAGTAAGCTTTTTCTGTGCATGGCCTTTTCCAGTAGCAGTTCTTTTTCACCACATGTGTCTCTCCCAGCCAAAACCAGCACATCATCTCTGGCTGAAAATTAGGAAAGGTAGAGTGGCTTTGAGGTTCTGGTGATACTGGCAGAAAATCAGACCATGTCTGACTGAAGGATAAAGCTTTGCTTTTAAATGTCACTGCTACATTTGCATGCATTTTGTACTAGTGTATGCAAGTTAGTTATACATTAAGCCAAATCATACATTTTAACTTGTGTGGATAATGCTGAAAGAATAGCAAGTTCCTTTACTTTGCTAATTAAATCATCTTGAAAAAAGGTCTAGGTAGTAAGTGACAGGATTAACAAGGGCACTTTGCTGGATTTTGATGTTTTCTTGATTAGATCAGGAGTAATTTATATAGAAGCAGTATTTGACAAAGTGGTTTTAGCAATGTGAATGAATGCACAACCCTAGTTTATCTCAGTATCTTCATAAAGAAGCCATCTCAGCTGTCAAGGAAGCCCAGCCAAGAGTGAAACTGACCTTAGCTCACAGATAAGCAAAAGGTCAGCAGAAAAAAATAGTGAGAAACATTATTCTTAATTCTGATCCTTTGGGTTAGCTAGTGCTATTCCCAACTAATGTAATATATTGTACTGAACTTTAACAGGTCAATATTATAGGAATATTAGGTCTAAACCCCCCAAAATTGTCACTTCTCTAATTTATTTTCTGCAAGAAATAATGGCTTTCCTCTTATTACAAGGAGCTTGCTGAAAAGATTGTGTGAATAGGGAAGATTGTGTGAATAGGGACTATTTAAAATAGATGCACGTCAAGATGAGAGACCTTTTTTGAAATAGTGAGGTAGTCAAAATACTTCTACTGACAACAGCCACGCAAATTCTTAGCTTTTTCCAAATGTGATTCCTAAACCTTCCTATTTCTAACTTAGAAGAAATAATAAACTATCAAAATGTTTACATACAGTGCCTACCACCTGAGCTCTCAGACTGCTCTGTCAATATCCTATTAATTGCATTATAAATTTTATAGAGCTGGAAAGTATAAAAATTCCCATTTTACAGATGTGGAAATGGGAATATTAAGAATTCATGCACTCAGTCACACAGGAACCAGCAAGAAGAGGGCTAGAATGAAGATCTCCAATCGTCCAACAGCAGAGCTTATTAGCCAGAAGTCGAGCAAAGAGAAGCACTGCATTTGTCCCTGTGATTTCAGTCTCCTAGACATGAAATAGTTTGGTACTAATACAATAGCAACACATTTCCATGGATTGGTCCAGGAGGACACCAATTTGGAGCAAGTTACAGTAACTCTCTGGTCAAAAGCAACATAAATAGACTTTTAACAAAATAAAATGCAAAATAACAAATGGTAACAAATATTTTTTTCATTGAAATATTAAAAAGGAAGGCAAATAAAAGCCAAGGAGGATTATTAAAAGCTACCCTACCTTCATAAAAATTCAGTATTGGTAAAGGCAATAGCCTGGATTTAGTTTGCATATGTTATATTAATCCTGGTCATACTTAAAATGGAAAATGGAGGGTGTAAAGAGATCACATCCAAAGCACTCTCCTTGAGATTTTTAACATGACAAAGAAAATCCAAGATCACTCACAGAAAATGAACTGGGAAAGGCGATACCCACTGATTCCAACCTATCTTTAACAGATGTCATTCAGGCATTGAAATTTGTTTTTATTTACCCGACATGTATCACTTATGTTTTAGCAGATCTGTATGCAGATCTCCTGCTGCTAAGGCAGCAGGATTTATCCTGTACTCTGGGTCAGACTTTCTCCCGTTCACACTCTCACCATAGTCACCTCTTAGTGTGTGCACAGAAATCTACTGCAGTAATACAAAAGACTTCAGTCTGTAAAAACCAAACAATGTTGCAGTCCTGAGATCTCAAAGCACCTTGCAAAAAAAAAATAAATCACAAAATAAGCCTTATAAACAACTCTAGGAACTACTTTCTCCATATATGCTTTCAAAAACTTTTTTTCATGCAGCTTCCACGCTGAAAAAGAAGTTTCTCTGGGAGAACACTTTTTTGGCAAAACTTGAAATCACAATTCTGTGTTTTCAAAATAAGTTGCAGCAACATAAATCACCCCAAAAGGTAAATCTTAAATGAAGTCTTTCAATTGTAAAACTGTTTATGCTTACTAAAAACAATACAAAACAAACCACATACATTATTTATCTAAATAACTGGATACAAGATCAGTGGCAAATATCCTGTTGGCTACAGTTCTTTAGAAACTTATTTCCTTACTTCCTCTGCCATTTCACATTGTTTTTATTCCCTTCCTAACTGTGATTCTGGGAATAGTCTATTGATTATGACTCATTCCGTGAAATTACACACAGATTTGGAAATCCACCACTTTCTTCACTTTTGACAAGTGAATTCAAACTATATTAGAGTTTTAGCAAGCTCAAGGAACATGGTATATCAAACTTTTGACACAGAGGCTGCCACCTGAAGCTTAACTGCCCATAAGTTACTCTAAAAATTCAGAGTTCATTAGAATAGAAGTGTAAATAAGTTCTTTTCATCTTACTATATTTTCTTTCAACAATGTTAGCGCTTACATTATGGGGTTCTTCACTCTTAGTCCTTTTGTTTGTTTGTTTTGATATATTTACTAATATATAATTTTTCCCAAGGTACTTTTGAATAGATTACATACAGCTTCATATGTTGGATGAATTTCAGCTCTTCACATGCTCTTAAAACACTCAACACAAACACTGCTTGTGTGATCTAGGCTTTGGAAGGGTTTTTTACTAACCAGAGTAGGAATAAACTGATGTCTACAATTTAGGATACTTTTATTAGACTGCAATTTCGATCCAGCTAACAAGGCTCAGATACAGTCCCTACTCTGCACATAGTTTCTGCTTGAACATAGATAGATTTGGGTAAACTTCTTTGCAGAGCTTGGTTTGATTTTCTGCTTCCCTCTGTTACAATACAGATTGCCCACATCTGATGGGAGAACAAAGGGCATAAAACACTGTTGTTATTATTATTGTAGTTATTAAACTCTCTCAAAAGTTTGATTGGTGTGTCTGATTATACTCCCAGGATTACTGCAAATCCCAGATCTTGTACCAGGAAAGATTTTCTTCAGGTGAGATAACAGGGAACTTGGAGCCAGCAAAAGTTATCCCTTTCTGTGTTATGAGAGTTGATTTCTTTCATATGATTGTTTGCATTTTTTACCTACTAGTACTTCATGAAGTTCTCTTCTGTAATATTTCCACATTTCAGAACTGCGGCACTGTTCTGTTAGTAAAGGCTTTATAATTATTTTAGGGATGTGTTTATAATATAGATAAGTACTTATTCGTTGGCAGGTGCTTCGAGGTTTACGGGGGTGAAGAGGAGAGGATGTTTCTTAGCCAACAAGGATCCTTATTTCTCTTCAGAGGCTGTCTTTGACTGTTATTCCTGCTGGCAGAATCCCAATCATCCCAGTTCAACATCTCTTTGGACAGATCCAGAGGATTTTCACTAGCAGATCATCTGCCCCATCTCGCACATCATCTTCTCCTTGGCTTGTTACTGCTGTCATCACATAAGTGCCTCTGCAGGCACCAGGAATCACTTATCATGCACTGATCCTCAGCTAAAAGTGTGGAAAGCCTTCTCAAGGCTGCCAACACAATAAATAGTTAATCCTCAAAGATAAACATCAATTACAGTTGCTATTGGTAAGCTACAAGCGCAGTGGTGGAACAAAGCAAGCAGGTTTTTTTCCTTTCCTGAACCCGTAAATTTTAAGAAGCTCAACACCTAAAGGCAATCAGTGTTTGCTATTTGGAAGTGAAGCCACTATTCCTCTAATTCTGAGCCACATATTGACAGCTTGTCACCTTTCAACTGCTTTCCAATCCACCAGACCAGAGATTCCAAAGAAAGCATTTTGTATGGGTGCTAAACACACACATTCCTGGAGTTCTAGTGATCAAAAAGCACAGGTATGCCAGTTTTTGGACAGCTAGTTAAAAGACTTGCCTATTTTTTTGCCTTGAACCCCTCAGATTTGTTCGGTGTCTGTGATTCAAATAAAAGATCAAGCTAGATTTACAAGAAAGAAGTATTAATGTAGTCTTTAAAAAGATTTTATCTATCACATTGAAAGTTAAAATTGAAAGTTAAATTAAAAGCAACAATGCCAATGATAAAAAAATATGTTGATAGAAATGTTAAATAGGACAATTTTACTGTAGGCAAGTGGTTTCCAACTTCAATTGAATTCCTAATTAAAGCCATGACTGCTATTTATTGTGCAATATGCTTATTTGGTGCTGCAGCATCTGCTGCTTGAAAGCAGCATTCACCCTCCTCTCCTGGGTTAATTTAAGTTCACTCGCCTCCCCTCAGTTCAGCACTGGAGTCTCACAGAATGGGAATTCAGCACATTGCAGAGATTTAGTACCTATTCTAAAGCCCAAATCTTCTTTAATAATCATATTCTAAATACTAAAAATCTTGTTTAAAAGTGGCAGGGACTGCATGTAGAACATCAAGGTGTCTCCGTGCGTGCCATTCCCTCCAATGTGCGTGAAGTGTCCACAGTTTGAAGTCCTCTGTTAGGAGAATTGGATGATTAAGGGGAGAAACCTCCCTTTGCAGCCCACAGTTCTGTCCCCACAAATGCAGCTGCCCTGAAAATAAAAGGCAGGGCAAAGTGCTTCCTTTCTCCTCCTCTTTACTTCTTCAGCAGCCTCAGGCACTGATTTATCACCAATTAAGGTTCCCTCCCAAAGAATCCTTTTGGAGCAGTACCACAAGATGCAAGCAGGGATGCAGGCTACAAGGCTGGGTGCTCCACAGACGAAGGGCAGGATTTTGTCTTTTCTCTGCATTTCTTTTGGAATTTAAATGAACAGACCGAAACAATTGTGGGGTAAAGCAGGGGTCAGCATGAGAGAGCTTTTTGCCCACAGTCCCATACGGAAGGAGAAGGAAGAGGCCACAAAGGGGAAAGCATTGCACAGCAGGCCCTCCCCTACCAGCGCAGCATCCATACCCTTCACCACACAGGGCAGCTGCTGAAGACAACTTGGCAGAGGTGGCAGTTCCTCCAGGTAGGGCCCAGACATAAACCAGGACCAGTGCCTAACTTAGAGTAGTGTCCCCAGGCTGACTGAGCATAGGCACCCGCTTCTTCTCCACAAGGAACTGAGGTGCTCTTAAAAAGACTGAGTAAATAAACCTCTAATTCCGCATGAGCAAACGCCTCTTTTCTGCTGGGGCAAGAAGAGTGCAAACTTTTGTGCCAGAAAGTCAGGAGTTATGCGCTGTCCTCAGAAAGGTATAGCCAGTAGTGTCAGGCCTACAAGCTTATGTTGACAGAGGTGGAAGACAGAAGTTTGGTTAAATTAACCCATGAAGATGCTGCATAGACAACAAGGGGCAAGATAGACCCACTTCCTTCAATGAGGGTAGGGGAATCAAGAAAGCATCACAATAATCACACCAAAGGCTGGAAATACACCTAAATATTTTTCAGACAAACATCTAAAGCAAAAGTGTTCATCTGAACCAACTCACCCATTCCTAAACTTTCCAAGTTTTCAGTTACCCAGAAGAGAGTGTCAGAACTGAACCATCAGCTGGTTGGAGACACGAGAGAACCAGGGCTGAAGGAGATCCTAGAAGTTACCAATCCTGTTTGTCCTCCCTCAAGTCACGATCTTTCTCCAGGTGTTTGCACAGCTGCACACAACCCAGCAGAGCCAGATTTCAGCTTTTGTTACCTGCACAGCAACGTCCCCATTTACCCTGCCAAGAAAGGCAGGGACCAGCTTTACCCTATACCAGAGATACTGCTGAACCAAGGCTCCTCCCATACAGTCAGTCCTTTGCATCTCTCTCAGGGTGCTAATTCTGGTAGTGGATTTTTTGTTTATTTGTTGTTTCAGGACTTATGTAAAGCATCTAGTTCTTCACGTGACAGCCTGGAGGTCCATCTGGCTGCTTTGTCCAGGGCTGGCTGTACTAGGGCCAACCAGGAAACAAATAAAAAAAAATTGAAAACCTTTGCACAAAGAGCATGTTATTGCCAAGGACTATAAAATACGACTGAAACATTAAAGAATTTTTGGTGGCTGTCTCAGGCAGGAGGAGAATTATATGTTAAAATATAAGAATTCTCTTCCAGCATAGTTTAAATTGCTTCACAATACTGATTAAAATAACAGAACATTATAGCTTGCTTAACTAAACATTGTATTTCTAAATCCATTTTCAATTGTTTTCCTTCAATTTAAACATTTTGAGCAATTTTATTGCTATTCATACCTGCTTGATTTTTTTATTAGAAATTAAAATGCATTTTTTTAATCTAGGTTACAGAGTGCTGGTACATTTAACTCTTTCAGATCTGCAGACTGAGCACAGGAGAGCTATCAATGGCATAAACAAAGTGCCTGCCCATTAGATTAAAATATTTATATTAAAAAACACTTTTTGGCAATAATGGCAGTTGAAGAAAGAAAGGAGAAAGAAATTAACAAAGGACGTTGAGGGGAGGAAGGTTGAGGAGACAGAGGTAGAAAGCTAGAATAAAGCAAATCAAAGTGTGTGACAGCTTCAAGATTAACATTCCATTTTGCTCATTCATATCCCGTTACATCTGGGGAGCTTCTCTCCCTACCCCCCTCTTGGCAGGAAAAATAAAGCAAATAACCCAGAAGTTTTAAGAAATAAGAAAGTGAACTAATTGCAACTAAAGAAGTATCTTTTAGACTGCGAAACAACAGTGAATTGTAAATACACTTCCGTAGCAAGACAGGCACCTAGAGTTCTTCTCATACAGTGAGTTAACAATTATCAATACTGAGAGACAGCCAGCCTTGTCTGGAGACAAACTACACACCGTTTGAAAACCCCTCTTCCAGCTTAATGCCTCCCACATTTCTTTTTCCCGAGCCACCCTTCATTCCTTCTCTGGAAGGCTTCTCCCTGATGGCCTGAACCCACACCACCACCCTTCATAAAGTGGGAAACCCCCCTGAGTACCTAGGTAAAGATGGTGTAAGTGGCACCACTGCATTTATACCTGAACATTTGTAACTTCCCTAAGTCAGCAGGGGATGTTCAGAGACCACTAAGTGCTGGTAACCACATCAAAACATTAATTAACACAACTATATTCCCACACAAATAAAACATTAATATGGTAATTTCTAGCCTATAACCAGCTGGTATCTTTTCCCCAGCTATATAGATAGTAGGATTAACAGTGCAAAGCAAGTATTTTAACAAAGTCAAATTAATATCACCTTTTCCCTGTTTTATAATTCAGAATCAAACAATAAATTATAGAAGTCCTTTAGAAACCATCCCTCGTGATTTCATGGCTCCTGGATCCATGCTCAAGGTATAAATCCCTTTCAACCAAGTCCTCATGGTTTCTGTTTCCCCCTGTTTTCAAGGCTACTCAGTGACAGGATCTCACCCTAGAAAACTGTGACTATCAGATGGTCCTGCTCCACTTTCCACTTGCTGTCACTGACTTTCTATCTTCTTTCCCTAGCCTTTTTCTCTCAACATGTTTGAGATAAAACAGCCCACATATTATTCAAAGGTAGTTGCTATGGATCTATTGTCATACAGACAAAGAACAGGAAGACAAACACTGTTTGGTCCAAGATAAAATCGAGCCAGAAGGGGTTTTTTTCAGGAGTGGTACTTGGTTAATACTTCAAAATATTTATTTTTTTTAATCTTCTCAGGCTCAAGCTATACTTGTCAAAACACACACATATCTATTTCTCTTCACTCTGCAATAATTTTGGCATTGCCTTCAATGATAAATGCATTTCATGAACGTTAACACATTATACATACACAATTTGAAAGAACTATGGGAAAAACAAGCAGCAAAAATATGAGCAATGTCAGTTAATGAAAAGCTCACATTTTCAAACTAGTGTTTGGCTAATTAAAATTGAATTAAGTGACTACAACATTAACTATGTCAACTATTTAGCATAAAAAGTTGTTAAATAGATCATATTGTATGTAGGAAGATCCTTGCAATCTTTAATTGTAAGAAATAGTCATGTACTATTTAATTGCACAACTTGGTAGGATATAAAATTCAGTTACATGAATTATATTTAGAAAAATATTTTAAAACATTTTGGTTTTAAGATCATGGAATTTTATAGATAGTGTAATAGAACTGAAGCACATTCTTAATTACATAATTATTCTCATTTACAAAGCCCAGCTAACAGCATAGCTGGTCTTGTTTTTACAGTCTAAAGTAGAAAAAGTCATCAAGTTAAGTGCTTTGAATTTACTTTCTAAGAAATAATTTTGAATTCTTGAATCATTTTTCTGCAAAACTCTGACCAAAGTTAATCCAGTATCAGACCATACAGAGTCCTCCAATTATTCATTGAACCTGTGCTCCTCATGGTCATACATACATAAACGTATACAGAAAAAAATTGGCAATTCTTCAAATTGATAGTACCTTACCATAATTAACATGTTTTAAAAAGGGCTACAACAAAGCCTGACAAGCCTGAATATGTCCAATGAAGATTTTGGGGAAAAAAAATACAATTATTGTCATTAAAAATCTGATATGGGAAAATTTGAATCCTTCTTTTCCCTTCATCCATAAAGAGACTGTCCTATTTCTTCATCTAACTCAATGACCATCTTTTGTTTTCAAAATTAGATGGGTTTCATATCCTATTCACCTCCCAGCACACACAGGCAGTTATTAACTTTTCCAAGTAGTCCATGCTACATGTTGCTATATATATACACCATCTCCAGGTGGGACAGGGATTAGGTTAGAAAACCACCCAGAAAAAAAAATAAAATCAGGTAATACTCAACATTCATTAAAGTAATTAATTTTACAAGTGTTCTTCACCCTCCTGACAGTATGACTCACCAATAGCCTGTTGTTGCATACATGGTTGAAGGACAGAAGCACAGCATAGATAACAGTAAGAAGAGCTCTAAGCTGCTCTTTAAGGACCCCTGAAGTCCTCATCTCAGCAGCACTTTTTTGCCTGGTTTCACACACCACCACCTGCTCTCCCTCATTATCAGTCAGGAGTTTGCCTACCAACTTAAAGGGGAAATAGCCTGACTGATAGAAGATGATGGAATGAGAAACGTGCTTTCCACAGCCAGGACAATGAACACAATTTCTCTAAATTATAAAATACCAACTTTTTTTTTTAATACAATTCTAAGTGGTAGCAAGAGCCGTCATTTCTAGCTCTACATACAACACTTTGATGTAACTCATCTACCACTAACTCATTTGAAAGCCACATTTTATGAAGCCTTGCGCTAAACTACAGCTAATCGTCTGGGCATGGCTCAGAAAGTGTACCAGTGATTGTAAGGAAGTGAATAAACAGCAGAGAAAAACAGATTAAAGAAAGACTAAAGCTTCTCTTCAGTTATCTTTGTAAAGAAATTCACAAAGCGAAAAGATGTCACGAGCCTCTGGTGCTTGTGCCAATCATGCATCCAGCAGCACTTACCACTGCAGCACAGGCAGACATGCTTAATGGATGCCCGAGGCCATGCCAAAGTACTGTATAATCACAGGCATCTTTCATGTATACCCAATTCCAGGTCCATTTTTTGGATGTCCTTTTGTTAGCAGCACAGCCACTTAAATGGATACTCAAGATTATACCAAAATATAGCATAAGTCTATCAAAACCATTGTGCACCAAGGCTGTAGCTCCTGCATCCCGCTCTTCATCCCAGTGGGCAAGAAGCCCTCAGACTCATTGCAACAACCACACTGTTAGACCCAACCTCTCAGAGATTACCAAGTGAAGCAACTCAAACAACACAATTAAAGACCCAAAATACAGGGCTTAACTTCACTGTGTACAACTCACATGCAAGAAAGGAAATCTAAAAAAATAGAAAACAGGAAAGAAACTTAACTACAAAGGAGAAGCACATACAGAGTCCTTACTTTGGCCCCAGCAGCTGTGTCACTGGGGGTCAGTTTGTGGAGCCATCAGACCCATCTGCATTCACTCAGTGCCTCCCTTCAATTCCCAAGCTCCCCTTCTTTCCTTAGGAAGGCCTAGTCACATCAGGTGATATCACTCAAGCAACTCCCACGGCTGTAATTCTGTACAGTTGGGTTTTGTGGGGTTTTGTGGCATTAAATCTCTTTTAGCTGTCAGTTTCCCCCATCTCAATTTCCCCTGATTGTCTTGTTAAAATCAAACAATACACATTGTTAGCAGACTAACACATGCTGTCCTGGATAGAGTCACACAAACAAAATGATTAACTATAAAAACCAAGTGGTCTTTATACCACTTGTTGAACCCATTCTACCTTAATAAATCAAAGCTTTGATTCTACAATTAAATTCTGTTTCCAAGTTTAATAAGGAATATGAGCATATGAAAGCTAATAATTATATGGCAAACTGATACATTTTATTGCCATCCTTTGTAGACAGGGTGATCCACTGGATGGCAATTCTGTTTTAAAGTGCTGTTTTGTGAACATCTCTTATTTACTTTACACTCATTCTTGCATTAATATTTATCATGTCTGATGAGAATTGGCATAAACAAGTATAATCAAGATTATTTTAGCATCCTTATTACACAAATGCTTTTGGGTAATTTTATGAAAGATAAAAACATGATTGTATATTTATTCAGAGCTACAAGTATCCCACAGGCCAGTCATCTTATCAACAACCTGACTAGTTTTATAGCTACAGCTATAATTACAGTTCAGCAGCAACATCAACAACTGAAGAAAGACCAGTGGACTGGAGACATGAGAGGAGAGGCTGAGGGTACTAAGTTTGTTTACCATGGTAAAGGGGTGCTTTAGGGAGAATCTAATTGCTGTCTTATACCAGCTAAGGCAGGGTTATAGCAGAGACTCTTCTCAGAGATGCGCAGCAAAAGAACAAGAGGCAGTGGTCAGAAGTTGCAGCAGGGGAAATCCAAATGGGCTAAGAGGAAAAAAATAATTCACAGCAAGACTATTTACACTCTGGCACAGTTTGCCCAGAAAGGCTGCAGAAATCCCAGCCATGGAGATTTGAATTCTTTTGACTGCATAAAGCAGACAAACCTTGAGCAACCTGCTCTAATTTTTGGTATAGCCCTGTGTGGAACTAGGGATTGGGCTTCCCAGCCCCTCAGGTCCCTCCAACCAAAATTATCTGATGCCAGTGCATGTGTAAAACAAAGCAGGAGAGTATCTGCACATCTTCTGCTTTGCATGTGATGAATCCAAGCAGCCACCACAGAGGCAATGTCTCCTAAATCACTTCTTTTCTTGGACAAAATAGCTGCCAGTATTAAATATGATACACAGGAGAAAAAGGTAACAAAAAGATGGAGAAACTTGTTTAGTGCCAGCCCCTGCCCTGCATATTTTAAACAGCAAAATACCTTGAGAGTTTATGTCAGTCTGAAAGAGCTCTGCCTAGCTAAGAGAGCTTTAGGCTCTTTCCATGGCTTTTGGATGCAAAAACAGCTTGGTAGGAAACAGCAGGAAAGGAACAGGGTGTTTTGCATCCCACTGTTTCTCTGGGGGAACACAAGAGGCAGGATTCTCTCTGCTTTAACAATTATTTTACCTTGCATCAAAAGCCAAGAAATCCCTAGGTCGATTATCCCAATACCTTAACAAATGCAAGACAGCTACTTAAACTAAAAAAGCTTTCTCTGTTGACTTTTGAGCCAAAATGGCATTGTATATTCTTAAGTCCTTACATAGAAAATTTTAGCACAAAAGCTTTTTTATGAGGCAGATGACTTTGTGGGTCATTCTTATGCTAATCTCACAAAATAGTTTTTGGTTTTTTGCTTCCTGGTAGAATAGCAAGTCCTTTGGTCTTATGTTGAACATTTTTTCCCAGCTGTAATCTGTAAGTACATCATCATTCAAGACTCTGTACTTGAATGTCTCTGTATATCCAGGTTGACTCTAGGCTCTCAAACAGAGAGACATACACTGCAACATGGATCAAAGTGGGTACTTATGCTAAAAGTCACCCTGCAATGGGATCTAGGGACATTTAGGTTGTCAAGTGAAGACAGAAGATCTACATTAGGAGACTGCAGCCCAGAATAACTAGACTCTCCCTTTACCTCCGAGGGTAATGGCATTAGAAACCTATATAGCACTTTACCAGCTACCAGTCATTGCTCTCTCTGACGAAGATTTGTTCCTTTCACTTGAATTACTAAGTTTGCAAGCCAGATCTTATATGGTAGAAATGTTTCCTAAAATTTGGATGAAGAAATTGTTGCAAAATGAATGGCAGCATTTAGAACGTTTTGCTTTCTCAGGGTTTCCCCCCCCCCCCTTTCTGAAAATGAAATATGAGTTACTAACAGAAGATAATCTACTTTCCCTTGTCAGACAAAGTTCTGTTTGTCACAAATGATGCAAAGACTTGATGAGAAGCTGTGCTGGTTTTGGCCGGGATAGAGTTAATTTTCTTCATAGTAGCTAATACGGGGTTATGCTTTGGATTTGTACTGAAAACTGTGTTGATAATGCAGAGATGCTTTCAATATCACATGCTTCTCACACCACCAGTGAGCAGGCTGAGGGTGCACAGAAAGACTGGGGACACAGCTGGGACAGCTGACCCCAACTGACCAAAGGGATATTCCATCCCATATGATGTCATGCTCAGCATTGAAAGCTGGGAGAAAAAGAAGGAAGGGAAGGGATGTTCGGAGTGATGGCATTTGTCTTCCCAAGTAACCTCTACATGTGGTGGAGCCCTGCTTTCTTGGAGGTGGCTGAACACCTGCCTGTCAATGGGAAATGGTGAATTAATTCCTTGTTTTGCTTTGCTTGCACACACAGCTTTATTTATTAAACTGTCCATCTCAACCCACAAGTTTTCTTACTTTTACTCTTCTGATTCTCACCCTCATCCCAACGGAGCATGGGGGGACTGAGTGAGCGGCTATGAGATGTTTAGTTGCTGCCTGGGGTTAAACCACAACAGAAACCCTCACGCACAAAAGTTTAAAGAAGGTGATGAATAATTTTTGATTAAATCTTTGACATGAAAAGTTTGCAAATCCATTTACTGCCAGAAAAAAAGGAGAAGATTTAGTTCTCTTACAGCATGAAAAAGTGCAAACATAAGGAAAGTCATCTTCTATGATTATATAATGATGTATTCCCATTAGACGAATATTACAAGCCAGGAAAGGGGAAAAGGTCAGCAAGATGACTAAAGATTTTATCAAGAGTTTAAGTATCAGTACTGCTTATTACTGCTCATCGTTAGCATCAGTATTACTTACGACCAATCACAAGTGGGAAGTCTGAGTTGAATCTATATAGTTATATTTCATAGAAAACAAAAGAAACAGGACTTCACCATTCCTCTCTACGCCATGCTTCTGGCATGGAGCACTATGGTTTGGTATTTTGTTCTGATGGTGTTGTTACTGCTGGGAATTCTGATCTGCAAGGTGAGAAAAAATCCTATTTGAAGTCCATTGTTTTGGGCTCAACTCCCCAGTCTTGACACAACCTCTGTAGGACGTGAATTTGAATAAATTGGATATGCTGCTTTAAATTATGACACATTCTTCCTGTGTACAAGACTGGAGTAGCATTTACCTATTTTCATAAAGTAATTTCAGTTCATGCTTATACGAATAGCATCTAGTCATGTATAACCAGAAGATGTTGGTATTAATACAGTATTCTATTTTTAATTGTACATCATAGAACTAGCAAGTGACACTTACACATCTTTATAATCTAATCCACATTTATTTCTTTTTTACCTCAGTATTTTCCTTTTGCATTTTCAGAACGCACCTCTCGAAGAAGGGGTGATGGAATCCTCAAACCAATTTCTGTGATTTGGGAGTGAATCACAAGGGTATGAAAACTGTAATTAGCTTTGGTAATGTGACTGTAAATCAGGCAACCATACAACTGCAGTTAGGCTTTCTGAGATGTGAGGTTAGGTGCAAGGGAAATAATCTTAGTTTCTTCTAGTGATCACAGTCAGTGAAACACAGCCCACTGAGGTGCTTAGTCCTCTCTGTTTTGCATTAGGATAACAACTTGAATTTTCTGATACTCTAACAATTGCCTTCATCAGTGTGACCCTCCCAGCCACAACTATAGGCAAGGTTCTAGGAGGCCAACAGGCTTCTAAACACTATGCTCTCCAGTGCAGGCAATAGCCAACTTTCGTGTCCAAGAAGGAGACAGCCTTTGTGGTGCAGGAAGCAGCTGTTTGGCTCTGCGATCTGACTAGGACTGAGTGACCTTGAAGCTTAGAGAGGCTTACAAAATGTACATATTGCCATATCTAGCTCAGGATTTGACCTTTTGCACGAGCTGATGAGGTTACTGTTATGAGAACTTCCGTATCATGACATAAGATATAGCTCCATTTTCAACACAGGCTTTTCAAGTATTGCCATACAGCTTAAGGGATATGACTTTATTGCCATTCAACTTTGTCTCCTATTAAGAACCAAAATTTTATAAGTCAGTAAGTCATGTCAAACAGTAGAGTAATATTTGAGATGTCTTTGAATAGGGCTCTCTGCATTCAAAACCATTCAAATACCTGCTTCTTTGTTACTCCTCCTGGATTACAGCCCAGATTTTTCTGAGCATTGCCCCTGAATTCCAGGCTGTGCTGGAGAACAGGGATGTCTGGCTGAGGAAACTGCAGCCTTTTCAGAAGAATCAGACACTACTTTGCTTTTTGAAGCAGTGCATCCTAATGTATTTAGACAACTGCCAGGTCAGTTGCAGGCCCACGGTTTTGCATTGTTTCCCAAAGAGGAAATTCAGTCAGAGATTTTTCTCAGAGGGACTGACTGCAACTCACTCGAGACCTGTTTGGTATCATTGTATGAGAAGATAAACCGAAAACATTTGTCTAGAGTTTACAAGAGAAAAATGCAAGAGAACTTTGATATTAAAAAACCACAAGTATTGGAAGGGGAGAAAAGGTAAGTTTATATCTATATTGGACTATGAATCCAAAAGGAGGTAGGAAACTAAAAAATGCAACGGAGGCTTTATAGATAAGCTTCAGCACTTAGCAGTGAGGGATGACCCTTTCGTAAGGTTTGAAAACTGTACCACATCCTCTCCTAATTTATAACTCAGAATGATTTGTCCAGCAATGTATTAATTAAAAAAAATAACGTAGCATTTTAAGACACTGTCAGCCATCCACTGATTCAAATATTTTAACAGCAACATCAAAAACTGTCGAAGTTTTCCAGGCAGTTACAGTTTGTCAAGGATTGTTCCAAGGCTATAGTTATTGAGGAATTTGCTCTATTTAATTGTGTAACAGGCTATAGGAATGCTCACTCTGTTTCTAATTTTCATGGTACAGTCTTACTGATTGTAACGAGTTGAATGCATAAAAAAAAAATCTTTGATTCATGTTGAACAGTTTTCACTGTAGAAGATTTGGCCTTCAATACAAAGTGTGTGTAGCTGCATGACCCCTTGGAAGGCAGCTTTGAGTCCCTGGGATACTGCAGCAGAACAGATGATGGCTCTGAAGCAGGGATGTAGGAAGAAACATATCAGAAAAAAGGTACTTTATGACTCTGGGTGCAGTTCTGCAAAGCTCTTGCCTGGTCAACAAAACCTGTTTGAGACATTCTTACCCCAGTCTTTGGGCCATGGTCCCACTTCAGCACTGCTGCTCACTCACCCTGCAATCTGGCTTTAAAGAAATCCCAAAAGCCCAGCTCCTCTCTGTTGCTAGCAATGTCAAAAAGACAACTTGCCCAACCCCAGTTTCACTCTGTTATGTGCCGTTGTCTCTTTGACCTCTTTGTCCCTAAATGACCCTTCTTTCTCCCTGCATGCAGTCCCTCCTGCCTGCTTCTCCTCTCAAAGCTACCGTTAGTCTGGTATCTCCACATCCTGGCTCACTCCTCCTTCTTCAGCACATGCTGTCTCTCTCTGCCATGCAGTGATGCTACCAAGGAAGGGAGAAGTATCAAATTCAGAGAATCATCAAAAATCATTTCTAGTGGACAATAAAATCTATAACTGTATAATTATTATATGACATCATTATAGGGCACAGTGAATGTTGTTTACTTGCCTTAATTAGGTACTTCCCTACTTTAACATGTTTGCATTTCTTTTAAGTTTAATCACATCTATTGAATTTTGTAGGCTTGTAAAAATTGTTTTAGGAATAATTACAACACTCTGGTTATTTCTTTTACCCCCAAGTTACTGAAATACACTCTCAACTTCAGCTCTATTTTAACTCAATCTTTTCATTAGGGAATATACAGAGATTCTTGTATTCCGGAACTGAATTCTGTTAAATTATATTAAATGCAAATTTCATTTGTAATTTCTTTACTTTGAAACTGAAAAATAGTCAATTAAGGATCCTATTATAAAAATTAGTGGCACTCATCTACAAATCTCAGCTTGATAATCCTGACTAATTTTTTAACCTCCCAACAGCTGAATCATAAAAAACTATTTTGAGACACAAGATATTTTTCACTCACAAGTAGGTGACAGGAAGATGTTCCCAGGTGGAAAACTCTGTCAGAAGCAAGGACAGTTATGCTGTCTCCCTGTATCATTTTTCTCTGTAACAAGTAGTTTTCTGACTCAGATACTGACTGAAGCTCCTGAATTCTACCTTTCAAGTGCATTTGCCCACTAAAGAAGAATAGAAAAGCCCAGTGTCCATGGAGACTCCCTGCTGCATTCTGGCTGGGAGTTCTTGAGCTCCTGGAGGCCACCATGGCTCTGCTTCTCCTACTGAAAGGGAACCAGAAAAGGCAGTGCCATCATCATAGCCCACATCCAAGATGTGCAGCTTCATGTCAGCACTGAAGGTGGAAGGTAGGAGGAGAGGGAAAGCACCGAGCTGTGATGCTAGCTGGCTATCAAAAGCCAGGTTGCTGGTTCTAAGCGAGTGATGAGGCAAGGGGAAAAAAATAGTTTTCCATGGCTGTGGAAATGCATACCCACTGCCTCTAAATCTGTATTAGAATTTCCAGCCACCAAGATGAGAAGCTCCTACAGAAGCCCTAACCCTTCCCAAATCCTCCTGTGGGAATACAAATTTGTTTGGAAATTAAAAAGTGAGGTTTTATCTTAAATACTTTTAATGATGTCTGCATACAACTAGAATCTCACTTTTTTTTCTTCATCTACGTATTACATTAGTGGAAAAGTCTGTTAGATTATTGGGGTTTAGGTTGTTGGTTTTTTGGGGGGTTGGTTTTGTACGTGTGTGTATTTTGGCTCATTTAAAAGGGACAGCCTGCTATAACAGGTGCATTGCAGACAGGTGCTGCATAAGGTTCCCTACATAGCTCTGCCAATGCTTTTCAATCATGATCTACAACACCCCTGTTACTTCTGTGTGGGGCCTCCTCTCCACTGCAATTGCCAAGGTTATGAATTATGCCATCGTGTATTGATTTGGACAAATGTCCACTACCTACTAGGTCAACACCACTGAACTTGGTTTGCAGGTAACACAAACCAAATCTCGGGAGGCTCAAGCTGAGCATTTAACCCACTATGCATTCTCTACAGTTTTTCTTTTTGATTCAGTCACACATTATGTACCCTGACTCCCATGTAGAAGATTTGTGGCAATTGCATGATGTATGAGGTGCCATTTGTAAAATATTATTTAGTGTAAAACATGATGTTTTTTCTGTTGATTTACAAGTTGGATTTATAAATCTGCACTTCGCACAGTTTGAGTTATATATCTTGCCTCTGATTTATAAAACTCACCAGTAAATCTTTAGCAGAAAGTTTTGATTCAGAAATCATTATTTTAAACATTAGATTTAGCTAAAACATTCAACTGCTTTATAAGTCATGAAATGGATTTACATATCCTGATCTGGATTTACAAATTCTACAGTGGATTTACAAATCATGCTGAGAAATTCCTAAATAAAGTGCTTTGATTTATAAATCTTCACTTTGCACTTAGGATACAAGTGACTGATTTATTATTCTGAAGCTATACAATAATGATTTAGTTTATAAAGTCCTACTTTTACTTTAACTTAAAAGTTCTGATTTATAAATACTGATTAGGTTTACTGCAATGTAGGCAACAAAACGTAAAATTGCTTGGTCCAGGGCTGCTTTGCAAACAGCTTTCTGCACACACAAAAGGCAAGACATTTCCAAGAGGTCATAGGTGACCAACTGAATAGAGTTAACAGCAGGGCAAAGACAAAAAAATGGAATGAACAAACTCTCTATTTCTTGCTAATAAGCCCAAGGTTTCAAAATGGAACATTTTGACTACTCTGTCAAAATCATTTTTCAGTTCAAAAAGCTTTTCCTAACCCCAGTCTCAACCTCTAACTACAGGGAAATAGTATGAGCGTCTCCAACAACTCCAGGAGTTACAGGGACTTCTGTTGAACATCATGAGGAGTTCCACTGAGCACTGGAGGAAATTTGTTGCTCTCAAATGAACTCAATGGTTTCCAGCTTTTAGGCTCTGATCAGATGTCATTTATTTGCACCATTCCATGCCAGGTGTCTTCAGGTTTTCAAAACCAAGTAGAAAAATAAAGTGTAAGAGTGAACAAGACCTCTGTGAATGCCTCACCTCTTTGACGTGCTCCAAATACACTTACATAACCAACTGGGCATTTAATATTTTAGATACTTGAACAGAAGTTCATCGTTAATACCCATCAAGGACTCAGAAGGGATACTAGGTACAGACAGAATTGTCAGATACTATAAATATAAAATGCAGTGGAATAGAAATTAAATAGTCCGTTTTCAGTAGAAGCCAAATTTCCTGGAAATGTTTTGGTAATAATTTTTTTTAGAAATTACTAGCAGAAAAAGCAAAATTCAGAGTATTTATCTGGAACCCATTGAAGAAACCCAAGTCAAACTGTGGGACATAGTGCCAGAATTCAACCATTGTAGATGAAGCTCCCTTTCAAAGCTCACTTCATAAATCTTTAGGAAATATGAGCAGGCTAGAGAATCCCTTTGATCTGAAGGGGATTTTTTTTTATCCAAATAGCTCTATTAGAGGGTATCAGCAACACTGACTCTGGGAGGAGTTGTCTCTCTAACACAACCATAATGGTTCCATAATACAAGGTTGCTGGAGCACAGGGCTGGAAATCATGATTATTGATTTTATCCTCGTTTCTAACAATGAATCACCAAGACCTAAATCCTTCCAGACATTTGGGTTCCTAACCTCCAGTGGATGTTAGCTATTTACTTAACTCTGAGGGTATGATGACAAAGGTGTCTTTAGATTATCTTTTCCCTCCTTATCCATGAGCTTCTAGCTCTGTCCAATGGGTCTCAACCACAATGTATTGCATCAGTATGCTGGGAGCTGTTAAAGACTAATTTTAAGGCACGGTGAAGCTAACACTGATCCTCTACTCTCTTTGCTCTTCCTCCCATCTCCTCAGATAAATGTCCAAGATATGTAATATAATTCTTCAGGAAACGTAAACAAGATACATATGAAATTACACTCTTTGTTAACCTTGAATGCTTTTTTTAATTAAAATAGCATGTGAGAAACTAAGAGCATGTATTGTGTTCTCCTAATGACTGACATGCTACCTACAGCATACTTGATTTTTAAAATATAATGCTCAAAATTTCAGTTTACCATTTGTAAAATGGAGATTATATTTTTGAAACGCTGTAAAATCTATGCATGAAAACTAAATATAAAACCGAGGTATTATTTTATTACAAAATTATGATTGTCAGCTTTCTGAAATTATTGCATTTCATTTTCCTGCCAGATTTTTGGGGTAGAAGTAATAGTTACACAAGATTGAAGCCCTAAAACTTAACAAATAAAATGAAGACCTGATCCAAAGCCAAAGAAAGGAATGACAGTTCTTTAATTTTCTTCAACAAACTCTACATCGAGCTGCTTCTTGCTGATCCAGATAATATAGTTGGTACAAATTCCAGTAAGCTCAAATGTAGATGCAAAAGTGATCATGTCTACATGCACATATACAATATACTCACTTCAGCTATAACCAAGTGAATGGTTCTAGTAGGGGTGCCCAAAAAAATTCACCTAAGTCTCTTTGTGAATGTGAATTATCAGTTACTCCAATTCCACAACTGCTGTGTAAATACATTTGATGGTTTGTGACTGCAGCAGTCTGAAACTTGATTTCTATATTTACAGTAGGTTAAAATGCAGCAGAAGCATGTAAATGCTGCACCATACTAGATATATGCAGAGTATTTTTTAAATTTACTTTTTACAGAAGATTGTTGCCATGTCCCATGAAAGAAGAATGGCATTATGGGTTTGCTGCAGAGCTGGATCTCAGCCCTTCCTCCAGCCTTGTTTGTTTCCCTGGGGCAAGGCCTAACCCAGGAGGGCCACAGCAGCACCTCCCAAGCAGGTACTCAGGTGTGACTACTGTCCCTAATGCCCCTTACACCTTCCCTAACCCTGCTGCACACCTGAGGAACATCTGCTGCACACCTGAGGAACATCTGCTGCACCCTTCCTCATCTGCTGCAAACCACAACTTGTACCCAAGGCCAGTACACTCTGCAGTGTGGGGTGGCCAGAGCACTTGCCTAGTGCTGTCAGAAAGCAGGGCAATACCCAGGTCCCTTCCCACTCACCTCCCTGAGAGGCACAAAGATGTGTTAGTACTTTGAAAGCATCTCCAGTGTTGAAACTCCACATCTTCGATCTCATTGACAGAATGACCTCAGCAAAACTTAGTGTACATTTTCCCTCAGCTAATGGCATTTCTCTCCTATTCACTGTTAAATCCTTTAAATAATATCCCATTATCTGCAGCTTTGATCAGCTCACACAGATCTACTTAGATGTCCGCATTTACCTAGTAGGTACCTTGCTGTGATGTCTATGGCACAAGAGACATCTGTATTTGGGATAACGACAATATCAGTACCATTAGGAGATGATGTTAGGAAACAACCTCTCTCTGAATTAAAGCTCCTATTACTCATGCTAGCTTAAGTAGGACTGACACCACCACAATCAGAGACTCAGACTACATCCTGATGCAACCTCACTGCTGGAATTGGCTCATTGTAGTGCCATCAATTTGCGTAAGTCAGAAGAAAATTAAGGCTACACTTATGCTCTTGAACTTTCCTTTAGTGTATTTGGAGACTGACAGAAGACATGCACATTCAATTATTGAAATAAAAATGTTTTGAAGAAACAACTAAATTGTTTCACCAAAATATCCGCAATAACAGGAAAATAATAAAAGTAAGTCAGGCTGTTATGATCGAGTAGCACCCAACATCTAATATGATACCTCAAGTGCAGATCTTAATGGAGTGGTTCTCAAATGCATGGGATTAGATTTTTCTGTTTAATCCTGTGAGCCTACAAGCTTTATGTGCACTGTTCATCTGATCAGGCATGATACATGTTCAAATACTTACATGTGCACATTTTAAACACACATTTACTTGTGTGTTACCACATCTGTATATGTACACATGCAAATAGTAGATGTCATCATACTTAAACTAGGTGCTTGTGTATCTGGCAAACCTGCCAGGAAATACCATTCCATAATTCACGCTCCTGGCAGTTTCACAGCAGACCTACTTCTGATCAACCATTAGCCAAGCTCCCAACCTCATAGTCAAAGGAAGTGCCACTTGGAAAGCATTTAGCTGCTTTGTTTTTGCAAAGCACTTGTCCCAGTATATGCAGCATACCAATAGGGAGATTTTTTCATCCAGATTTTATATCTATAGTTTCGCCAGTCAGATCCTAAAAGGACTAGGTAAGCCATCCCAGTATGAGACACTGTACTGAGGAGATAACTTTCTTGGACACATTTTGTCTTTAGCAATTTCCAAGTGTTCTCTGTATTTTTGATGAGGAAATATGAATTATCCCCCTTTTGCAAAACTTTTGCTAGTTTTTTAGGTATATGTGTTCACCTACCTCCTTAAATTCATTTGGAAACATTTAGAAAGCAATAGGACAATATGTAGTCCTATTTCCACATTTGTACATAGGCTAACAGCCATAGTCTAATTCCAGTCTATCTATGTGGTGGTTTTGGTTCAGAGCCTGACTGTCCTCTCACATAAGCACTTGACGTCACTGGGAACTCTGCCTCCCCATGGCATGGTTGAACGGCTCCCCCAATTCAAAGCCAGATTCATACCTGTGTTTGATTACTCGCATTTATTTTCCTGACAGGTAGCCTTTTGCTGTAATTACAGCAGTTAAATTTTCTTCATCCTTGCTAACCACTTTTAATGTTCTCAGCACAGAACTAAGAACACGCACACACTGAAAAAGAGCTATATAGATCAAAGGGGAGTTTTAAAGCTGTTCCTTCTTTTCAGCCTTCAGTGTGACCGACATTCATTCAACCACAGATAAGAAACAAAGCTCATAAATTTACTGAATAAATCTCAGTATAGTGCAGCAAAGGTATTTTGGTGAAAATGCTTCTGTGACTGAGATGTATGGAAATTCTCCAGAATCACCTCTTTTGTGTGGAGGACTCTGTGATAGCAAAAAATACTGGAGATTTTTATCTTGGTTTGATAAAGCCAAGCAGACCAGCTGAACACACAAAGCCCACACCCTGCCTACTCTAGATTGTTTCCTATCATGTGTTTTCCAGTATTTCCTCCATTCAGTATCTAAAACTCCTAAGTCACAGGGCTTCCACTACTTCCCTCAGAAGACTATTCTGCAGACTAACTACATCTCACCATTAGGAGGTTTTCCCTGACAACCAGTCTGAAATTTCTGGTTTTAATAACATTTTGTTTTCATACTCTTACTGTTCTCTCTTTCTGGCCTTTCTTTCTTTGTGCTACCTTAAATAATCCTTCTCCATCCTTCAAGTCCAATTCTCAGCCTGTAGTCCAATTCTCAGCCTGTTAAAGCTGGTTTGCCTCACAGTGGCAACATAAAGCAGCCTAAAAACCAGTTTAACAGCCAGCAAAGGATTTGCCAGAGGAGGGGAGTCCTCAGCTCTTATGGAGGTATCCTACCAGTTACACACCAGGTGTTTCCCCACTCTGTGGTGCAGAGGAGCTGGATGCAAATGCTATGCTGTATTTGTAGTGCAAAGCTGCTGTGGATTGCTGGGGCTTGGTCCATGCCAGCCTACACTGCAGAATTGGGGTGCCTTTGAAATCTGCCTCTGCTACTGCTTGTCTTGCTTCTCCTCCCAGACAGCAGAGCTGTTTCCATTTTCCCCCAGGGCATTACCTTACATTTGTCCCAGCTGACATTCCTTTCCTTACTTCTTTAGCATGTTTCTGATCTCAGTTCTCTTTCTATTATTTTGCTGCCCTCAGTGATATTCATAATGTCTCCAATTTAGTATCATCTGTGAATTTCATTAACCAGCTGTTTACTCTCCTCTTTCAGATCATTAACGAGGATGTTAAATAACACTGGACCTAACGCTATTCCCTGCATTACATTAGTAGGAAACTTCTCTACACTTGATACATTGCCTTTTATTGTTCCGATCTGTACAGCTCTCTAGTTAGGTGTTCAACCCACATGCAGCATTTCTAGAAGCCAATGTGAATTAATTTCCCAGGTAAGACTTTGTAAGCAACAGTATCTGATGCCTCACTAAAACCCAGCGCATACCTAGCATTAGATATTATGGGAATTTTATTTCTAGGAAGAAATTAATTTTTTTTCTGCTAAGAAATATTCTCTATAAGCCACAGTGCTCATGATAACAGCAATGGAGAGACCAGAGCTGTTTCAGTGACTGCTACACTCTCGTTACAATATTTTTTTCTCAGCATTAATGTTGCTTTATCTACAGTCAGTGCATTCCCTTGCTTTTGCATTTGCAAAAAGACACTATTTAAAAAAGACAGATTTTTGCATGGTTGTGTTTCAAGCTCGGAGTCTCCCACGCTGCAATCAAGGGTAATGGCAACTACTCACAGGTGTACATATATCACATAAACAAGTGAAACATTGATTGTGAGGGGTGCAGTGACAGTCCTCTATCCATAGCATAATCTTCTCAAGAGATATTTAATCAGATGATTATTTACATCTTAAAGACCAAGGAAAGGGAAAATGTTAACATCGAATTATGGGGAGGAATGATAAAGAAGATGCTATGCACGAAGTGCTCATCACAGAACTGATGAATAAAGGGTTTGCCTGAATATGCCTTAACACCACTAGTGCAATCTAAGCCCAGACACTTGCCCATCTAAATCAGCAGAATTCACTAACTCTAGTGGAATTTCAGCAGATCAAAATCCAAGAGACTGTGCCCTGACCTGTCTCTAAAGCTTCAAGCAAGTCTCGTGTTTTTTCCTCATCTGAAGTTTTTTTTACAATTTCCATGTTAACTCATATTATACAATATTATAAAGCATGTTACAAAGAATACAGCATCAAATGTCACCTTCAGAGGCTTGTTCTTTTGTACATAAAATTCTCCCAGTTTAAACTGACTCTGGGTAGAGATAGGACACCGACCTAAAATTTATTCTAATACTGAAATGGAAGAAACCTTACAAAAGCCAATGTGATGCATAAAAATGCGTGGAGAGCTTATTTCACAAATTATAGTTACATCCCTTACACTAAGCCTTTCTTTTAGTAAGTACACATTTCCAGCTGTAAGAGCCAGCTTTTCTTAACAGTGTAGTTCAAGGAGTTCTCCATGAAATACTTAGATTGTGAAGGCAGACTCAGAATTGGGACTCTTAAGAACTCTGATCAAAAAAGAATAATCTAAAGTTACAGGTGAAATTCTTCCACTAATTCAAGACATTTCACTGAAGAATATAAAACATCTGGAAATCTTTGGGTTTAGGAGCCACAAAAATAACAACATGGAAAGCAGAACAGGTGTTGTGCTGTCTGCTGGATTGGTTCAAATACACAAACCCCTGCATTGCTTCCATCCCATACAGCTTCAACTGCAGAAAGAACTATAGACTGCAGAAATGTTAAATTCATCAACTAATTCATAAACAGACCGCTGCTAATTGAAGGTCTGGGAAACTAAATGCTTAAAGATGAGTGGCTGGTGCACATCAACTATTACTCCTAATTTTATGGTAGTTGTTGTGGGATTTTTTGACAACTGGTGCTGTTAAGTAGGACATGCCTGTAGGATTCAGAACTCTGTTTTCTACAGAAAAATTATAGCCATGAATCTGAAGATTTGTTTCACTGTATTCTGATCATCCCCAGTGTCAAATATTGTAAACAAAACCCACAGTAAAAGTGGTAAGATGTCTATCACTCATTTAAGGTGAATACACCCCACCTTAGTTGCATTTACCAGAGCAACTGCTTTGTTGCTTACCCATAATCTGCAGTATGAATATCCCTACTGTCCATGAGACTTGTAAATCAAATGCTGGAGTGGACTAGCTGGACGGAATTTACAGAAAATCTCACTCAAACTCATGGGAGCGCATCTTTCTCATTGGTAATTAGCTTCAGTGTTGGTTTGGCTTTTCTGAACCCAATAACCCATTTCTTTGCTTTATGATATCTTAGCAATTTTCACTAGCAAGTGAATTTCTACACATCGCTTTTAAGAAGCACCAAGAAAAATGTCCATCCATTCACTGAAAAATCAAAAAACCCCAAACACATATTAATGTATCTATAGTCATTGAACTCTTGAGCACATCTAAATAGCTATCACTTGTTCCTGATTTCCAGTGTAATGTCCCACATGATGCTGATGAAAATACAGTGGGTGCAAAACTGGTTGAAAACCATACCTAGAGAGCAATTATCAGTGGTTCACTATCAAAATGAAAGAGAGGCATTCATTAAACAGGGGGTCTAAATCAGGTACTATTCAGCACTCCTATTAGTGACCTGAACAATCAAATAAAAGTCTAGGCTTATAAAACTCATTGAACAGATCTAACCAGAAGGTACTGCAAGTGTGTTGAGCTATAGGAAGAGCCAGACAAATTAAGAAAAGATCTGAAAATGTTTTGGGGCTATAAAGAACGTTCAGTGCCATACTCAGATGCATAAAAACACATGTACACTACAATACATGAATGAAGAAATTAAGTAATTCTTCTGCTCTATATATTGGGAAGACCCCAGACCATACCAGTTTGAGGCACCTTTCTTCAACAAGACTGTCACCCAAGTGGAGAAAAATCTAGATGCAATGATAAATCAAGAAGCCATAACCTAGCAAGTTAATTAACCAGCATAATTAAGCCAGGAAAGAGCGAAGTATGTTGCACGTTAACTTGATAACAATTCATGGTTATATTAAAGACTGCAGAAAAGAGGAATGGATTCAAAGCTGTCCTTAAGCCACAATAAATAGAGTAAGAAATAACAGGTTTAAATTACAGGAAGAAAGGGTCAGATTAGATATTAAGAGAGAACTGTTGTATGGCAAAAAGAGTAAAGCACAGGAAGAAATTTCCTGGACATATTGTGCAGTTTCCCAAAATGATGTTTTTAAACAAAAATGAGACAAGCATCTGCCGGGAATGACACAGGAGTGATCAGTTACATCATCCTCGGGCAAGAGGATGGCCTTCATGCCTCCTAAGAGCCCTTCAAGTTCTTGTGACTAAATTTAAAATCTCAGCTTTAACATGTTCTAGGGAGGCCAGAAATGTGAAAGCCCTTGTTTTGAGATGAAAAATAGAGATATCCTGTTCTTACTTAAAATCCAAGAAATGTTGAGTTAAGATTTCTTATTCACGATGCCTGCTTCTGAGCTTTTTTGCAAGAAGCATCATATGATGAAAAATTTCCCTGCATTGCAAGCTATTCCAATACCTCCTCATCTTCACTTGTTATTCCAATTGTTGTTTTTCTTTCGGTATATTGGAGAAAGCTGTACAAATTAACTCAGAATTGATGGTACCTCTCTAGCACATTAACTCACTGGATGGCTATTTGGCTATTACAGCTGTGGCTCAAAACAACACATCTTTACCTTATCTTAATGGTCATTTTTAGGTGCCCAATGATGGGAAATTGTAATTTAAAAGTTTATTCATTTCCATACTTGCTGTCAAAGGATTCCTGATAGAAATTTGTTTTTCTTCTCTCATATCAAGTTTGCAGATGTTCTATAAACTTAGACCGCTAGACATTCCTGTACCATCAATCTTAATTTCATTCTGGGCTGCTGAGAGGCTTTTTTCATTTATGAAGATGATACCAGACTGTACCTTTTCAAATAACACAACCATACCTTACTCCATTCTGTGTAGCCTCTCCTGTACAACACTTCTTGTAAGAATGAGAGATTAATTCTCTACCACAGTAAAAAGTTCTCTGGTCATTTTTTAGACTTAGTTCAACTAAAATCTGAAGTCTCCATGCAGTAAACTTCTTCATTTGATTCTCAGACTTCAGGGCACAGAGGCAATTTGATTCTCAACCTCCAGTCCAGAGGATTGATCCTTAAAGGCAAGGAGTGATGGCTTAATCACACCAAAAGGATACAGCAATTAGAACTCAAACTAAATCTGGACTTGCAGCAAACACTGGTGGAGAAATTCATGACCTACGCGTTCTCTATCTATCACGTTCTCTTACTGTTATGAGCTGTAACAAGACCAAAAGGCTGTGACAACGGTAATGCAATGTTGATAACACTGTTCCATCATACAGTTCTTTCATTTAGAGGGGTTCAAACACACCATTATTAGCTTGTATAGGAATCTTTTAGCTATTGAAATGAAACCCAGTGAAAAGCAGCAACAAGGCTCATGCATGGAAACAATTGCCACCATTGCAGAACATTTGAGGGTAGGATATGAAGTATACCAAAATCATACATCAAGACAGTGATGAGAAGAAAGGGTTTGATTAAAGATGGATGAACTCCATAGCCAAAGCCAGAAACAAAACCCCTCCTGTTCATCCCTTTTTTTATTTAAACACAAAGAGACTTTGAGCCTTTCCCCCTTCATCCTAGATGTTGTGAAACTTTAGGAAACCTCCCCGGGGCTGGAGAAAAGATGGATGTCCTCTGCTGATCTGCAGATAGGTGAGTCTAAGAGCCAAGGTACAGAAGCGTTTGATGGGAGATACAAGTTCAGCTCATTTGGTAGACGCACTTTCTCTCACTACTGCCTTAATTTTTTAGGTTATATGGACTGGCAGAGAAAGGGTGTGAATGTCTTGCCAGAGTCTGAATCAGTTTTTCCAGTGAAGATCCTGGAAGGGATCTGTCCTTGTTATCTACTAAAATGCTGACAATGTAAAAAGAAAATCTATTTTTATCATCATCATTAACTTCAAGGAATAACCACGGTTACACAGAAGAATGGCTTGACTAAGAGGGAGCAGCCTGAGCCACAGCAATACTGCCTGGTCTGGGACTCCCCCACCTTCGCTTAATTAGCTTTAAAAGAGAACATAACACTAGGGCAAGAGCCGATGGCAATGAGTAACTCCAGGCGTGCAACTGAGAGCAAAACAAGGCTGCACAAACATGCATGGGAAAACCTGATCTAAACTGTCATTACCAAACACCCTCCTAGTACAGATAAGGTCCAGCTGTAGTTGCGAAGATGACATTCCTCTCTGGAGATGAGCCAAGTTGGGGGAGGATGTGTCCCACCACCGTTGCCACGATGTTTGAGTTACTGCCAGCTATGGAGTAGAGAATTCATCATCTGTCAGTGACCCCCAAGATCAGACAAAGTTTTTGTATGATTTTCCTTTCTGAGCAATGAAAAGTGAAACATCTGTTAGGAGACTAGGCTGCATTTTATGTTTTTTGCTGTATGCAGCAACATGCCTGTAATCTCAGGCCATGTTTGCTATAATATAGTAACTCACCACCACTCCTCACTATACGGTTCTGATGCCCGAAGTCACCTTGATTAAAGCAAGTATTAACTTCTGTCAATGGTGTTTTAAATGTTTGCATAGACAGAGTTATCAAGACAAGTGTGAGCTGACTGTAGGTACAGCCAGAGAGGCTCCTTGCTCAGCTATTCTTTTGGAGCTCTGCTCGAGTTACGTACCCAGCAGACACCGAGTCTTTCCTTACACATAGTCTGGAGTGTAAAGTCACAGTAGCATTCAAAAGGTTAAAGCAGAGTGAACTGTTAATTTTAATGCTTTCTCTAAGCTTCAGTTTTAATAAGCGAAAATGATGTTCTTATTTGCAGTAAAGTGGTGTTATAAAATTCTGTCTGTCAAGCTCATTTTAAAACCATGGAAATAAATGATCTGACAAAATCAGGCTATTAGACAAGTGAAGAAGAGTGATTTCCATAAAAGTAGAGGAGCTGTTCCTTAATTTCACACTTGGTAGTCTTTTGGGTCGACTAAATTTTTAAATAAGTGATAAAATTATATTAGTGCAATTGCATTTTTATAGATTTTTTTGGTCATTGTACTCTTTTTCAATTCCTTTATTTTAACTCAAACCATTCTGCTGAAAGGTTACCTCTCAACTTATGTTACCTCATAACAGTTTCTGCTCACACAACAGAACTGTGGGTTCACAAATCCTCCATAAAAGTACCCATAATGACCACACTGACCCAGAAGTATTCTAAAGTGGGAAGATCATCTTCTTGCAGTCACATGCTCCTGAAATGCTGACCCTGCACACTGCACTTGACTGTCTGCAGAAACACATGTGTAGTAAGTCACTTTAGAGTGGTTTGGTTTCATATATGAACATTTTCTCTGGGAGCTGACTACAATTTTCATCATCTACAGCATGCATGTAAAAGCCAAACAAACAAGATGCATTTCCATGTCCAGGTAAGTGTGGCAAGGACAGCCTTTATAGAAAGAGAAGTCACTGTTCACAATGCCTAGCCCACGAGGATCAGAAAGGCCTGTTTCTCCAGCTCAAAACACAGCTTGATGCTGAGGGATGTCACAAACTCTTTCTGGGGCTGGCGCCCCCCAGATACATTCCAGGCGACAGGAAGGGCAACTGCCAGTGCCTGACTCTCCCCTTCACCCCACAACTGAGGGAAGTTTCCACACTGAAAACCAAAGGGAGAATTTCTGTTGCCAGTTTTCCTAGCCTAGCTAATGGAGAGAGAAGCAAGGGTGTGGCTTCTCCCACCTGAACCCAACCACCTACTTTGAGAGCACAGCATACAGGAATTTGGGAACACTTCTAGTACCACAATGTCTGCCATGGATTAATTCTTCCACCTCTAGAAATTTATGACAAGCTTTTTTCTGACAAATCAAATCACACATTTCAAGATTAAAGCTTATTATTCTCCTCACAGATTTAAATAACGTTCTAATAATTATGTTGTAGTAGGGAGGTCAGCATAAAAGGATTTTGACCTTTTATGAGGTCAACGATGCTTCATCTCATCTTGCTCAGTTTCATTTGTTTGTTGAGAGATCAAATACATTGATACACAGGTTGTGACATGCTGTTTAAACATTAGCTTACTATAATTGGTCACGTCATCATACATCATATTAACAACATACACAAAAGTGCCCTGAAACAATTGTCTTATAGATCCATCACATATCATAACGAAGCTTCTGGGACTGTTATCCAGGAGCATCCAATTGTGATGCACATTCTACTTGAGTTCTGGATCTAAACATCACTGTCATCTTAATAGTAAGAGATAGATTAATAACTTCCTCCTGGCTTGCAAAACCTATATGCGTGTAAAAGATGGCAATATAAATTTATTGCCACTGAGCACGCTCAAACTAGAAAGCCTGTAGAAAAGCAAAAACTTCTTTGTGTATGTTTTTCAAACCAAAATCTCTCAATTATTTCAAGTATGGCAATTCCTTACACCCAGTAATGCAGCTAATTGTAGTGCAGTAAGTTGTTCCAAAAAGTAGAATCATAGAAGGGTATCTTCATCTATCAGCTGAATGAGACACACATGACCTTGAAATGCGAGGTGAAAAAATACTCTAGCACCTTGGATTTATGTCATATAAATCGCACTGAAAGCATTTTTTGCACAAACATTTTTACATCCTTTCCCCATGCTTTTATATATTTTAAGAGAAGGGCAAAATCAGGTTCATTCAACACACAGCAACCTAGCTATATTTCAGTCAAATTTCAGTGTAATTAGGATGCCCAGATCTCCTAGGAAGTCGAGATTTTCATCTAACTTCATCTTCCCGCCCCACATACACCTTTTTCCAGCTATTTGACAGTGAGAAATACAAGTGATTAAAATCCTGATGTAATAGTCCAAACTCTAAGCAATTCATTTATTAAGAAGTGTAGTGCAGAGGCAGGTCTTACAGTCAGAAATTCCCCTACCTATGGTTTTTGTAACCCTGAAACATCACCAGCTTGACCAACACCCATCAAGAAAGTAAATATAATTATCCTCCTTATACCAAATGTGATCCATTGGCATGTAAATGCCATAATCCCCAGAAGAGACTCTTTGTAAAGGAAAAAGTCCCACAGGTAGGCAGAATTAGAGTATAAGCAGAGATCTTAAATTTGAGATACTTTCCGTCACTCCTATCCCAGCTGTTGTTCCAGGGAGGGCCCATGGGCAGCAGCTTACAGAACCCAAGCTTTATATTGCTGCAAAAAGATGCTGTTGCTGATTCTGCAGGGTCCGCACTATTCCTTGAGTGAGTCAGCACTGAGTGAATGCCACGGTATTTGTGCAGCTGGTAGTACTATTTTTCAGATAAGATGGAAAACGATGCAAATTTTAATAAAATATGCAGACAAAGCTATTAACATTCCTGCAGCCTGTTCTGTGTATTATTGCAGTCTTTTAACTAAGTTCCAGCTGAACTGCTCCACTCTGTGTGGCTGCAGACCCTCTGGACTGGAAGCATGGTGCAACACCACTCTGCACCTCTTAAGCACCAGCAACACACGCACAGGGTCTGGGCCCCAGAGAAAGGGCTCTGTGGAGGAGGGAGCTGTCTAAATGTGCTTCCCCTGGCCACATAAAGCTTGTTACACCCCATGCATCAAAAAATAAACTGGTTCTTCTTCATCCCTACTGTTTCTGCTTGTTGATACCTATCACTCTCCTCAATACAAGCCCAGGGGTCTGGGACCACCATTTCAGAAAGCTCCAATAGGTAAACCAGGGCAAAGAGTCCACCTCCTCCAGCAAGGGACCTGCTCTGTAAGGTCAGTGCACTTCTATGGGGCAACCATGTGGCTTGGGGATGTGAGGCAGTAAGCATGCTCACACACTGTACCACCACGTGAAGGCTCTCAGCACGGGCCTGGCACAGAGCAGCACAAACACAGCCATCAGCATGACCCCGCAGCACCTCTTAAAGCCCTCAGCCACAGCACACAGCAGACTAGGCCAGAGGTACCGCAACGTGTGGAGTCCGAGAGACTCCTGGACAGCTTTTCTTCAGCCTAGGAAACATTAAAATTCCACTTACCAGGAACTGAAGGAAACCCATAGCAGTGCCAGCTGCTCATCCTCAGCCTCACATGCTCCTTCCTGGATGTTAAATACAAATAAGCAAGCTTAGGACACTCCAGCAGCTCCACTCCACACAGGAGATGCACATTCAGCAGAAGTGAATGCATGCTCTCATTTTTATTGAAAAGCAAGCTAGTTTAAAGCTCTCTCCGATATCTTGGACTAAGGAAGTGCGATGCAGGTGCCTAAAACAAAGCAGTGGGAATTGCACTGAAGCCAGCAGATGTGTCTGCAGGGAGCTGGCCTTCGAAGAGGCCCTCGTGCCTCAGCGGCAACTCCTCAGGACCCTCTTGCTCCGTCAGGGCTCCTCAGCCCTGAGGCAGCGTGGGGAATCAGCACAGCCTCCCGCTGGCCGTGAGCCTTGAGGAAAACCCAGGCATGTACCGTGCTCCCTGGCCTCCCCTGTGCCCACGGAAGGTCACACAGCCCCTCACAGTTCATCCCTGACTTGCAGCCCCATTTGTAGCTGCGTGGCAGGAAAAGAAACCTACCTAAGGAACAAGAACACCATACAACAGATAATTTACCTCAGGGGGTTTTGGGGGGGCAGAAAGCTGGCAGGCGTGAAGCTGCCTGTGGCATCAAGACACAGGCAGCCCTCAGGCCTCTCTGCAGTGGGCCTGAATGCCCACTGCACATCATACGAAGAGTACTTGGAAAGAAAAGGACACAGAATTTACTCTTTCAGTATTAAATCACCACGGTTGATCCAAACACCACAGAAGCATCCAAATCAAGCTTTTAAGCTGCTCCCATAGATTTAACGGAAGATCCTGCTGCAACATTAACTTCAAAATTAGCACCATTAGAATACTCAGAAAGTCTGATATTGATTTATTTGAACACATAGGGTTCTGGTTATTTAAACAAACAAGGCTGCAATACAGTCAATGTAAATCTACCTGGAAACTGGTGCACTGCACCGCAGCTAGTTTATTGCTTGGAACACCTTGCCACGAGTGCAATGCAGAGAGGTTTTTCTTTGGGGCTGATTGTCGATGAAGTTAGAGCTTTATGTCTCAGGCACAAACAGCCTGCACTGTCAAAAAGACCACCTCACCTTCCCCACGCCTGGAGAGGGGGTGCTCATTTCCCCCATCCTTGTTTCACTAAGCACCTCCCAGTCTTGCAGGAAGGCTCATTTCTTTTTGTAGTGACTGGAAGGACTGGCTGAACTACGGTGCTTTTATTGACAGAGCATAAAATTTGAGGAAAATTACAACAGTTAACAGGTGTATTACAAAATTGAAAATACTTAATAATCCCCACCAACAGTTCCAACAACAAAACTTCAAAATGGTGGAGGTGTCATGTTTCAAAGCCACCAAGACACTCCTTAAAAGATGTTTGTAATTAACCCAAATTATCATCAGACACTTTCTCCTGGTAATAACAAAGTTCTTATCGTTGTATTCTGTTAACAAATATTTTTTGTTACATCAAATAAAGGTGTGAATCCACATCAGATTTTACTATTAACGCATGATTAACAGCCACACCAGCCTGGGCCAGAAGTATGTAGTCTATTTGCTTTTCAGATATAGTCATCTTTTATATGGATCTTGTATAAAGTCTATTGGGAGATCTTTAACAAACAGGACCAAGTCCTGTCGAATTCCCCAGCCATATACTATGAGCACAGAGCAGTGTAGCTGTTAATAAGGGTATTCATCATGAGACAGCCTATTTTTGGCATTGTATATGACAGTCTCAGTAACTTACAATTGTCCCTTGAATGTGAACTTATCATTTAATTACACTCTGAGAGACTGCTTTCCCATATCACCTGGCAAGTTAGTTAACCACATAGCAATTCTCCAGCTAATCCATGTGTGATTGGATCAGCCTGAGGTGCACAACATATCTTTCAATTCCTGGGAACCCCCTATGGAGCAGTCTGTTTATTTTCACCTTTGTTTTTTATTTTTTTCTTGAATTTGAATACGCACTGTCAAAATGCTTCAAGATTTCGAACAGATAAGTTGCTTAAAGAAAGACAAATTTTGATTCATCATAAAATGTCCAATGTTAAGCCAGATGGACATATAGAAAGCCTCAGAAAAAGTACCAATAAAACCCTGGAAAGAAAACTAGCTCAGTCATTGGCAAAGGTTCTATTTATTCATAATCACTGTATCTTAATAAAAACAACAGGTGTCACTGGATAATTTACTCATATTTAGTATGTATTAAGAACACATACATTTTGCAAAGGATGTGGGTGCAAAAGGCTTTTTTTGGTATAGGAAGCATATGCTTATGTTAAAACATATAATAATTGAGATCTTGTAGTGTCCCAAATTCCATTAAATACCTATTTCTTTGTTTCTGTTGTACACTTCATGCAATGTTGACAGATAGCCACAGTACTCTACCTTGCTGCAATTCAGTTTCACAGGGATGCAAAGCAGCTGTATCCTGAGGAATATGGTCAACCTGAAGTGACACCTGACTTTTATAACATCATAGTATATCCCCTATAAATAGTTATCATTGTTATTGTTCCTCTTACCTGGGAAGCTACACAGGAAGAGCATTGCTTCCTGCAAGAGGCTCTCAATCTTTTGCAGACAAAAGCAAGGAAGGAAAAAAGAGGGGGAAAAAAGGGTGTTGTCTCATTTCTCCCATTCTGCTTAACTGCCAGAACTAACCCACTGCACAAGCTTTAAACATCGACAGGTGCCCCAGTCACCTGTGAGTTTGGTCTGTACCAATAAAAGTCAGTATGTATTGCCTATGCAGTACATATTACATTCCCTTAGAGAGGCATTAAAATGCCAGCTACATTTAAACAAGTGAATGTCTGGCCCCTAATAAAACCCACATAATTTAATACTAATGAGTCTACCAATTATGACCTAGTCTCTGAACTTCCTTTCTGGGAAAAATCATTGGGAAGGTAGTTCAATGCCAACTCTAGCAATTACATTACTGCTCCAATATAGAGAGTCCCAGCTTCACTCTGGTCATCACATTAACTGATTTGGGGTGCAGAGGGAAGGGGTGAGGTGCGATTGCCTCCTTGTGACAATGAACAGAATCTAAAGCTTGCGGATCCTCAGACCAATCAACTGCTTTCACATCTTAATCAGAATATACTGCTGACTTTAATGGTAGCAGAAAAAAGTAGGAGACTGCTTTGTAAGGGGTAACTTCTGCTAAATAACCTAACCATGCTGTTGCTGTGGCTTTATAAGGATTTCCACTTGAGAAGTGCCACAAACCCCATGTCCACCAGTGTCTTTTTCAGTGTCTATAGGAATCCTCCTTAAGATACATATGGCATGACTGCAACACCTACAGACTGCAAGATGGAGGGCTTTCAATCACCTGTGTGCTTCTTGTTGAGCCTAGATGCAGGCGTGCCATTTTCTCTGTTTGTGGTAGAATTCAAGATTAGGTGGAAGCAAGAAAGAAACTACCACTCGGCAGCAACAGGAAGCACACAGCCAAGTTTACAGGGCAGTTCAGTATGTCATCACCTACAATAATTTTCTTTCTGCTGCTTGCAGCAAGGTTGCCAGCTTAGGTCTCTCGCCCTCACTCCTCTGCTAGAAGACTGCATCCATTCATCATCTATCCAGAATTGAATTCAGTGCTTGACATATGTGTAATTAATAGGCTCAGCTATGACCATAAGCTCCATTTTGAGCTGACTGTTGAACCACACGGAAACTTTGGCTGGTGGAGAACAGACCCATCTGCCTTCTACACTGGGACCTGCCACAGTCCCACGTGGCATTCAGTGCACATATAATTAGACACCGTAGCTTTTCCTGTCCCCAGCCATGATCACCATGCTCTGCTTCTGGTATGGACTCCTTATGGAAGCCCTGCAGGGCCTTCTGGCAGGCAACGCTGGATGCTGGTGGTATACCTTTAATTCATGGTGTACCTTTAATTTCTGTGACATGCTGAGATAATACAGTGAGGAGTTCTTTAGATATGCTATAAATAGCTTAAATAAATAGATATTCTCTGTGGTGGGTCCTCAGCTCCGGAACTGACTCTTGCCAGAAATCCATCAGAGCCTGAATCTGGCAAGGTCTCATAGGAGATGTGAGACACATCTTTTTACATTCCAGCTCACTAAATACAAGTGCCTGGCTAGTTCTGTGAAAAGGGAAAAAAAAATGCCTGGAAGACAAGGGGTCACTCCCTGTACCAGCTCGCAAGTTGCCTGCCATTAGTTCACCGCGTACTAGCTCTTGGAAAGGGCACAGAGATACTACAGTGCTAGTGTCTTATAAATACATACCATAATTAAAGCTAATTTCTACAAGAAACAACTCTGTGATCCTTTGAGACAAAGGGCTCACAGTAGATGTATGATATTATCTTTGTTATTTCTAAACAATGTTGCATACGCTATTGCTGCCAAACATGTTAACTCCTCACCTTATCCCTTGATGAGCTATGACTGCATTTAAAAAAAAAAAAGATTGTTCTGGAAAGGTATGCATTTGATAGTCAAAAAAACAAGCCTCCAAATCACTTAAGGGCATTGCAGAAGTGGCTTCTATTCCCAGCCTCTGAAGTCAAATAACTGTCACAACTTTGTCTAAACTAACCAATGCCTCGGGTTTCAAGGTATTTAATTACATAATACGTAAATTATAGAAACACAGAGAATAAGTGGAAATGCCTTGCATTTGGAGTCAGACATTTTGTCTCAGAAAGTCTGGCATCCTTAGCTCACTCACCAGAGACTTAAGATGAAGTCAAAATTAGTGTTGTATTATTTTCTTTTTATAGCAGTTGCCTGCAAGTCCGCAAATGCCAGCCCGTTAATGCACTGTCACTGAGTAACATCACCTATTTTGTCCTTTAAGAAAAAAGTTTTGTATGCATTTTTGAACATCAAAAGCACAGACATTCACTGTTTTAAACTTTTTACAGTGTGACTGTTTCCAATGTCTCCTGCCAAGACGTTAACATTGATAGTTTTAATGTGGCTATGTATATATTATTTATTGCATGAAGCACATATTAATTATTTTTATCTTGCTCACAGAGCATTTGTTTAAAAAAAGGCAGAGCTTTACCTTCTTGGTTGTTACAATTCTCTCACCTCTTTCTAACCATACTGCAAATCTGTCAAGAAAAGCTCCAAAATAAATTTAACGTTGTAATTATTACAAGTAAGTAAGTCACACTGGCATTTGTGTAGGAAGACACACACATCCCCCCCCTCCCTGCGTGCTTCTACCACGGTGGCAAACTTATTTCAAAAATTCTGATGAAACGCTTTGTAAATTTTGTTATTCTGTGATGATAATAAATCATTATAGCCTTAAACACTCCTCTAGCTTGGAGCCTCAGTCACAAATTATCTTGTCATTCTGACCAAAACATTCTCCAAAAAAGCTTGACAAGTGCTAAAACCCAGAACATGAAACCATGTGTTGTTGTGAAAGCAAGATTCAGAAATGTCAATTAATTAGATTAAGAGGCTACTTTTAGCTTTACTTGTGTTGCCAAATAACCCTTAAAATATGCATAGCAGTGGAAGTCTACCTCAGCAATACAGTACTTCTGTGGAAAATAAAGACAATGGATCTGGCTAATAGAGGGAATTATTGTATCTGTCATTCAGACAAGGAGAATGATCTAGAAGCAAGTGTCTTGCTTCCCTTTCCACTGTATGGATTCACAAGCAAGATAAATTCTGCCACTTATGAGTTTAGGCACAATTTTTTTTCCCTGAAATCTGATTCAGATTAGAAAATAAAAGTCAAATCACTATTGTACATCTCCATAAGTAAAATGGATTTCTAACATCACTCTCTGTGTAGCTGTCTCCCCCCACCCATAAAATATCATCCTTTATTTGCATTTTTGAAGTTCACTTTAAAGGGGAAAAAAAAAAGACTGGTGCAATTAAATACATTTTTATTCAACTTTCTCATAGCTACCCCTAAAATTTTTATCTTTAAATAATCCATATCCTCAATTTTATTTACACTATAAACTGTTCCTATATTTTAATGGTATGTTTGCTTTAAAAAGGGTTGTTGGCTTTAATAGCTTGGTTATTATCTTTGTAAACTAACATTCCACATTCCTCCTAACTAAATCCTAGCAAATCATCTGTGCTTGCATTTGGAACATACATTCCACCAGTGAAAATAAAATTTAAGCCAAATAAATGTTCTGTTCAAATTAATATACATAAAATGAATAGCTAAACATAGATCAATTTTGATGGATTTAACAGTAGGTTTGTTAGTGGCAGGAGGGTCATGATATGTAATACACCCAAGAGAATGGAACGAAATAAATTTAATTTCCTGTAACCCCTATTATTTTGTGTTACAATTTTTAATGCTAGAACACGGTATCTCTTTAGAAAAAATTAACTGGTTGTGTTTTTATAAAACATACCACTAGTGATATGGATCAGTATAAAGGTACGGGTTACTACATACATAGGTGGGTAAGTAAGTAAGCAAAATAGGAAGGACTCCAACAGTGGCAGATGTGCAACTGAAAGAAGTCCATAAGCCTCAGGTTCTGGTCCAGGGCAAGACCAATTTATGACACAGGAGGGCCTTGGCTGAATCTTAGGAACAATAACTTGCAAGAAGGTAGCATCTCATTCCATTTGTAATTGAAACACATCAAAATATATTTATTTTCTCATCTTTGCCCTTCCATCCTGTCCTTTCAAAGGACCTTACCTCTGTCAAAGCCATCATTTCTCAGATAGGGTGGTTGTGGGCAGAGCACAAGAACCAAAGTTACAGTACGTAGATATATTCAAATATCATAAACAGTTGCATCAGTCCTTGAACAATAGCCAATCTTTGACATTTAGTAACTCAAATAATTAGTTTTGGCCTTTAGCTGTAGTTTTAATTCTTCAGCTTTTTTAAAAAAAATAAAAAATAAAATCATTATTTCAATAGTTTCATTTTCCTCTGTTAACCAGGGGTTAACTGTTAGCCACATTACAAACAAAGATTTCAGGCAACTAACCCTGTTCCTCCCTTGCCAGACCCTGTACAGACCTACAGTCTTCTCCACCACCCAGACTTACTTTGCTAACCAAGTATTTCTTCTTCCACATTGCTTGGCCCTTCCCTTCCTCACTGGACACCTACATAGCCTTCTGACTCCTCACTTGGCCTGTGACTGTCTGTAACCATTTCTTGATGCTGTTGAATGTATATTTGAGTCTAGGCTCTATGCACCAGAAAGTGGGACTCTACAGAGGGTATTCTATGCAGGCCCTTTGCTGAAGGGGGAAGGAGACAAGGAAGAGAGATGGAATAGTCAAGAATAAAAAAAACCCCTACACATTAAAGGAAAACCCCACCAAACCACACAATAAAACACACCACAAAAGACCAAGACAGTCCTCCTAAGTTTTAGACACACCAGAAACTATTCTTAAGTTCTCTGGCCAGGGCTTGTTGAAAGCAGAACATCCTAAATGTTCTAAAAATTTGTATGAGAAGCAGATGGAGGCATTTCCTTACAGAGTGAGCCTTAAGTCAAGTGTAGCAACTGGAATGTATTGTCCACCAAGGTCCAGAGCAAAAACTGACAGTGTTAGAGGCACTCTGCGTGCAAAGGCACTAGATGCTGTATGTGCAATACATCCTGCTCCTGGCTGAGCTGCCCGAGAAGCAATAGTACCTCATCTGGTCTTCAGTTACTCTCCAGCCAGGCAGGGACCTCCCATGCCCTTCAGATATTCTGGGAACCCAGGACTTCTCAGGCAGCCTTAGGCAGTAGTTTTGGCACTTAAATACTGCTCTTCATGTCTCTGCTTGGAGAAGCCCTACAAAACTGTGAGCCCTGGCTGAAAATAGAGCAGTGAGGACTAAATTAAACTAAAATTTAGTAACAGGGCCCAAATGTTAACATGCTGTATTTATCTCAAACTTATTAACATTCCTATGAGTCTCAGAAACACTTTATTACTGATACATGGGATTGTGCTGCTATAATAGGCTTCCCTGAGGAGTAACTAGGACTCCAGCTGTACTGCAGGATATGTTGTACTACATATTATAGGGTTAAACAGTAGTGCCTGTTATCTGCACAATGTGTGTATTACCAGTGTAAATGAGGGAGCTCATTTGAGAAAATTCAAGTCTGCACTGAAAAGGTTTATACCATTGGAGAAAAAGAGTGAAGGGTCCCTTTTTCCAGTTGCAAGAGACATAGTCATATGATTGATGTAGAAAACTTAATGCCTCTGCCAGCAAAAAAATGAAGCTGTGTCTAAAGTAACTCTATCTACAAGTGTTACAGGAGTGCAACCTCACCTGAGCACAGAGGGCAGTCACAGTGTAAAATGGCAAAATGCAAGGCCATTCGCTGCCTGTCATAACTGGTTAGCCAAGGCAACAAGGACACTAAGCCATGTAGGTCCCTTCCTCTGCTAAAACAGAGAAAGCTAGTATTCCTCCCTGGGCAGCACAATAAAAGTCTGATGAACTGAACCGTTGACAGAAGTGACATGAAAGTTCCACCAATATAGTTAAAATTAGTCAGTACCAATATGTAGTAGGAAAGTGGACACCACTTTGTAAAGAAAAAATGTACTCTCTGCAATAGCCATGCACACCCAAGATGTTCAAAAAGGAGTGTAGGTTATAGGAGCCCTCAAAGTTCAACTTCTGGTTATTTTGCAGCACAAGTAGGTCAAGAACACCCACATCAATTCGTCACCAAGTGCAGGGATGGTCGCTTCACTCCTCCTCTGCAAGCTGCTCCATGCTTGTAGGTAGAGTTGTGTTCTCCTCAATAATCTTATCTCCATGTCCCTTGCTGCAAATTGAACTGATTAAGTTTTGTCCTGCCCTTGGCAGACACGTAGAACATTTGATCAGTACCCATTTTATAACAACTTTTTTAAACATAGTTGAAGACTGTTATCATGTCCCTACTCAGACTTCTTGTTCCTAGACTAAACAAATCCAATTATTTTAACTTTTCCTCATAGGTCATGTTTGCAAAACCTCTAATCATTCTTGCTGATCTCCTCTGGATTCTCTCCAATCTGCCTCCATCTTTCTTAATGTCACCAACTTCAGCAGAAGTTTTGCAGCTTGGAGAATTGTTTCTTGCTGCAGAAGCCACCTGACACACTGACCTTTAGCTCAAAAATGAGAAATAGCATACAAGCTTCCTTAAAGAAAATGGTATTACATAGATACTGTCATGTGTACTTAGTGTCATGCCACCTGCTTGCCACATCAACTGACTACTTTGCCTTAACAGCAACAAAGCAACAACAAACAATAAAAAAAGCTTCTTCTTCTGTGAGCTGTTGCATAGACAGTCTTATTGCATAACTTAAAAATGCAAGAAAGCACAGCTGAGCTGATTTAAAATTCTATTAAAACCTCATTTTTTCTCTCCACCTCTCAAAAAAGCAAAGCAATTTCAAGAAAACAGAACATACCAACACAAAACTGTGGGGAAAAAAACCTAAACCTGTGTACTCCCTGTTAAGTAGATGCTAGCCAAAATTACATGGGAGTGAGTAAAATAGTCTATAATTAAAAAAAAGAAAATAGTGCATCAAGCCTTTACCTCAGGCTGAATGTTAAAATGAGCATAAGACTTCTCCAACAAGTCTGTGAATTACATTTCTCATAGGTGGCAGCTCCTGGGACTTGCCTTCTTCACTGAAGACTATGAAGTCCAAGCAGCAGCACTTCCCACAAAAGCAGCCAGCAGAGAACTCCAGAGGCCAGTGATGTTACACACATGAACCTGCCCACCACATCAGAGTCAGTAATGTCCTCCAAACTACTTCTCAGCTTCTATGAATGCAGTAAGCACCTAAATTTCTGCCAGCTGAGGAGTGCCAAGCTCCTTGGCTGCTGATGGCCTGGAGGTAAGATGTGGTGGGCTGAGCTCTGGAGCTCCCCAGGAGGCAGGGGGAGCTTGTGAGGTCTGGTCTGAGCTGTGCTGGGGAACACCCACTACCTGGATTCAGAAGGAAAACATGCGAAAAGCTGGAGAGCAGCTCAGCCCATCAAAAAGCCTTCTTGAGCATAGAGCAAAGTTTGAATGGAAAGGAAAGCTCTGGCTGCTGGGCTGCAAGTTTGGATGCTGTGGTCTTCCGCTCGAGGACTTGCAGCTGGGATGCTGAGCAGCTGACAGGAATCACCTGTCTGGGCTCTGTCAGCCAAGAGTGGTAGCACAGATGCTTCAGTTACTCTTCAGAGTACTTAATTTCTAGGTGCTTGGTTACATTGCTGTGTGTCTAACCAGCTTCAAAAAATCCCCACGTAGCCACCAGATCTTCCCTCTTATTTGCAGGGCAGCCTGGCTGCCCAGCAGAGCGTTTTTGTGCAGGGAACAGCCATGTAGAGGACAGGTGGGTCAAGAACCTCAGTGGTCTGGTGCTGCGTGTTTCTGATGGGTTTGTGGCATTTGTCATCCACAACACACCCTCTTAGGAGAGAGGTCAGACCAGGTTTGCAAGAAAACACAGAAAATGGCCTGTAGCAAGGGTTTTGGAGGAGGACAGGGAGGAAAATGTGCTTGCAGAGCATGGTGCTCACGAAGAGGAATGTGTGAAGTGCTGTGCTGCGTCCAGCAGAAGAGGGGTTAAAGCAGCTTTCAGAGTGCAGGAAAAAGGCTAAGAGGGAGTATTACATGTGTTGAGAGTGTTTCTATGGGATCAGAACTGTTTACAATATAATGTGCCTGCACCTGTGGGTTGGTGTGGTTTTGCCTGCTGTTCAGTGCTTCCTGAGAAGCTGCTAATACACCATAGCTGATGAGACCACTGTTTTGATCTCTGCCTCCTTGGAATCTCTTCTAGTGCCTTTAATAAAAGCCCTATTAAGGAAGTACAAGTGGGTGCTTTGTGCTTCTTCAATATCTAATTTATATTTTTAACATTAAATACTCAAACACATGCTCTGAATTTGTGCTTTTTTTTTAATCTAATAGCTTCCTGCTGGAGACGCATACATTTTGTATCACATACTTTCTTTTTTTCTTGTATTCGTTGGGTGTTCTCACACCCTGCCCAAATCTTATGTTGAAATTAAGAGGCATACTGAAGCCCTGTCATTCAAATTATTGATGGTAACTCATCTGTCTGGGGGTGATGGTTGTATTAAAATACTTACCACATAAAAAAGAAGCATATGGCACTTTTACAAAATCTGAACCAATGAAGAAGTAAAGGGTCATGTTCACTCCCAAAACAAGAGCAAGCATCTTCCCAGGGTTATACATGAATTCGGTTCAGGGGGAGCTGGAGAATCTCATATATTTTGAAATCATAGGGGGTATGAAATCAGCATAAGTTACAGCTGCCCTTAGGTGCTTTCTTTTGAGTGGTCAGTGCCACAATCATTCAGCAGAGCACATTGATCTCACTGACTTTGGCAGAATTATAGAGGGTCTGTTTGCATGAACCATTGCTGAACAATTTATCTGATGTATTAATCATCTCTTATAGATAAGAGTATCCAGACTGTAGATTTTTATTGTAACCCAATTTCCCTCACCTGGTCTTTTTGTTGTTGTTGGGTTTTCATGTGAAATTTTAGAATTGCATTTATGTTTCTTTTAACGCTTAGGATCCTGGTGTCCATTTTGAAGCACTGTGAAGTACAGGCTACCATGTGTACTACTGCTGTCTGTAGTCCAGAGAAGATGGAGAAATGCTAGTCTCTTATTTTGCCTTTCTGAGAGAAGCTGTGTTTTGGAAATTTATTTGTCTTCATGGTAGCAAATAAAAATCAAGACGGTACTTGTGTTTCATCTTCCAAATGCACGAGGCAAAAAGTTAACATTTTATTAGAGATTGGGAGAATTAGTATAATTTATAGGGCTGATGTGACTATTTTATCCACTTCTAGTAATGCCCCTGGGAGACTGTGTCTGTGCTGCTAGTATGGTAACCCAGGCAAGTTTACAGTGTGGTGAGGGCAGTGTCCCAGCCACCTTGAAGATTAGGCTTCCCTGCCATGCAGAGGGCAAGCCCTGCTTGTATCAGCCAGGCTGTGCCCTCCAGGGAGCCTCCTCTCTCCACACCACACAGCCACAGCCTTCAGAAGGACTTTCTCAGTCCCACCCTCCTCCCTCCCCACAGCTAGTACAGATCATTGCTGGGCTGTTTTTCATGTCCCCAGACTATCCCCAATACCTGGAGAGCACTGAAATACATTTCGCAGAATTTCTCCATCTGCTCTGCCCTTCTCTGCAGCTCCGCGGCATTGAATGCTCAACTTCCCGGCACAGTAAATGGGAATTAATGCAGGGAAGTTCACGGCTGGCCCCGACCAGCTGGCCCCTGCCCTCCAGTGTTAATCTGCTGCTGTTCTTCCTATTTGCCCTGTGCAACACAGCATTAGTGATGGAGATGCGCACTGTAACCCCTGGTTAAGCCATTTCTTGGTTCCCAATTACTGGTGTACCCCCATAATTACTTTTTTAAAGTGGTGTTTTAACTCCAGTAATTTCCAGAGACATTTAATAGGGGGAGTCCATTCTTCTGGGCTCCTCTAAACACAATCCTGAGATGAATTTCATGTTTTATCACAAGCCAGAGTGCACACAGAAAATTTTCAGCTATTCAGAGGTACAAAAAGCAGCAATCTTAGCCTGAAACAATTGTACTGAACTGAAGCACTTCTCTTCTTTTCTAGATCTACTTTTAAGATCCCTGTCAAAACAGCCCTTCAAACACATTTGATTGGGTTGGGGCTCATCACGCTGTCACCAACTCACTTTTCATTAGGCTGTTGCTCTCTGTTAGCCTAGCCAAGCAGAAGAACTCAAACACATGCACAAATTAAATCGACATCCAAACTCCACCAATATACAAAGCAATTTAAATGATATTCATTAGAGCGATGACAAGTCCTGATGAGGCTTTCAGGAGCAGAGTCCTTCAGCTTCTGCCGACTCGGTTTCATGGTCATTGAGGCGTAACTGCAGTGACTGTACCTCCAGTTTAGAAAAAAAAAAAAGCCAAGAATATGACTCCGCTTCCAGACACACCTACCTCATTCTCCCTCTCTGCACAGGTTTACATCTAAGCACAGGCTTCAGGCTTTTCTTACAGTTCCTCACATGCTTTCTATCACATACATGCTTTAGCAAATCCCCTTCCTTTCCCCACCACCTACAAATGCGCCAATTAAAAAGAATTCCATTTTCAAGTAATTTCATTTCACTTGGCTAGAAAGGTCACTAACTCACAATTATGATGGCTATAAACATGTCCACAGTTTCCTACCATGCAAGAATGAATGTGATAAGTTGAAGCTTAATAAAGAAGTATTTTTCCATGTTAATTTATACTAAAGTTTAAAAGTTACCCTCTCTCCGTTTCTATTTTTGATATAAAAAAAAAAAATAAAGATGGCCACTCTCTTCTCCACAGGGAGTGGAATGGGGCTGACAGGTCTAATATAGGCTTTCCACAGTGCCAAATCATTTGAAATCCATTCCCCTTGAGAGCAAAATCCTTAATTCAGGCATCAAGAGGCAAGAAATCCAAAAATTAGCTATTTGATTACAAATACGGTTACACTATGCCACTTGCAAAGTGTAAGTGTATGGGAGAAGAAATGCCCATCCTCACCCTAATGTAACACTAGGAAAACCCAGGGGGTGATGGGGGGCACAGAATCATTTTTACTTAGGCATGGAGGATGCTGCTATTAGCTGTGACGAGCTCCACCACCCACCCCCACCAGTGGTTGGGAAATGGGGCCATGGCTGCCAGTGCCATTTCTTACTTCTTTTTGCTTGCTCTACAACAACCTTTTTCTTGAAACAGGTTAAGAATTTTAAAACTACGATACACAGAAAATGTCCTGTTACATTATTATGCAAAAATTTCGGTTCTTTTGCATAGCTACCTTAGGTTGTAATTTTTAGTTTTACTTTTTGAACACTCCTACAATGAAAGATAAGCACATTGGTATGTAAGTAAGTATGATTTGCAGTTGCATATTTTCATTTCAATAAAGGTTATGTATATGAACTTAGTGAGTGGTCTGGACATACCCATCTATACCAAAAAGTCTATCTGATTTTAATTTTCTTAAAAGATTATTTAACCAGGAGTGCATTTCAAGCTATAAATAAGGCGAAGTGAACCAAGCAACAGCTGCTGAGGAAGTTAATGTGTCCCACGTAAATGTTGTAATATACTGCTGAAAACCAACCAAACAAACAAAACACCACCCTAACACATAGGCTGGATACCAAGTATAAAGGAAGATTGTTTTTACATGTAGAAAAATAACTTATGTACCACTACCACTGCATTTGTGTATGTACTAGATAATGAATACAGCACATGAGCTATGTATTAGTAAAACTTGGTCACCTTTTTCATGATGAACATTTCCTTAAAATTATTGCTTGAAACCAAGGCCTGACAACAGACTGTAATCTTACAGATTATTTCAGCACTTTCGGATGTGTATAATGATGCATTAATACATAATTCTGCCTTCTTCTGTAAATGACCCTGATTCTTTCTTCCTTCACCGGTAAAAAATTGACTTCTTATGCAAATACTCTTAAATGAGGGCTGTAGTATCATAATCTTAAACATATACACACTTTTCATTATTATAGGGTAATTACTGGAAACTCAACAAAATTCACTACCACACCCCAAACAGAGCCGCTTTCATATTCCCAGACGGCAGTATGATAATTATTTCTTGTTCTCTCATTTACCTACAGCAGGTCAACCAAGGGCTGGAAGGCACATCTTGGCACAAAGTCCCAGGAGAAGAGAATTTACTGGGTTTTTTTGCTGGAGATTATATGTATTTACTAGTATTACCTAATGTAATACACATTTGTATTTCCACTGATAAAACAATAACTGTCCAGTCAAGTATTAAGAGCTATTTTATCCTTTGCTAAGGGGACAATTCAGTGACTTTCTAAAAGTTGAGTAATCTCGATACACCTTTTTTTTCCCTGCTTTCCTTGATAAATTCTAGTTTTATGACTATTCCTGTATTTCAGCTCTGTGGAGCATTGTGGATAACAGGCTACCTAGCAAAGCTCCAATATATTCTTGTAATAAAAAGTTACTCAAACAAAGGACACAAAAATAATTGCAATAATTTGATATTTTTTGAGAAATATGTGCAGCTCTCTGGAGGTGTATTTTTAAATACAAAATTTATTCATTAAATTTAGCTCTATTACCAGTTGTCTCTGTTCCACTTGCACCACAGTTACTTCTTTCTCTGTTGCAGCTGAAATAAGAACTTGCAAAAATTAAAGAAGGTTCTTCTCTTTGGTATGTACCAATAGTTTTTTTAGATCTCAAAGTATAGCCAAATTTTTCGCTGTCATAAAATGCAGAGTCATATCTGTATCTAGTTTTATATAGCAAGATGCATAGCCATATTAAAATGCAACAGATAATTCCCATATTGATAACACTAATCTGCCTTCGTTTGGATAAAAAAATTGCAGTGTTTATCATAAAGGCAACTGCATAATTAAAACAATGTACTTTGAATTTTAATAAAAAAAATAAGATTCTAGAAAGATTTTCATTTCAGAAACAGTTCCTTACACTGGCTTAAAAGTCGTATTTCAGTTAACTATAGATTTTTTACTCACTAAAACTTAAAGATACATTCACTGATTATTTTTTTATTTTATTTTTTTTTTTTGCTAAATGTTGACTCCAGAGAACAGCTCTCTAAGATCTGGCATATTGATTTCTTGTTGTGAAGTGAGCTGTTCAAGCTCCATTTAAGATTTTCATCTTGCATGTAGCCCTGAGCACATCATAGCACCATAAATTAGTTAAATTGCACATTTATCACAAATGTTATTTTAAGATACTGCGTAAATGTGATGGCTGGAAGATATACAGTATACTGCAACAAGCCACTACTTGGGTGGGGTTAGACCAGGGTCACCTTTATACACCTGTGATTTAAAGCTCTTCCCACCCCATCACAATTTCATTTTTAAACTCTTTCTTGAGGCATTTTGTTTTCTCTCTCACTCAATCTGCATATTTCTAAATAAAATACCAAATGCAAAGCAAAAGTCAGACCTTGGATGCATATTTTAAAATCCTGCATCCATACCTTCACATTTGTCTAATAAGAAAAAAAATTATCTTAACATAGCTAGGTTGGCGATTTGGTTAGCACTAATAGTTACCATGCCAATATACATATCAGTGTATGGATGAAAAGAACATTATTCTAGTTCATTGATTCTCTAAATTCTTTATAATGTGATATCACATTGGTATGCCAGTCCTGGAGGTTCTGAAATGCAAGCTGAACTTTAATAAATTTTGGGTATGCAGATCTTGACTAGCCATTCCTTTGCAAAGTTTCAAGTTTAAAAATGCATTAAAAAGTAATTTCTGGTGCACACTAACAGATACAGTTGCTTGCTGAATTTTTACCCTGTACGTCTCCTCACTGCACATTCAGACCTAGATAAGTCAGGCCCAGGAACTGAGTTTTACCAGATTAGGTACAGTTACATCAGTGGTATTTGGTCTCCGCAATCATCAGCCTCTTATCTATATTTTAAGAATAAGTAGAAGGAACACTGCAAAAGACTCTCTAGTCTCTTCTTTTACTCCCTCTGTGCCCCAGATAACAGTATTGCACACAGAGCTTTTAGCATTACTATTATAAGTCAATGGTGCATCTTAAAAATACATTGATTGACAATATATGCAATAATCTGCCAGTCTCCTTATGTGTGAATTTGGTTTGCAACCAAATACTATATTTAAGCTGTTATAATTTGCAAAGGAGGAATTCTGTGTTGTAGAGGTAAAAAGTTTGGCTACATTTAGATTGAGATCATCTATTTGCAAAAAATGTGGACAGCCACCCAGGAGGCTTCATAAAATACTTCAGCAAGCCAGGCTGCCTCTCCTAACTAAGTGAGGGGGACTTCTGGGATGATACAGTCAACCTGCAAAACGGCATGCTGCAACTTTATTGCTGGAATTTGAGCTGAGGCCATAAACATTGACACACAAATGACCTTAAAATCAGATACAACTGTGAGCCAAGAGAGGAGGAAAAAACCCAGAGCCCTAATCATTAATCCCATTCACTAGGTCTGCTTAGCAGTGTTTGCTGTAGAATGAACAGAACACTGTTGCATTTGTGAAGACAGAGAGAGAGAGAAAAAAAGGGAGAAAGAGGGAAAAATGGAGAAAGAAGGAGAGAAGGGAAGACGGAGGGAGAAAGGGAGAGAAAGGGAGAGAAAGGGAGAGAAAGGGAGAGAAAGGGAGAGAAAGGGAGAGAAAGGGAGAGAAAGGGAGAGAAAGGGAGAGAAAGGGAAAGGGAGAGAAAGAGGGAGGGAGAGAAAGAGGGAGGGAGAGAAAGAGGGAGGGAGAGAAAGAGGGAGGGAGGATGGATTTAATTAGTTGTTTACTGGAAGAGAGTGTTTTGGTTTTGTTTTTTTTTAAAAAAGGAAGAAAACAGTACATTTGACATTCAGATACTAGTTATTACTTCCGACATTACTATTAAGTGCTGTAATGGTGGTTTTGGTTCCCATGTAACTATCTCCAGACTCTGAGTTCACCTGACTGGCAAAAGACATTATTTACATGCATAGTAATACAGGTGCTTCAGAGATGCAAACTGTTTTCAATGGTTTTGATAGGATGACCTGTCAACACCAGTAAAAGTCTGTCATTATCATATAAATGCTCCCACTTGTTTGTGTTTGTCTGGCATGTGTTTATTCATCTTCTTTTCCCCTCTCCCTATTTGCTGTGAATGCTACAACAGCAGGTAGAGCCATAAGAGGACTCACTTGGAAATCGCAAAGTTCAAGTAATCAGTCTCAGGTTCCTACTCCTGTCATTTGAAAATGCTGGGTGGATGGAAAGGGATTCTCTAAGCTGTGAAACAGCCACCGGTGCAACTTGCAGACTCTGCAATACATTCAGGGGGAATGCACACGAGTAGCAGGATCTACCCGAGTCTGAATCCACAGCCCAGCAGAACAACTATTTGCTTTGCCACACGTTGCTTACAAACCCCATCTTCACAGTCAGCCTTACCTGATGTTTAAAAAGGAGTTATAATGCTCATTTATCTTTTCTGGGGAAAAAAAAAAAATCTGTTAATGCAGCCTTTGAATAAGTGCTACCCTGCTCTTTAAATGCTAAAGTTCACTAAAACTCCAGTGATTTATGTGCAGCTTTTGACTGCCAGCACCTGGCAGATGAAGAAACCTACTCAAGCTTCAGTCATAAACAGATAGCATACAATTTAATTTTAATGTGCTCGTTAGTCGTAGCACATTTCAGACATAATTGTGAACGCAACACAAAATTATAGCAAAAAGACAAATTTTAATGCTGCTGTAGAAAAAAAGGTTATATGAAGAGTCATATAATGGTGCTTCATTGTCAACAACAAAACAGGGCACAGAGTGCATTACAGTGTCTGTGCTGTTTACATGCCAATATTTTATACATAGATTCTCATATGGTGTCAGCTGTCAGTTACTTCTGCAAATTAACTGCCAAAAATGGAGACGAACAGAATCACTTAGTGTGCTGGTAACCACGGGTTACCTTTCATATGCCTAAAGATAAAGCTGCAGTATGGAATCTTGGGAGAATAATTAGGCAGAACAAAACAGAAAGTTACCAATTGAAATAAAAAGGCATTCTACAATAAGAAATAACAACCAAGAGCGCTTATAAATAAGTAAAAGAGGTTATATCACAGAATGCCTCATAACTTTTTAAGCAAAGTATTACAGTACAAACATTTTAAAGGCTTTATCAATGTTTAGGAAATACAGTACAAGTTTTTCAAATAGATTTAACCCTTTGAGCACTGAGTTTATTTTGAATGTTCTCTTTTTATTTTTTTTTCTTTTTTTACTAATAAATACCTTTAAAAGTCATGTTGTGCAAAACAGTTAGAATGCATGCCAGGAATGCAGTCCGTGGCTTCTGTTTCTTCAGACGGTTTAAAAAAAACCCAAACAAACAAATAATAGCAACACTAATAAATATGTATAATTTAAACATGAACCTCTATTAATATAGATGTACTGTATAGCAAAACAAAACAAAACATACTTTGCTTTAAGAATAATGTTTCTGAATACTTTATAAATGCTATCTGTGGTATCTTTCATCATATAATTTACAATGTTCGGATGTTAAAAGAAAAACTGTTAGATCTAAAAAATGAAATATACACTATATATAGGTACAGTTTATACCTGGGGCTTATCAGGTACAAAACCCACTGTTGCTAAAAATGCTGAAGAAAAAAGAAAATGGCATTAACCACAATCACATTTTCCATAAGAGATTTTGAAATCTATACAATATATACATCTATGTTTCAATGTGAAAATTATATTTTTAAATTTCAAGGTGTGAGACACCTCTGCATAAATGGAGGTTCATATTAGTAATCGAAACTAAGCTGGTTAAACTAAGGGGTTAAAAAAAACATATCCATACATTTTTACCAAATTAATGCAAAAGTGCTTCAAAGTACTCAGAGGGCTAAAGATTATAGGGTGAGAAATACCAGCACACTTAGGTCACATGAAAAAAGTGCACCAGAATTAGTTATAAATGCTTAATTAAACTGTCTGTTAATGCATGCAGCTTGATGCATCAGAGGGATGCACAGCAACTAAATCCAATTTACACAAAGTTCCAAACACTTACCACTGCATTTTAACCTTCATATTTTACCAGTAACAACAGCTGATTATGCACCTCTATTTAAACACTGTACAGTTATACAAAACAGTTCAGCCCAGAGCAACTCTGGAGTTAAAATAAGAACATGTGCCAAGAACTAAACAGTAGCTTTAAGGCGCCTTTGACAGTTTTCCTCAAAGCAAATTACAGTTATTTTAATAAAAAGAAAATGCTACTGCTTCTCTAACTCAGAAACATACAGAAGATGATCCTCTGGTGACTTCCCATGTGTTTTACTAAGATGAAGTTTAACAGCATGCTTGCTTGCAAAAGTCCTGTTACAAAGTTTGCACTGATAAGAAGTTCCGATATCTTCCTCTGGAGAGGACGTCACCAGTTTTTCAGACGGTGACTTTGCTTGTGCTATCTGATTGTTAATCTGTTCACTGGACAGTTTGGACAAGTCTCTTAACCTGAAACCCAGATGCGATTCAAGATGACTGATATAAGTTGAAGGAGTTCTGATCTGTGAAGCACAGTCATTACAAAAGAACACTGGGTGCCCAGTGTCCAAATTTTTAAGGAACTTAGTTCCCCCCGTCCTTCGGAGCTGGTATTTCACATTGGCTAACCAATGGCTAATTGTGGTCATTGAAAGTCCCGTAAACCTGGAAATGTGCATTCTTTCTTGAGGGCTCAAGTCTGACATGATGTATTTCCCCTCTGAAGTCTGCCGTAAACTAGCTGCAAACTGGGCCTGCAATATGAGCAAGTGCTGAGGGTTCCAGTTAGACTGACGTCCCTTCCTTTTCTGAGCTGGTGTACTCTCTTCTGGTTCCTCTATTGTGGTACCATCAATGTCAGATTTCTCAGATATGCTGGAAGGTGTGGAAGATTTTGATGTGTGACTTTCTGTCAGGTTCTTCAGCATATCAGATATATCTGACAAGGCATTCTCGCGTAGCGGCGAGTTTGACATGAATGACACGACTGCAGATGTCTTTGCTGTTGTCACTGTAGATGAAGAAGAAGCAGAAGATGTCGATGTGGATGACAAAAGCGCTGAACCCAAAGAGCAGCTTTTGTCACTCTTGCCTTTCGTCAAATCTATGGGTTGGTCATTGTTGACGTGATAAAAATAACGGTCTAAGTGGTCTGGTTTTTTGGACTGTAGAGGTGGGGTGGCCACTGCAGCCTTTTCTGCCAAACTGTTGCTCATTTTAAAAAGCATGCTCATAGGATCCAAAGCGGGCAGAGATGGCTTTGCTGCCTTCCCAAGGTGAATATTCATGACAGACTGCAGTGCACTTAATGGATTTACAAATGGCTGTTCAGGAGGGTGATCAGTAATGATAGCTGTGCTGCTACTTAAAGAACTTACAATGGACTTAACAGGCTCTTTCCCATTTTCCACAGGTTCTACAGTTGGACTGTCCTTGCAACCATCTCTCTGAGGGACTGGGCTGTTCTGCTGGCTTTTAAAGCCACCATCATTGGAGGATTCCATCTTAAGAGGTTCACTGACTTCACTACTGCATGGTGAAGGTGTTGCACGCTTCATTGGAGAAAGCTTTCCTTCAGGCTCTTTCATTTTTTCCTCCACTTTAGCCACCTTCTCGGTGACTTTCTTTACCAATTCTTCCATAGCATGGAAGTTTGTTTTTGGCACAGGTGAGGTCTGACTGCTTGGTGGAGACACCAAGGGCTGGTTTTTAGTTGGTGATACTAGTTCATTGTTTCCAAACATAGGTTTTAATGATGTACTCTTCCCAGATGAACCCAATGTCAGCTTCATCATATTAGGCAGCTGATATGCAGCATGAATGCTGGGGTAGCCACCCCAACTTGGCGTGCCATTCTGGGCTTTGTTTATAGCTGATGTAACTGTGTTTTCTAAAGACTTCAATATATCTAATCCCCCCTTAGGGCTTTCTTCTAGGTCATTTTCAGTCAAGTAATGATATTTTGAGGAGATATCATACTTCTCCTCATCTTCACTTGACTTTTCTTTGTCTTTCATTTTGTCATCAGCAATGCCTCTTTCTTTATCTACTTCTTTTTTTATTTCAACATTTAACTTAGGGGAAACACTAGAAGGTGTATTGGAAGGAGACGTAAAAGTGGTGGCAGCTAGTGGCACAGACTGGACTTTCTCATCTACTAAGGATGTTATCGTTGGTGTTGCTGGGGCTTCTATAATTGGCTTCCCTTTTTTCATGGCAGAGTTAGTGACTTTAATAAAATGTCCCGTCACCATCATGTGAGCTGTGAGTTCCTGCAGAGTGTCATGTGAACTTCCACATTCCATGCACTTTAGAATTTGAGATTTCCTCGCCTCAAAGTGCCAGGCATAGCTGGCACCATTCTGATGACCATAGCGATTATTTGGTGTAATGTAAGGATTAGAATTCTTTTGAAGTGCATCGTTGGTATCTGAGATTGTTGCTTTTGGTGTCCCACCTGTGGAATCTGGAGAACTTGGAAGTTCAAGCTCCAGTGATGCTTTCTTTCTAGTAGCTGGGATAATTTTTGCTGCTACAGGTGTAACAGGTTCCTTCAGAGGCACTTTTTGGTAGTGTTTTGTTTTGATCATATGAACACTCAAATCCTGAAGAGATTCAAATGAATGACCACAGTACATACACTTTAATACTTTCTGAGCATCTTCTTTCCCTTCCATTTCAAGCAAAGAACGTTTACGAGGTTTGGACCATCTTTTGGGGTTATTGTTATCAGTTTCATGGTTGTCATCTCGATAATGTCCCGTTTCATTCATGTGCACTGTTAATTCTACTAAAGTATCATAGGCAGCACTGCAGTCTTTACAGCGGAATTTACTGGCTCCAGTAAATATAGAGCCATAAAGCTTACTGCTTTGTCTGTACAATTGAACTGTGCTAAAAAGACTTGGTTCAGGAAGAATTCTGCTCTGAGAAACTTGCTGCAGTGTTTTTGCCATAGCAGTCTGGTGCCAGTCAAAGCTGCCACTTCCACAACTGCTACTGCTGCTGCTGCTACTGCTGCTGCTACCATTGTTTTTTTCTGAAATTGGCTGGTGAAGGTTCAAATTGAGATTGGACCAGTAAGAATTGGAGAGGAAGTTGTTGTATACGGCTTTCATTTGTTCTAAACTATCAGATACAGTAGAGTCTTCCAGTGGTATTGAAACCTCCTTGCTCTCTTCCTCATTTTTAATAGAGCTGCTCTCGAAGTCTGCCAGGCGGTCACTTGTCTCACTGATATGTGACTCACTGTCCATTTCATGGCTAGAAAATTCAGCTGCTGGAGAATTTTGGTAGCTTTGGCAGTTCTTACTGAAGTCTTTTTCTGGACATGCATATTTTGCTGAAGGCTCCCCATCAATTGCATTTTCATCAGGTTCAACATCTTCTTCCACCAGTGCTGCTGCTTTTAGTTCATCTGAAACATAGGCTATTATGAAGAGAAGAAAATACAAGTTAGTTTCTGCAGATCATACTTCTGCTTAAGTGTTTTAACCAAAGAAGTGCACTTATTTTTAAAATTAAATAGTTAAAATTTAGTGTTTCTTCAGAGCAAGAAAAAAATCTGCTCTTCAAACATAATTTGCCACCTTATTCTTCTCAAGGGGCAACAGCTTGAAATTAAAAATAAATTTGAAATTAATGAAGCACATTCTGGAGGTGGCATTCATTTCTAAAGTAATAAATTACTTGTATCAACCTCAGAGACAGCAGTTCCTGTCTGTCAATTAATATGTCTTATGCTTCTCCTACCCCTAATGCATTTCTTAACAGACAGATTCACAATTTAAATTAAGCAAGCATTTTTTGCTCATTACAGTTTTGAGATGCAATCTTTAATATAGAGTAAAACAAACATCAAAAATTTCAACAAAGTAAAAAAATCTCCAGTTACAATAACCAAAACATAAGATTTTTTTTTAAAGTTATCATTAATAGTACTATCATATTTTAGAGGAGGAGATGGTAAAAGCAGGTGACACAACCTTTTGAAACAACTAAGAGCAATTTGAGGATATTCATTATGGGTGTAACAAATGACCCATTCACATTTAAACATACCTTTCTCAACAAGAAAGCCTGTGCAGAATTATGTCAGGAGCTAGTTCAAGAAAATTGGTATGCTGTACTCATTCTTGCTGTATAAATATATACAAGACCTTCCAGTGGACCTTACAAATGTCAAAGTGTTTGCTCTTTAGACTACTTTGTCAATATTTACACAGCATAAGCTACACGGACACCCAACAGGGATCCTGTCTTTTTTTTCCCCCTCAAGCAATGCAACTGGTGATGTAAATCTAAGATACTCTTCCTGAATAGGATACTTGGAAACTGACAGTAAACAATTTTTTTTTCCATGGTGCTTCTGTGCACATATTCTACATATACTAAGTCAGAGTACCTAAGTTTTTCCTTTAGGTAAGAAAACTATGGATACATTTAAAGAGGGATCATTAACTGATCAAAATGATATTATTTCTGGATAACGTATTAACTTACAGCCAAGCAAGAAAGCAAAAATAGAACATGACTGTTCTCTATTAAGTGGAATTTAAAATTTATTTGCAATCTCTCACAAATACAATTATAAACTTTGAAAAAAGTGCATTTCCAGTAAACTCTATAGTTGAAGACACTTGACTTTTGACCTTCCCTACAACACATCTGGAACGTGTGGGTATCTGTATCTTAAACACATTGAATAATCTCTAGCTTGTTTATTCAGGCAATAGTGCAAAGAAGATAATAGTTTACACCCCAAAAAGACATACTTTAACCAACAGAGCGAAAAATGTGTAACAGTGTAGTAGATATCTCATATACAGTATTGAACCTTGAAAACTTCTTTCAGGGAAAATGTGTTTAAATGTTATCAGAAAACCACAAGAGACTAAACAACTGTTAAAGCAACAACGGAATCAGGCTTTTAGTTTCACATGGAGTATTTCTTCATTCAGTTAGGTAATACAAAATATTCACTACTTTTCTTTCACATGGATGAATGGTAGCGAATCTTCCTCCAAGCATGAAAAGTTATAATCTGATCTTCAGAATAGAAGTTAAACCTTTGAAAGCACAAACATACCACATAAGAGCAACACATAACGGTCGTTAGATATTTCAGTTTAGATAATTTAAATGCAGAAAATTCAGGCAGCAAGGGTCCTATTTTTAATGTTTGGGAGAAGATAGTTTGAAAGAATTATGTTAAAGATTTTATTATAAGGTGCTTCAAAGATGCTGACAGGAAGATCAGACTTTAACAAGTATAGGTACTCTAATGAAACAGAGCTCTGCTGTTTCGCTCCATTTTATGCTTTTTCAAAATATTTTGAAAAAAAAAAATTTTATGTGTATTACAGTCATGTCGACAATTTGTAGCAAGGATCAGTGCCTATCCTGCAAATACTTGCAATGAAACCACTACAAAGAGTCCAACAAGGTGAATTTCATTCAATACGTTCACTCCCCTATGGATGGTACAAATTGTTTTTCATCTTACTTATTTGTTCCATCATGTTTCTGCACTCTACCAAAAACTTTCACAAAGGAGTCCAAAGCAGTTCAAATTACTCTCTAAATCTGAAATAACTACTGATAATGTGTAAACAGCTGGCTATCAACTACCTCTCTTGCAACCACACCATCTCCTAGTGATACAAATAAGGAAGGATGGAAGGAATGTGTCCTGGTTTTGCTGGGACAGAATTCTAAAATAATTTTCTGTTCAGAGAAACTGTAGTTTTGAGAGACTGCAGAGTCCAGTTCTGTGAGAACATAAGAGATAAGATGCTCTGGTGTGCAGGTTTCTGTAGTTATCAAGGTCAAGGGTGGTTCTGAGCCATGCAGGTGCAGTGGGTGAAGATGGGCAAAGCCCAGGGCAGCTGACCCAAGCTGGCCAACCCAAGTACTCCAAACTATAAACATCACCTTCACTATAAATCGAGAGGTTGCAACATTCTGAGGGGGCTTCTACCATGGCTGCCCTCTCAAGAGGGTCCCATCTGTCTCATCAGCTGACTCACACCCGAGGCCTGCTCCTCCGCTTGCTGCAACCACCACGTTCTCGCTGGAGCTGTCATGCTCGCAGTGTTGGCACCCAGCCCTCACCGCCAGAAGGGCACAGCTCGCTACTGCTGTCTGGGGCTGAGTAAAACCTTGTATCTTGTATTAGCATTAGGGGTAATATTAGTTCATTACTATTATTCTATTAAATCCGTTTCCATTTCAACCCACAGGTCTCCATTCCTTTTCCAACTCCCCCTCCCAGGTGGGGTCGGGTGATAGAGTTACTGTCTAAGCCACGACAGAATGACAGCATGAAACCTATGATTTAGAAGCAAGTGTACCCTTTTTCTTTTCCACCTTGTGTAAAGTTTTTCTTTTACAACTCCCATTCCTTTGCCTCTGTTGTGAAACTGAAGAATAATGCCCTTTTTACGAGGCAAAGAAAAATCCAGGGTTGTTGCCACACTGCCTGCATTATAAAGACCTCATTCAGACCAGTGGGCTGAGACTGGCACACCAAAGTGCACCTGTCTTCTGCTCTTTTTGTCCACTGAGTGCTAGTGTGAGCGTGTGCCACCCATTTCCACCACCACAGTCCTGGGCTCCATTCCTGCACACACCATGGAAAGTCCTCCTGGGGACTGGTGCTCATCAACACAAACAGGGGTCACAGAATGAAGCCCTTAATTAGTGTGTTTTTCTTTACATTTTTATTTCTCTTACTGCTGAAATCTTATGAATTTTGTTTGGACTGAAACACTTGTATTGTCACAGTCACGTTTTTTTTAGAGAGTGACTTTTACATTAGGGAAAACCTCCAGCATGCGGCTCATTTAAATGTAAATCTATTTACCTTTCATGCTTTCTTTGCCCTTTTCACCAACTATCAAGCATATTTGCGTGTTAACCAGGAGCTGCCTCCTCTATAGCTGTTCTCCTTCCTAAGCTCAAGTTGCAAAGCCAACTTGTAACATCAGTCTTTGATCCAGAAACATGGGAAATAAGGCACAAACGATAGTATGGAATTTAACCCAGCAATTCACAATTTCCAATAAAGTGACAGTTCAAACAACTACTGCTGCCCTTTCCCCTGCACAAAGGAGAGGAGGGACGAACCATGACATTACCCCCAACTTCCTTAACCAAAGAAATATGCAAGAAATGAGGATGCTCAAGGAAATATCTTAGCCAAAGACTTAAAACACCATCCTAAACCAGAGTTTATGCCACTAGCCTCTAATTCCTTATTCCAAGGGCAGGTCACCTAATCACTTGCCTTCATGGCAACATAAGGCAACCCAGCAAGTCCTGGACCAACCTGCACTGGCAGACTTGGGGCATACTCAAACGTTTTGCAATACCATTACAGGAAGCTTTACAGTGCCTGACAAGTTTCCTGCTCAGAAAACCCAATTAATTTGTTACCAGCATTTAGAAGAGAAGAGGAGAAAGGGTTAAGGCCAAACTTCAGTCCCACACCAGCAGGGAGTACAGGATTCAGTGTAGGTACTTGTGGAAAGGAGCCCATCTGCAGCCAAGGGAATCTCTGATCCCTTCCTGCCCCACCAGATCTTGCTCTAGGGAGAGAAGTGATCTATATTCTGTCTGAGTAGTGATAAGGTAACAGCTTCACTGAAAGAGAAAGAAGGAGAGGCCCATAGCGGAGAAATTTCTTATTTGGTTAAGTACCTACAGGAAGAACAAAGAAACTATGAAAGCGGAGAATAAAATCAGGAGGTGATGGTAAAAAGTTTTTCACTGAGATTCACTGCCTGTGGAAAGACTTTCTTTAAGAAGCACTGTCTCCAGCTCACAGTTACTCAGCCATTTCCTTCTTATTAAAAAAGACTGTAGTTTGATATTTTTCAAGTGTAAAGTAAATGTTTGAAACAGCAGGGCATCTGTAAAACTGTCCTTCCATGCCTCAACAGCAAAGTCTGAGGGAAAAAACCTCAACTATAAAGGCAATTCTAATGGCAGAAGTTAATAAGAATGGAAATGAAAGAAATTAGGTGGTTCTGGGTTTTTTTGTTTTCCAGAGTAGAAGAAGAAAAAAAATTACAGGTCTCAAAAAAAATTTTATTTTACATCTCACATAGCACCATAAGCCACGAGAAATTGCCCACAAGTTGAGCAATGGTGTCACTGTGACATAATATTTGACAAAAAATGGGAAATGGTTCCCTGGGGTGGCCCTCAGTTTCTAGAGATGAGGATATAAAAGGGATTCAGAAACCTATTGCAGGTACAGCCACAGAGAGGTCAAGAACAGACAGTTCCCTGTCTGACAGTTCCCTTACATTTCTTATAATTATTAACTAAACTGCTAGGTAATAATGAAATTAACACATTTGGTATCAAAATGTAACAGCAAGCTGTGGTATAATGCAATTAATTTCCACACAGGGGAAATTATCTTCATAAATGAGCTATGGATCATTTCTTTGCCAGTGGAAGTAAGTTGTGATGTATCACTGCCCAAAATTATCTACATATTGTATATACACTAATAAACTCACATACCTGGCTCTACACAGACGCCAGAAATACACTATACAAGAGCAAAGAAATATCACTAGTCCACCACATTTCTGCAGGCAGAGTCCCCATGCAGCTACAGTAGCCATTACTCTGCTGATGTCCTTGGCCCAACTCAGCAATCTTCTGAGATGTCTACCCGCACAACAGCTAACGGCTCAAACCCCGACTGCTAGTGGTCCTCTTCAGCAGAAAGATGAGAAACATCACATGGTTTTCATCCCTTCCATGGCAATATCCACCTAGTATCACGGTCAGATACACATCTCCTTGAGTTTGTTTGGAAATGCAAAACCATAGCATTAAGGGCGTATTTTACTGGTCTCCAAAAAACCACTTAACTGCACTATTTTTCGCTTATTTCCTGAAAAAAAAAAAATCTAAGAACATATATTTTGGCTTGGATCTACCAAAACACGCAAATATTCTTCTCACATGAAAAAATGCTTAACTACAAAAGTTGATCAAAACCATTCAGTTCCTTGGCAATATTTTGGCTTTAACAGAATACCTTTCTATTAAGAAAAATACAACCAGCTTTATTATTTATTTATGCATGGTTTGAAATTGTCATGTCATACTAAGGGTCATTTCCCAAACCATCTGAATTTGAATGAATTTTGAAAAGAATTTTCTCAATCCTTAAAAAAACGGAACCCATATGCATTTCACATTTGAAAAGAGAGAACAGGAGAAAGGGACTGGGAGCAGGAACACTTCCAATGCTTACGGGATGAGTATTATATTCCTAGTCAAACAGAAGAAGGAAAAAAGGATCAAAACAGGTGGAGCAGCGAGTAGGACCCAGCCAGCAAAACTCTCTCTGCAGCCTGATCCACCTTGCTCCCCAAACCCAAGCACAGTGCTGTGAGAGGGCTGCTCCTGCCACAGCCATGCTGCTGGCAGTGCAGAGCCTTTCCCTAAAGATCATTCCTATTCTGTTTTAAAGCAGATACCAGTCACCTAAGAAAGATTTAAGTAATCAATGAAAAAAACCTCGAAGAGTCTCCAGTTTCAGTGGGACCATTCAGAGTGAAGAAGGGGCTCAGGCTGAACACAAGTCCAGAGAAAGCCAACAGAGACGAAGCAGCACGGTGACAATGTGACTGTGCCAGTGAACCTTACTGACAAAATTAATGAACAGAGGCAAGAGAAAACCAGCTCAGTGGATGGAGTCAATCAAAGACCTAATGCAAATGAAGTCATATAAAAGAGTTATATTAGTCTGTTAGAAAATTCCCATTCCACAGACCTTCTTCTTACAGGAAGAAAGGCAAACATTTCACCCACAACATGAGCTATTTCTATACTGAGACTGACTGATAACTCACATGTAACTCGAATTGTATTTGAGACTTCACTGCTTGGCAGAGATGTTAGTGTATTAGGCGACAGAAATGGGAGGTAGGAGTGGCTGCCCTGTTTACAAGAGTGGCAAATGACAACACTGTCTCTAAACGGGCATGGCAATACTGATTACCCAGCACCTTGACAGGGACATTATTCCTGTTAGAAAGGTCAAAGGTTCTGTTTCATAGAGGCAGGACTGTCTATTATGGGAAAGAAATGTTATTTCCAAGTGGAGAGGTCAGCACTTCTCTCGCACATCGGCTGTAGTTGCTGGTACCTCGCACCAGAGTACGATCTTACTGCAAGACTGATTATTCTGCCCACTGGCAAGGTCAAGAATATTAATTTTGAACATGTTAATTTGATGTGATGAGCATGATTAATGCTTGTTTAGCTAGACTTTTCTGTATGTTGATAAATCTGCAGCCTTTTCATGCCAATAGGAGTGTAATATTAAGTTATTTGAAATCAGTGTGGATGGATGTAACATAGCATGCCAATCTGATGGGTGGCTATCATTAGGTGCTAGAAACTTTGAAGTGTGCTTGTGTTTGTTCCTTCATGAAAATACTGCAGCTGTCTGCCGCAGAGAGCTCAGAAATAGGTCAGAGGAAGCTAGCCAGCTGCTCTAATCCAGCATCCTGGACTGGTATTACATTTGGAGCAACTTCAGAGAGCTCAAATCAACTGTAAGTGTTAAGAATTGAGAACTGCATGGACAAGAATACACAGTGAAGAGACAATAACAAGAAATGAGTTTATATGTCATTAAAGTGTGGGCCATCTAAGTGCAGAACAAAGCAAGTCTACAGCAGGCACCTTTTACTCATGTCACCGTATTCCAAACTCCCCTGCTTTTTTTGTGTAGTTTAAAGGAGGGTACAGGTTTCAGGTCTTCTATTCACTTTAGACTTTACACTGCTATATAAAAAGTGTCACACAGGCCACCTACAAACGAAGAGAGGAAACAATCAAAAATTGCTACTAATTCTGATAAGGGAGGCATTAGTTTTTCTGAAACCTAATACTGTTTAAATGTTTTGTTAAATGAGAGATTCCCATGGAAATCTCACATTTATATATTGACTTCTTCATTAAATACACACTTGAAAAAACAACACCATAATATTAATGATGGCTTAGAAACAGCTTAGGACTATCGAACACTGAGGTGTTCAAAAGCTTCAACGAGTGTTTTATTCTTCACAGCAATCCTGTGGAAGAAACATTCTCATCCACAGTTTATAGCTGCAAATCTAGAAATCCAAATAAGTTAAAAATTACTTGCCTAGTGCCAGACAAGAAGACAAGGAGCCTGTAACTCCTGTAGGTTAATATATATAATTCAGCTATTTACACGAAACATGAGAAGAAGGCTTAAGTTTGTGTTTCTGTTCCTATGCTGCTTCACAGTGTGTTTATGTGAGTACAATATATGTGTATAATTGAAAATAATTACCAGTTTTCAGCTTAAATAATAATTAAGGATAAAATACCCAGTCAAATACCCACAGGTGCATGTAATATGTGCAACTCGGAGCCTGTGGCTACAAATCTCCTCTGAGCCAAGCTGTTGGGATCCAATAAATGCTGAATATGCAGACTGCTCACAAACTTCTTTTGAAAAATAGAAAAGGTTTCTCAAGTTAGAAGTACTGTCACAGCTCTCCTCCAAAGAACTCTCTGCTCCCAGCACAGAGCAGGACTTCAGGTACACTGTGAACACCTGTCCTACCAGAACCATGCTGACGATGTAACAGGATGGATCATGCCTCTCTCCTCCAAAGCTGCACTCTGCCTTGATTTCTGCCTGGGGCCTAAACTCCCTGAATTTAACCTGCTGAGCAGGGTTTTTCTAAAATCTTCTTAAAGTATCCACCCGTGAAACATAACACCACGTCTTCCTAAGGTGGAGGAAAGCACATGATCACACTGCAGGGTACTCTTCCATGAATAGGGTTGTGTGAGGATCCGTCTGAGATCTGTCTCATTTGAAGACTTAATCTGCTGCCTTCTATAAAAAGTTTTTGACAAGAAAGGATCTGAAGATTAAAAAAAACTTCAAGTGAGACCCAAGGTTCAAGCTTCTCCTACATATAATGAACAAAACTATGTAGATTTTTAGACTTCCTCATGTAAAACTTGCCTTCAGTTGTCATTATGGTACAGTCAGAAGTGAACAAAATGCTTATGAGAAACTTCACAGGAGTAACAGTTCAGAGACTATGCCTGGTCAGGAGAAACAGATTTTTATGGGGTTTGTCCTAACTCTGCAGTCACACACACACAATACAAGCATAGCTGTAGAGAAGCTGGGGAACAGTTCATGTCCTACTGTGTGTGCCCACAGTTCATTACCATAAGCAATGCAGAATCACACTAATTGAGTGGAAGGACTGAGAAACCTTATGGACTCCCGTGACAACAGGAGGACCTTCCTTGCTATCATATTTTGTAGAATCAAGCTCCTCTCCCTTTGCAGCCTGGAGGAGTAGAGATTTTAACAGCCCCTGTAAGTGTAAGCCTGGAATTTCTGGGTGATCTTGCTGAAAAAGGATTAAAAAAACTTTTTGGCCTTGTCACCACATAAACCACCTTTCACAAGCACTTATCAGGACTAGATCGATCAGGCAAATGAGCAACAGGGACTGTGACCACACATTGGGAACTCCCAACTGTTGCTCTGTTTGAGTTGGTTCAAGGTCTTGGTGTTTCCATTTCATGTAGCACCTTCCTCTTTCTCCCCTCACCAACCTCCCACTTTCTGGGGAAAGGATGCCCTTCCTCCAAGTACACTGAAGTTACAAATGAACGTGATTTGAAGGAGAATCAAGTTCCTCACTCTCCATCAAGAGGTTAAGGGTCAGCTAGCCAGCCATGAAGGGGAAAACACAACTGGGGACTCAATAGCCAGGCACAAACTGTTGAAGTAAACAGTTCACAAGCAGCCCCCACAGTATGAAAACTTTCACATAAACTTAACAAATACAATTAGTATGTGCATTAGTAACAGAAAAAACCACCTACATTTGCAATATAAATTATTCATCACGAATAAATGTGATTCACTCTAAGTAAGACAAAAGTGGTTTTCTGTTGGTTTCCAAGACAGTTGCTTGGTGTGAAGTACTAGAGACTTGTTAGAGTCTGTAGCACATACTACAGTGCAAAATAAATTCTCATAAGTAAATAGCTTCATGTTGTGCTTTAATCCTAATTTTGAGTTGGGAGGTAAATTGTTTTGTGAACTCTGTAGAATTTTTCTAAGCAAAGAATTACCATTTCCTCAAATGGATGAAAATATTTACCAGAATCCTCAAAGAATAAAATATTTGTTTGTTTTGCCTTTTTTTTTTTTTTTTAATAAAATCACTATCAACATCCTGGTAAGATGAAGCCAAATTCTCTGTATGAATTGGTACTAAAACACACAGTGACACAATCTCTGCTTGATACCAGCATTTGGGTGGCATCTTTTAATCACTGAAAAGCACACAGGGCATTCAACAAACTAATACAAGATTCACAGCCAACTCCAGGATAAGCAGGCATGAGCATAAAAGCTCTCAATATGGCTCTAATAGCTCTTAATTATTATAATCCTTCACTGAGCAAACAGATGTTGTAAGGGAACTTTAGTTTCTTCAAATACAGTAATCAAACCATTCTGCTTCTGCCCTGCCTCTTTTCAGTAAATGCTTTGTATAGTGGAGTGGAAATAGCAAACGTAGTGACAAAATGACCATTTAATTGTCACAGAAATTTGTTTCTGAACAAAACTGATGTTGTCATCTCTATTTATCCACATTTCTCAGAGCCTTCTGATTACAGTTTAGTATTTTTTTAGACTAAGAAAAAAATAAAATCTTACACGTTACTTTCTGTAATCTTCCCACATCTTTGGTTGCTCCCAATCTGCCCACATCTTAACAAGTTTTACAGTAACCAGAACATTGGCTTTGTATTTAACTGTACTAATATTAAGACATCTCTAGAGCTGCAGCCTGCATTGTGAAGTTTTCAAAAATCAAGCTTTCACCTAAAATGCTTCAATATATTACAGTGAGTCATTCCACTTGGAGATTTATTTATAAATGATCACAACTACTTAAGACATTCAAAATGTACCAAAAGACCTTCAACCTGATCCTTCATTTTTCTTGCAAACTTGAAATTCCCATTGAAGTCCTTTATACAGTAGTTTCAATAGCTATTTTGGTTGCAGGGCCTCCTTACAATAAACTCCATACAACTGTATGAATGGTATACTAGAAATCCAAATGATTTCAATCACAATTTCAGCTATTGTGAGCTTGTACTTACAATGAAGTTTCTGCATGAAAAAAAAAAAGGAGTTCACTGTGGGCCAACAAAGCTTTGTGTCCTTTCACAGTTTTTATTCAGCTCTCATTTACGAAAAACAACTATTGACTGCAATATGAATCTCAGGACTTTGAGAAAGCAGAGCTTCTAAGGATTACCGCTACAAGATGGCCCCAGCTTGTTTTGTACGTATAGCAAAAAGAAGCACTGAATATTCATTTTACTCATTTGCTAACTATACTAATACACGCTTTTGTAAATGAGTCTCTATCTAGCACTAGCTATTGAACAGAAGGGTATTTCAATAGGTGGGTTTTGCTATAATACCACACTAAGATAAGGTGCTGGAAACAAATTGTTCACCAATTCTTGAATAGAAAATTTGCTGGAAAGCCCTGAGAGCTAGAAGATGAGGGGGAGGGGATTGAAATGTAGCTTCAGAGCCACCAACCAAACTGTTGTCATTTTTAAAAGATGTTCCTGTGGCACAGTATGAATAGTTTATAGCCACGATTGTGAACATTCAATGTCATATAAGAAAAGACACTTGTCAAGAGCCTTTCCCTTACAAGCACCCTCATCATGACCTGTGTTAATGAAGTTAATTGAATTTAAGATCAATAATGGTTAATTATTGCAATTTGACATTCTGAGATAAATGGCTTTAAGACAGAGAAATGTGTGTGTATGTGAATTCTCTCCAAAGAAGGTGAACACATTACAGCCTAAGAGGGATCACACAGTCCTTCCATTGATCCTGGTACAATCTGATCGACCTAATCCTCTGATGAATGTGGGCTTTTCACAGCTACAAGTAAATGTTCTACAAGACTACTCTAACCCTTGTCACTGACCAAATCTATATGAGCTGTACACTAGAAATCTATTGAGATAGATTAAAGAACTGCTGTAGAAACAAGAGATGCTTCAGTAAAGATGAAGGTTTATTATATTGACTATTAACATTACATGCAGTATGCAATTATGAATGCTTATGGATCATAAGAGTTTAGTTTTGGTAAGTTAGATGTAAATGATCATAACTAAACAATAGTACTAAATTTAAAAATACCAGATTAAAAAAACCCAACAACTGTGTTGGATTTGATGACTTATACATGAATGTTCAATAAGAAAGTAATTTTAAAATCATCCTTGAAATGAGCAAGCAAGTGCTCACAGACAGGTATTTATTTCATAAAGTCACTCATCAACCTACTTCATTTAGGGTTTTTTTAAGTTTACTTTCACAATAGTTCCTCAACAGGAAGACATTTTTTCAAATGTGTTAGTAATGATATTCTTACATGCATACTGAACAAGTTAAATGACCGCTTACAAGATTTATAATGACAAAGTAAATGTCAAGGAAAAAGTATTACTGATTGCAGAGCATTGACAATAAAAAGCCGCTGAAGAGTTCTGTCAAAATGTAAGATTATGCAAAAACACTATTGAGAACACTGCTAATCATCTGCTCTTGTCAATTACTTGAAGGGTATCTGACAGCATATTTACATTAAACACATTTCAATAGCAAAATCCTTAATGCTGTATCAGAATATTTTCATTATCATTAGAAATCCTTGAAAAAGTCCTTTTGCAGCAGAGCATTATAGCAGCAATGATGTAATATCTATCTCTGTATCAGGTAGGGGCATCTATTTCATGCTATTATAGCTATGTAACATTTGAAATAATATAACCAAAGACTGAATATACATGTAAGATGGCAATCCCCATGTTCCTGTACCCAGCACAGGTATTTTCAAGTAACAGCTTTGCAGGAGTCTCAAACTAAGCGCAAATGGATGATCT
>VZRW01012473.1:117251-122251 GCA_013398125.1 Aegotheles bennettii
TTTGCGTATTATTACAAAAAGTGCTCTTGACATTTTTTCAACCCAGTATTCATGCCATTTAGGTAAAAATTTGAAATGTAAGATGTTTCTCACCTAGGAAAACAGTCCTAAAAAATACCCTCAACCCTAGTAGATTAATCTAGAATTCCCCCATGGATATTGCCCAAATTATTCTCCATGCTATAACAACACAATGACATTGCTTATGGACTTGCATCTCACATGTTCTGATGATAGAAAGATGCAGGACTTTATCCGCAGAGAACGTAAAAGCAGCTTTCTGCAGAATCACAAGAAGATGTCAATTCTCTATTAGAAAGAAACAATTAAAACTAGATAATGGTTATGAACAGCTCTGACCTGCTGAGAGCCTGAAGGCTTTGCTTCACTCTGGACTCCACTTCTTTTGACTGCAGGTCAGCCCTACACAAACAAAGCCTTAACAGAAATGTTACGGAGGAAATAATAGCCATTTCCAATGATAATACACAATTTTAGCACCTACGCTTGGCTGATTTAGGTGGTCGGCTAACATGTCAAACAGCCTGCCTTAGTTAGGTGAGCCTTTAATGGGTAACTGGCAGGCTCTGGCAGCCTTATTTCTGTTTTAGATTTGGTTTGTCATTGGATATCCATTACCTGCCATTCATCTTTGATCTCTTTGGACAGGCCTGATCAAAAGATGTCATTTGACCTACTCCACTTGGCAGAAACTTGTATGACTCTCATAAAGGGGGCACCCCAGCTATAAATAAAATGACATTATTATTTTTCTGTCCTATCATGTAGAAGAGACAATTATGATAATGCAGTGTCTGTCACTTGGAGCCCAGCAAATTGCTAGCTCTCACGCAACTGTTTAGCTTTCTTATTTGTTTTTTGTCTGTTTTCCTCCATTTCAAGTTGAAAATAAAACAGAATTGAAATCACTAATGCTCTGCCTCACACTCTGACAGTCTCAGGGTTTCCTTTTATGGGACTGACGTGCAGATGTGACCATCAGACTGTTTGTCAATGGTGGGTGGTGGTTAAGTGCTGTGTTGGCAACACATCCCAACAATGGAATCAGGTTTATACTTCATTTCCAGCTCTGCGCAGAAGCTCCTGTCTGAACGCAGTGCTGGTAGACATTACGACAAACAGATAAAATCATGGAGAGCGTTTATTGTATCTTTAATAAAGCAACAATAGAAGAAACGTACGAGCCCTTTCCCTACTGCCCACGGGGGCTCACGAGTGAGAGGGGGCTTTCTGGAAAGGATGAGCAACAAGCCAACTATCAGGATGTTGACTGTCTCTTGGTATTTTTCCGAGCAGCATGTATACCCCATTCCAATGCATCCACATCTCCAGCAAAGTACACTCCGTGCACGTATACATATACAGGGAGCAAAGCATATACAAACTGCTTGGTCTGGTACCCCTGTGCCCATGTGAGTCTGCATATCCGAACACTAACAAGCTCTGTTTGGCCACTGGCCTGAACCTCTTTACAATCTCTTGCTGAACCTGCACTTCCCACATGCAATCTTCATGACCTTTTCCTCTGCCTTCCCCAGGCAGAGGTACAAAGCCATACTCACAGCCCTGTGCCCAAAGACACAAGCTACAGCACAGGCCACTGCTGGCAACTCTTGCTACCTGATGGCACAAGTCCCTCTGCCCTCGGTCGCAGGGGACAGCGCCCTGGCGCTCGCTCTGTCTCCACAACCCTCTCACAACAGTACAGAAACATTCACAAAATTAACTATCCATTTCGTGTTGCAAAATATGTGACAGTTGGTCCATAAATTCAGTATAAGCATTCGCTATGGGGAGACTGCAAAACCAACATGGCTAGCAAGCAAAATCACACATACTGCTGACCTCGAGTACGAGAACAGCCACCTACAAGAGACAATACAAAAACCTATGCACCTTCATTTGATACTTGTTCTGCTTGCTCTTCCACAGGCTAGAGGTGCTGCTGCCAGTAAACAGATCTCTGACAGAGATGCTGAGAGAGAACTAAAACTGTTAAGGGCTTGTAAATACCGAATAGTTACTCCTCATTAATTATTTGTAATTAATTATTCATGATTAATTTGTGCCAGAACAGGAATGTTTTATTCTGAATTAATTTAATTCATTTCAAAATTGCTACTTTAAATTCCCACCCTACCATAACGTGATATAATCTCTCTCTGTAGACAAGCCCTAAAATATTAAAAAAGCATTTAAAACAAAGGAAGAGCGGCATGTTCTTTCTCAGAAACGCACGCTGCCTGCCGTCTTTGCAATATACTTTGTCTGCTGATCAAAAAAGCAACCTGGAGAAAATGGAGCCTCTCTTGTGGCCTAGAAAATTTTTGCAATAAGGAAAATGTGGAAAATACCCCATACAAAACTTAGGGGTGGCGTGAAACAGAGAGCCACAAACCTATGGTTCCCTGAAGAGGGATCCCACTGATGCTACAAAGAGAGCAACTGAAAACAGCCAGGTTCTCCTCAGACATGGCTACACAGAGAAACTCAAGGGATCTGGATATCAGTAAGAAGCATCAACAAAGGAATACTGGAAACATAAAGAATTGGAATTGTAAGGCCTTTTTTTTAAAGACAGAAAATACCTAGATCTTTTTCTCATTACATTAAGAATACTGCAAAGAAAGCAGATGATAGGACGTAATAAAATTCAAGTACGTTTGGCAAGGAATCCTTTTCCTGTTGCAATAGTGCACGTTATTCTTCTAACGCATCACAAAAGCGTGCCTTCAGCACAGCACAATTCTTTCAAGTAGACTTCTTTATTACAAAGTTTAGCTTCTTAATGACACATACTGAAAGAGGAAAGATGCACAAACCACTACCTTCTCCCGTTTGAGTTTTTACTGTCCAGAAATCCTCAGCAGAGATAGGAGCCAAAACAGGTACTAAGCAAGCACTGCTATAGAGCAACCTGGACAATCCTCACATATTCCTGCTTTTCAAACCAACCTGCTTTGATACAGAGAACCTTCTTGGACATTAACTCCACACTACTCTCAGCAATAAACATTAAAGACGTGAAAACAGGAGTATTATCTCTTTTATCTCTTTAAGGGTACAGTCAAAAAGCACACGAAGTGTCTATTTCTAGGGTTTTATCTCTAAGGGAGGCCCTCAACAGAGACAGAAAATTACTCCACAAGTCTTACCAATACCTTGTGAGCCAGCATTCAGATCCACACACTCACAGGAATTTTTTCCCCCCCATGACAGAGGTTTCTTTCGAGAAGGCAGATAAGTGAACAATACAACATTGATCCTAAAGGAAAGAGCTGGCCTTGGTGAATGGAGACTCTTCTTAACATGGGATAACATATTAAGGTTTAAATATAAAGAGGCATGGCTGAAAGGGAAAGCAGCACTTAGAAAACGAGTTCATCAGTTACATTAAAGTGAAGCAGCATAATGATGGCTAATCCCAGACACAAGCTGCTGAAGTTGATTGAGAAGCATCCTCAAAAGGTACTTTTTCCCTCTGCCAGTTCTGTGGAGCAGGATCAAAGGCAGTGCCTGGGCACAGCTCTACCCCTGGACAAGGATGGACAAAGTGCCTGGTTTAGCCCTATTCTGTGAAGTCACCCCCTTCCTCTGTTTACTGCTCAGTCTTTTTAAAGGCAAAGGGAGCATTTCCTCAGATCCAAACTGCCCATCCATCTGCACTTCTCCAGCTAAGATTTATTTCTAACCAGTTACAGCTAAATTGCAGCAAGTGCCAACCCTATTTCAGTACAAGAATGCCCTATTATGATTTAACACAATGCAAGTTGTACTATATTGCTATGAAAACAGTCGGAGTTAAACTGGTTTAAAAACACGGCTTTAGTTAAATCAACACAGATTCGTGTGCAGGCACCAAACCCTGCCTCATCATCAAAGGTACCTCCCAACTGGCTCATTTAGCAATCTGCACTCTGCTTTGTTACAGCTGATGCCCTTGTAATTCTCACCCTCTCTCCAAAATTTCTACAGTATTTGGTGATCATCAAACACCACCACCCCACCACCCCCAATAAAACGGTCTTTTTTCACAGGAAGAAACACAGAGTTTTTCTACACAATCAGACTTCATTTCCCCCCTCTCTTACTCTCAGAGACTGCCACAAACATGGGTCCATCTGAGCTCATGCAAACCCCACAACACCCGTTACAGTCTACATCTGACTTTCTCCAATGGCTTTCTGATACCTAAGGTAGTGCCAAAGGTTAAATCTGAAACATACTGTGAGGAGCTAAAATAATCAAATTCAAAACAGTTTCTAGTAGTTCTCCCAATGAGGTACCTCACTGCACTCTATTTATTTGCCCTAAATTTGGCAGATACCTTAAAAAAAAAAAAAAAACAAAAACCAAAACCATAAAATCATTCTTCAAAGAAAAGCTGCTATCACCTGTAACATCAATGAATATATGTTAATGAAATGGTAAGCTGTTTAATAAGCCATTATCAGTTATATAAAAAATATTTAATCTGCAAATTACAACATACTTACCAAAGCAGCTGTCCATATCTAGGCAACCATAATTTCACTATCTAGCTCAGTATTGAAATATGAAAGCATTTTGTGAGGATCCAGGATATTTGGCATGGACATTAGTAATAATGTTCCTGGCACCATGCACAACCTTCATGTTCCTGCTGTGGGAAGGCTTCCTGCTCCTATACATCTCATTATCTACTGGTGCCACAGTGGGAATGTGAATGCAGTCAATCACTCCCTGGATACTCAGGAAACTAGCAATGACATATAAACCTTCATTGACTTTCTGTTGCTGTTGTGGAGTGTTTGGTAACTTGATGAATGTCTGAATGTGTTGCAGCATGGCATCTAGGAAATGAGTAAGGCACCTGGACGCAGAAGGCTGACTCATCTGTTTATCGCCCCCCGCTACCCTCTGCGACAGCCTCCCGTTTAGCACCGAAAGACAGAGGACACAGCACTTTCTTCAGGATCAGAAGGGAATGACTGTCTTGT
>VZRW01012473.1:127251-149595 GCA_013398125.1 Aegotheles bennettii
TAAATAATATGTTATTAACATGAAAAACAACAACAGAAGTACCTCTTGTAAAACATACTGAAGAACAATGCTTGGCAACAGGCTAAGGAGTACTTGCTTTTCATGATTTCTAAAAGTAACCTGTCATGCTGTCATTAAAGAAACACCACTGAGAAAGCAACAGAAATGTGCCCACAAATATTAAAGAAATTTATTTTTCAATCTTCTAAATCATCTTCTAAAGAAATAACTGTTTTCAGGAAAAAAAAATAACAACTGAGGAAGGATCCCAAATATTTATGTGCCATTGCAGCAGTAGAGCAAACAGAAAACCAAACAAAAAAGCAAACTGGAAAATTCAACTATTCTGGATTACCAGCATCACAGCACATATTAAACTGCGTGATGTATGAATTCACCTGCAGGGACAGAGGGTCACTAACTTAGCACACACAAGGTGCCATGAGAAAGAGAGGTAGTCTCATCTCTGAATTTCAAATTTCCTTGCTTATCTTGGTACGAATCACGATCTACCTTGATAGAGAACTGGTATCAGCCTTTCACCGTGTACCTTCACAAACGAGAGGAGAGGAAGAGGGAGAGATTTTATGTGCATGTTGCACAACAGAAACTGCATCTATGAACCACAGCTATACATATAAAATACATACCTTAGCATAACATACATAACATCGTGATGTTGGAAAATATAATGAAATTTTAGAAAGGAGAATCCAGCATTTACACAAAAATAAGAAATCTTGCAGTCTAGACATGCGTCTGTGTCTTCCTGCAGTCTGCATTTTGTAAAACCACAGATAAGGACTTCTTAAAAGCATGGTCCAGGATATGACTGCTACTTAACATTTAAACAGTAAGAGCCATTTGGTGTTATTTTGATTTGAATACAAGCAGAAGGAGTTTTGAGACAGCAGAGTATTGATATCACCTCTCCCTGCAAACCCTGCCTGGAGCCAGCGGAGCATTCATGTAAATACCTATTTACAGATTTTTAACACATATACGCACACGTAACAAAAGTTCTGCAATCCCTGCCTTTCATCTCCCTGCTCACAGAGCTGAGGGGAGAGCTGCAGGCCGGTGGAGGGGACAGGGCAGCCCGGTGCCCCAGGGCTGGCGGCTGGGGCTGCAGCTGGGGGGGGTGAGCCCGGACCCCCTGGGCCAGCGTGCCCACCTCCACAGGGCCCTCCAACGGCCTCAGGGACTACAGAGCAGCTTGCAGGATCAGAACGTACAGAAGTCCTCTCTCCCATGCACCATGTCCTTACAGACACTGATCCCCAAATCCACCCTAATGATCAAAAAAGTAAATTTACAATTTGAGGACTGATTATGAGAATCCCTCTTCAGGTGGTGTTTATGGTCCTGGCCAGGTAGCTATTACATTTGGGCAACTTCCCGTGAAACTGGTGCAAGTCTGGAGCATGGAAGGACTCCAGGATGAGGCACAAACCCGTGTATTGTTCATCTGGGTAACTCTGGGAGCCGTTCACAGCTATTAAAGTCCATCACGCACAATACTAACAAGAGCAAATAGCCAGGCAAGCTATGTGACTGTATCTTGATACATCACACAGTAGCTTCATTTAGCTTAATGTAATACATTACAAAGGCAGCACAGAAGTTAACATTAGTCAACAACATAATGGACAGATAAGTGTCTCGCCATGGTTAAGAACATACCCAGGTTTCATTTTAAGCTCTATTTTTAGCCTCTCCTTTGCTCCCTGTACTCAAATTGTATGAATAGCAAAATTGGTCTGCTTGAAAATACTAAGCTTAAATCAAAGGAAAAAAATGTTTCTGAGAAGTCATGGGAAAAAATGGACAACTTACTTTAAATTAGACATCACTCTGGATTCTGCAATAAAATTGTAAGGACACCAAGGGAACACACAATTTTCCATCTGATACCTGGCTATAACTCACCTTAAGGTGCATCCTTGGACAAGTATTTTTTTTCTTATTTGATACTGAAAAAATCTGCCTTTTGGATGCTGAAAGGTCGTACCTTCTAGCCTCAGTTTTTAGCATTCTTTCTAAGAGTCCTGACTATCACTTGGAGCAACAGGCATGTTGCAAAACGACAGGCAACTGCTTTTTCTCTTATGCCAAATACTCAACTTACTCTTAGGTTCGTTGAAAATTAACTCCTATACAGACCTATTTAGTAAAAACGTTCCTCAACTAAAGCCACCACTGTAACTTTACCAATTTGGTAAACTTGGTAAAATGTTCCTTGAGACACCAAGGTAATTTGCTGTAATTCTCAGAATGTATGAAGGCAAAATCATTTTCAATACATAGACCTATTTTTAAAAAGCATAAACATAAAAATACATAGTTCCATTGTATTATCAAGAGAGGCTGAAAATTTGTTTAGGCCTTTCTTCTTTCCTTTTTTTAAAGCTTAAAAAACAAAAAAAAAGAGCTGCTGGGAGAAGAAAAACACAAAGAATATTTTCTAAGGGTGTTACAACTAAGAAAAGGAGCTTTTAGAACTATGAAAATAACTGAAAGAAGCTTTAAATGCAGAATGGAGATGGGAGTTTAGCTACAACACTTGTATGTGTCCTCCACAGAAAGACTGAGGAGTTTGCTCCATGAATTGTGCAAAATTTGAATCAAAGTTTAATAGTTTTTACATTACACTACTATAGTCAGAAATCTAAGAAAACCCTACCATAGATATGAGCTTGTGAGACAGCAGTAAAAAATTTCTAATGACACCCAGGATTCTCAAGTTTATTCCAAAGTCTGATTTGCTGTATGACTTTTGCCACCCCATTTCACCTTCTTTTTCTCTATAATTACTGCAATAACCAGTAAGCTCCATTATACACCTTTGGGTCAACTTCCTTGTAGGTTTAAAAGCAGCTCCAGTGATTGTAATGGAATTGCATACTAATGCAGAATTTGGCTTTCATATTGGGATGTTATAATTAATTAATGTTGAAGAAATTATTTGCAATCATCTGTAGTAATAAGCTACACAAGTGCAGTTATTGTTGACATACTGAAAGTACCTAGGAAAAAAAAAATCAGTATACAGCATGCATAATCTGCAATTGCTGAAGGTGGCTTCCCTATGCCAAAAAGAGAATGTGATGAAAATGCTGGTCCTTACTAACTCAACACTCAACTTTTTCATGTTTTCTGTGATGCTAACACCACTGATAAATCCATCATTGGATAGATTTCAGTTATTACCAGAAAACACTCTGATTTTGGCCTATTTCATTCTACCTGCCTTCTAAGGAATGCAGGAAAGACAGCATCCTGTGCTGTGGGTCAGGTTCAGCTTTATCCACTGTGAAGTGAAAGGTACAGAGAGAGAGCATCTACACAGTTCCCACCTCCACCTGCCCGCAGGATGTTCAGTTCCTGAGCAAGCACTGGAGCTACATCCTTCAGCCATCCAGGTGTACTCTACACAGGGCCTTGACAGCAATGATTAGTGAATTTGTTCTGCCATACTTACATAAGCCAAGCTTTTTTGTTTAAAATAAAATTGCCTTCCACACTTCACTCAAACAATGTGCAAAGCAAGAACTGAAACATGATGATCTATAAAAACCAAGGTCCTTTTTAATAAACTGCATGAACACAACCATTCATCTAAAACTAGTGAACCTCACCTTTATTTGTATAATTTTAGAACTGCCTTTTTCCTTTGAATTTGAGATTTTCAAAGCCGCCTGAAGTTAAGTGAAACTAAAATGAGATTCGAGTACTAAAATCCCTTAGAACTAGCTAAAAAATTATAGCCGTCAACACAGGATTTTCAAATTGTCTTCTGCTAGCATTCAGCCAAGAGTTTCATGGACAGGTAATGAATGAACTCCTGAACATGGCACAAAAACCCTGCAGAAAGTTTTGCTGAGCCTACAGGCACTGTCAAAATATTCTACCTCACCTCACAACATGATGTTATATAAACTGGGTTTATTTTTGATAAGTAAGAAAAAAAGGCAATATTTTGAGAAAACTAAGTAACGTCAACTAAATTATCTTGCAAGCTCTTCAAGATAAGGCCCACATCCTTATATGCTTTTTGAGTGTATTTAGTACACGGGGACCCTGATTCTGAGCAGGACCTCTGGTTACCACTGAAATAAACATAAAGAACAACAGTAAGTGCAAACATAAAGAGATGTCATAATACCCCCACGCTCTATCAAGATACAGAACATCAAAGGAAACATGAGAGATTATGCAGAAATCATAACTGCTGTTAGATTCTATGTCCAGTCCATTCCTTTATCACATAGCATTATCCATATGGCATCAGTTACGTATCTTTTAGACACTATGGGTTCAAAGAAAACTGGAGAGGTAGGGAAAAGGGATGAAGTTTAATAAACAAGGGCCATATTTGCTTTTGGTGAAAAGTACATCATACTTTTCATTTAGGAGACCACGAAGAAAGTAAACCTCTGGGGGTAAGCAAAGAATGATCCCAGATAAATGAGCTAATTCTGACATTTTAGCATGAGAAAAAGCAAAGAAATCATAATTTTATGAGAATATTTTTCTCACAGGGATGGTTAAAACAAATGCTGATGCGATGTCCCTAAACATTACACAGGCATCATCAATTACCTGTATTAAAAAAAAATAATTACATAAATCACAATCCTTAAACATTATTTGCCAAAAGCAAAAAAGTATTTCCAGTTACCTACTGCGCCACATGCTGTATAGAAACACCTTTTATGCTATTTGCCTTGCAGTAGCTGTACATAAGTATTGCATCAGTGACCTCTCATTTTATAAGCATCTCTCTATACCTGTAACAACAGCAAGTTCAGAAAAAGCACTGCGGCACAAATTAAATACCCACATTTAAGCTATTTAAGCTGTGAGACATAATCACTGAACAAAGAAAGTAAAATCTCTAGCATATGGAAGAAAAGATTCTTAAATAGCTTTGTCTCTATGAAATGCATATCCTATAATGTAACAATTTTACAGGGATGTCTTATACACTAAGATCCGTTGTTGGAAACAGAATTAGAAAAAAATCTCCTAAGCAGAAGCAAATTTGAAATGTAGGGTTTTTTTCTTACACTAGCATCCCTATTTTGAAAGTAGTTCATAAAATACTTCAGGGCACAAAGGAAGCCAAAATAGCGTTAGTGTATCCTTCTAGAAAGATTAACCTGCAACATATCCCAGTGTCTGAAATCAAACATCTGCATTATTTGATCTAATGCTATTAATAAACATGAAAGCTCTGGCACCTGTGAGAGAGTGAAAAATGGAACACAGAAGTATCTTTTAATTAAATATATTAATGGTAAATAGCACTTCAGCAAGGGAGTTTTATTTTTTTAATTTGGCTGTAGACTAAATATATACTCAAGTAACTTTCAATTATTTCAATATATATACAGACAACTTTTCTGGTTTATTTGTTTACAAACTTACTTGCTCCCTGAGGCCTCAGCTCTTGCATGCTCACGCAGCAGGCAGGCAGCTACACTACACGAGAGGAGACGAAAGAAGAGTAGTAAAGCAACACCTCAACGGCATGACCCAGTGAAACCTGTGTGAAACCTGTTCTGGAAACACGGCGCAGCTGAAGATCATTGGGTTTACAGAACTACACTGGCTTGAGAAAGGTGTCAGCAGCCAAGTAGCCCTTTTCCTGGGGCTGACATTATGTGACATGTGGCAGGCTGCCAGGTGTAAATCCATGGGACACACGGCCGCCAAAATCACCATTACATGTCCTCTTCTCCCTGCATGCTTTCCATCCTTTGCTCCTGCCCAGGCAGGAGGGCGGAGGACCAGCAACACAGCAGCAGCAGGGACAGACAATGACAAGGTTCTGGCAACTGGCACATGCAGCTTCTCCTGGGTGCTGCTTCAGCTCCCTGTGGACTCGCCATCCCCCAGGACCTGGCCGACAGCCCCCGGCTCCTGCTCCAGGAGGCTGCAACCAGAAATTCGGTGCACGGGAATGTGTTTTTGCAGAGTTGTGTTCTCTTCCCACAGCTTTCAGCAGGAGGGAGAAAAGAAATCCTTAATTCAAGATACAAAGAAAACACGTAGTAAACAGCTACCAAGTACTGTGTTAATGAAACCTGTGCTTTAAAAAGATGGAGTATATGGAGGTAGCTAGTATTATAGACTCTGCTTGACCGTTCAACTGATTTACAGATCCACCGAGTGAAAAAGCATGAGTTCATTTAGTGAAATGTATGTATTAGATTAACAATCAAGAAAAGGCTAAAATTAAAATGAAGAATGAGGAGAACATTAACAAGAATTTTCAAGAGCAGAAAATGCTGAGTAAAGCAGTTACGTACTGGAAATGCAGGAAACTGGTGGTTTAATTTCTTGGGATTTTGCATGTTCAGATCCCACACAGCCTGAGCCGTATTTTTCAACAAGCTGATACATTTTCTGTCTGATCATTATGGATTTTTGACAACGTCATTTTGGAACCTTGGTTACTAAGATATCAATAATTAAATGCTTTCACACTTCGTTCTTGTGGATACTGGCAACTTGTCCTCTGAAGAAGCTAATGGTATAATGGGCAAAACATCAAGAATAATCAAGGAAAAGGCTGTTATAAACTCCATCAGAAAAAAAATACAACTTTTTGCACAGCTCCTGCTTGATATCTCACATCTTGCACTTAGTTCCAAAATTAGGGAAAGTTATTTCTTTCTGGTACCTCTTCACTGTGTTTTGTCTGCGTTTAGAAAGAAGTACATGCTGTAATTAATGATTTAATAGCCTCTATGTGTATTCTCATTTTCTAGTTAAAAGAATAACTAGCTGAAACAGCAGTAGCCCATTATAAGAAGCATCCTTCTCCTTTTGTCTTTTCCTGTAGAAATGCTCCCTGTAACACAGTACTGCTGAAAGTCACAAGCCCTGATTTGCAGAAAAGATACTGCAACCCAGTGACATCTTGGAGAGAAGGGGTGGGAGAGGAAGAATTAATTTTAAAGAGCAGGAAATCTATTTGATACCTGTAAGTACATAATCTTCCCTAACTGGGAAACTCATACAGGGAAATTTGAGGAGGTGAAAAGTCTCTTCCTAGGGGTACTGGACACATAAGGGGGTAGCAGGTATTTAAAGAGCATGTAAAAAGACAACTTTACTACGAAACTACTAATATCTTGATGCTGTCACTGTAAGAAACCAAGGCAGAATAGATTCATTTGGCTGAACAGTGGATGCAGCTTTATACAAATGATTAATACTTGGCAAACCCCCTCCACTTGGCTTGTCACCAGCAAACTCGCTATACTTCCTTCCCAGCCCTCCATTGTATTTTATATAATGACAGACAAGGCTCCAAGATGAGATGAAGCTCCTGTGTCCAGATCAAATGCAAGGAAACCGCATAACAAGAAATCTGAACAGCCAGTTTAGCCGCAGTAGCAAAGGACAACTTGAATCTGCAGTAGATGTCTAACCCTGCACCTAAACTCAACAAACATCTCTGTCCCATTACTATTCCGTTCTGAGGATTAAGATGCAGTATAAGAATGGTCAAAAAGCACAGATTCTTTAATTGCATTTTTTAAAATCAAAAAGCCCCTGAGAACAGATTAACAATACCATACAGCACTGCCTTTACATCATCCCAGAAAAGTCCCAAGCATAACTACATAATTAAGCAAGTGACTGCATAACTGTCCCAAAATACTCCTGGAGAGGGGAAGTCTTAAGGTACAGAATTACAGAACTCTGAAACTGCATTACACAACCCAGAAATGAGGAACAGACACAAGTTGAGCCGAGGACAAGATATGTAGTAGGACTGCTTTTCATCTAACCTGCTCTTGTTGAATACCTGGAGCTAGTCCGAGGGCCGCGCTGGCCCTGGGAGACACTGAACTGTGCTCACTACCAAGTATCCCAAGAACTGCAAAAACATCAGTAACTCCTGTTCTATACATGCAGAATACAGTAAACTAAATGTTACTTGACCGATGGAGAACACTTCCCTTCCTGAACAGCAGTTGCACATTGCTGAATATCCTTCTTTTTAAAATGCATAATCCTCTAATTATTTACACAGAAATACTTTTCCATTCCTGTACATAACAATTCAATATTCAAGTTGGTGACAAAGTTCTTACAAAAACCATATTAGCTCCACAAATGTTTATCTTTAATCTACAAATAACTACATTTGGAGAAAATGAAATGCTGCCTTTTCATCATTAAATTATGCAAGACTTGCAATCTTCATGAGTAAATTTGTTGCAATGAAAATGGACATCTTGGTATGAATTACAAAGGACTGGAAAATCTGAAGTAGAAATAAGCCACCAAAAAACTACGGGAAGAAATATTACAGGAACCAGTATGTCAACCCTAATTGTGTAATTACTTTTTGGCTTGGTCATATAAGCGAGAAGCAAGAAACAAGAGACAATGGTAATTTCTTACTGCTGAAATGAAGGTGTCAAACTGTCTTGTATGCTCTGTATGCTCTAAGCTAAAGTTTACATTTATATCATGTTACTTCAATTACAATCTTAAGAGAAACTTGAATACTTCAACCACGTAAGGCCAGTATTCATGAATGTTAAACACACACAACACCAGTTGTCTGTGTAAATATATTTTCATATATGTGCTTGTTATTGAAATTCTACTGCATAGATCATTTGTTTGAAAATGAAAACTTAAAAACCAAAACCAAAACCATACACTTTGAAATATTCTGCAATTGTTTTTTTTCCTGAGGAATTTAAAAGATTCACAAGTCAGTCAGTTAACGTCTGCAGCAACATGAAATACAGTAAAACACAGCAATGCTTCTGGGCCTGATTCTAGCAGCCTGACTCACAGAACTCTAATCCCCACGATAACCTTATTTACAAGAAGCTACACCCTGGAAACACACAGAATTTTGCCCTCACAGCGACTTGTCCAGAGTCAGAGTGGAGGGGAAAAGGTGCAGTTAAAGGCAGCTCTGTGCCCCCCACGCTGAGCTCCAGCCTGTGCCGCCTCCCTGCCCTCCTGCACGGCGCAGAGCCAGGACCCGCACCCTTCCCGCACCACCCAACGGGGCAAGTCATGAGCTGTCTCTTTCAAAAGCAGCCCAAAGCAATCTTTATGCTACTGCACATTATTGTCACTTTATTTTATAACTTATTTGTTTTCATTTCTTCAATTTCCCTCTTGTGGGATTGACTCTTGGTACAGCACTGACAGATGCGTGTGTGTGAGAAGAGCAAACTTCATTCTTCCATAGACGGACAGAAATCAATGAAACAAAGACTGCCTTACAGTAAATAATCAGAATAGAGGGTGGAAGGGAAACAAATGTTCAAAACAGAAACTGAGTGTATACAGAGCAGGCACTTGTGTGCATACTCAAAACCACACACAGGCGTTAGGATTGCCTCAACCAAATGTGTCAAAACTTCTGTTCCGAGCCGCATTATCATAGATTTTACAGATACCACACACTTTTCTACAATTCATTTTAGGAATGTTTTTAACCATTTTAATGGGATTATTATCAAATGCCTACGCACAAAACTGTGTTAAGACTTAGGAGAAAAAAATGCTATAAATAATATATGCTACAAAGTTACTTAATATACCTTTTTACACACAAATGCTAAGGCTAATTAATAACAGAGCTACTTATATGTTCAAAAAAGTTCAGACAATTTTTAAAAAAATTTTTCTCAACAGAACTGAGCTTCAGGTGGCATAATTGGGGGGCATATACAGGAAGTAGTAAAAATCTTGCCCATGATGCAGCAACTACTGAAATGCCAAGTATCTAAAGCTGTTCACAAGCTAAAGTATTACAGATACTCCCAGGACGATGGCAAATTGGGGGGTTCACTTTTCAGTAAATTACACAGGTACCTAATAAAGATGCTCCTACTAAACATTGTACACATGGATATATACAAGCTCTCTCTCTCTCTGTATAAAGATCATTCTATCAGTACATGTAAATTATGCTTCTTGTTCTATGCGTACATAAGGTATAGGAGAATATTTTTGTATGTTGTCCATTTCATGTAATTTTCAGAGGAGCAAACTCTGTTCAGCAACCATATAAGGCTCAATGCAGTCAGTGAGGTAACTAATAAATATGGGCTGTACTATTTGTCTGCAAAATATACATTTAAGTGAATATATTAAGAAGTAGAATTCAAAGAATTTCAGGAAAAGTGTTTTCCTGAAATTGTCTAAAACAAAGCATAACAATATGCCATAAATAACTGAAGAACATTTATAATTATATATAACACAAAAACATATATAAATATATTAAAAATATGACTTGTGATTTTCTGCATATATCTGAAAAAATAATCCCAGTTATGTATTTATACAGCATGCAGAATCCCTTCATCTTTTATTTTAGAACTATGGGATTAAACATAGCTTTTTGTAAAGAGTAAAGCCAGATTTTAAACCAAGACTCAGATGCAAACACTGACCTGAGCAGAAGCCATGTTCATGAGATCCAAGACCAGTTTTGGCTCATTTTTACCCAGCTTCCTCAATCTCTAGCATAGGATATGAGTAATTGAGACAATTAACATTAGCCTTTTTGGCTTTCCTTAGACTTTTTCCTCCTTTTCTGTTTCCCAAAGAACTTGATGAGGATTTTTGATTGTTTGTCTTCTTTCCATTTTAATTCAGAATGATTTGACTATTATGAGGATTCCTTTGTCTTTGCAGCTGTTTAACCTCCGCTTCAGTTTTTCAATTGTAAAACTTTAAAAAAAGACCCCTTCCTCAACAACTTAAAATACAAGCTCCTTTTTCTTAAACTGCCTTTATCTTGCGTTGAATGACTAATGATAAAGAACATATTGCCAAAACCATTGCAAAGGCTAAGCATATATAGCAAACCAAAAAGTTGAATTCTAAACTCCCCCTTCAAAAGTATCACCTACACATCACTGTTTAATTACAAAGCTGTACATGCAAGGATTAATTCTCAGAATTATCTTGTGAAGCAAGGTATGTTCTCCCCCTCTATTTTACGGCTTGAAAACCAAAGTATACAAAACTCAGTGACTTCCCTTCCAAGAAAAATCAGGAATTCCTAATTCACGGCATTATATTTCTACACCTCTTTTCCTTAAACCCAGAATTGCTCACAGTACCAAAAGGATGTCAAAACAGGGAAGTTCAAAATCAACACTTACTATATAAAAACTCAGAAGCACAGAGATTCTAAGCCTTGCTTCTACTGGCAAGCTCTGGAGCTGTGCCTTTCACACACACACATCAGCTTGACACATTCAAGCCACCTTTGGCAATACGATGATCAATGCAATGTTCTGGTACAACTGCATGGAATCAGATGGGGATTCGGAAAGACTGTGGGATAAATAAAAACCTGTTTAATACTAAATTTTTACTTCTTAAAGAAGTTTTAGTCCATCTATCTCTGGAAAAAAGAAAGCAAAAAACTGTACTGATGTTTCCTAAGATCCCAGCCTGCCCTGGCTGGCAACCGACAGACTCACTAACACCGAGCTACACTGCTAAAACTGTGTGTTCTGGATACGTCTTGTGTGTAAGAAAAGCCTGAAGTACACTTTTTTAGGAATGAATATGAATGAGAGCAAAAAAAGTTTAAAAGACTACTTTAAGGGAACTAGGTATTTCACTGAGTACCAATGCTCTCTTACACTTGAAAAACGTATGTTGGAAAATCGCTAGTTCAGTACATCGACTTATGCCAGATTATGAATATATCTAATGTCAGGAACCTAATCTCTTGTTGCAGTATTTTTTTTCAAGAAAAAAAACACACGTATATAAAAGTTAGGTCGTCTTGAACCACATACTCCTTAGTTTTGATGACTGAATTCAGCTCTGGTTTGAAGTTTTACGTCCATTAAAGACACATATAATAAATAAATAAACTACTGTGTAGGGTATGAAGTTCTATTTAAACTTCTGAATACCAGCATTTACCTGACACTTCTGACTGAAGACAGGCTTTGTGAAATTATTTTTAATAAGCAGGAAAATAGGAGAACCTGAATATCAAAGAATGCATTTATGACAATTTGTTAACGTAAATAGTTTGAACATATATCCTTTTAAAAGTGTGCCTGCCTTCAGGCAAAGCAAGATAATACAACATTCCAAATAGCAGAGATTTAGGTAACAATCTAAAACTGCATCCTCTTAAGAGGATTTTATAATGGAGTTGCTGACAGACTTGAGATGCCATCGAGCATGGCCACAACAAAGCTTTCAGGGAATATTTGTTAAAAATATTCTCATGTTACACAATTGGTGGGTTTTGGTTCACTGCCAAATTAAAGACAGCATCTTTTTTTTATTTTTCATATCTCATAATACCTTGGTCATCTTTTTTCTGCTTATGTCACTGGTATTTCACGTCTTACTTGATCTTATTTTTAATGTAATTTACATACATACAATCACCAAAAGATAATAATGAAAATAATAATACATAGTGTAGTATGGCTAAAATATAACTTCAAACTTCAAGACTACAGCTGTATTTTCTGTTCTGTCTTGTTTTGACATAATGAACAGCAGTAAAAAAAACTCTGATGAAGACACATTTTGAAAAAATGTCATCTATTTGCACAGAGACCACAAAAATACTAGTGATTTCAGGAGTTCTAGCTCACTTTGGTGTTACCCACCCCACACCTGCTAAATAGGTCAGGTACAACACAACCAGCACACGACTGCCTATGACCGTGCAGACTGTAGCTAGTAAACGGCAATTTTTACTGATTTTAGTGAAATGCTCATTTTATATCATAATAAAGGAAAACCAGCAACCAAAGGGAAGAAGCTACTGGGAAAATTACAGATTTACTAGGGATCTTTTGCTGAACTCCACTTGCAGAAATGGGAAACAACCTTGACACACATGAAAACTATCCTCCTTTTCTTCAGAAATACTCTGAATAAACAAGAATGTGTAAAACCCCCTGATTCAGTACAAAACTATCTTCAGAAGATAAGGACATCTGTAGTATTCTAATGCTGCAGTCTAAACATTGGACGATAGACCTTGCTCCCACCGTTTCCAGTGATAGTGGACAATGTGTGCCTCCTGACAGTATTATCATTATAAACTTTATTATTACATTTGGTATTTCATGAGATGTCTGGCAGCTGATTGCTGAGACACTGAATGTTGTATAGTTCTCCCACATGTTTCATGGATATTTACTTAATTCCAGTATAACCTAACCTGTTAATACTTCTGGAATGCATAAACACTGTTAACTGCTAAATTCCCTGTGTCAACAATTCAGAAATAACCGTTAAGAAGTCGGTTGCTAACTGTTGAGGAAGATTTTGATGTATTGAATAAAGTATCATCATGGGATGAAAATCAAGATCACATTTTTAGGGAGATATGACATAATATCCATAACGAGATGTAATTTTGTACTAAAAGAGTAAGGCTAAAGCCTGTGTTTTTAGAATAGAATCAACGGCCAAATTTACACAATGCTGTTACCTATCAATACAGACACTTGACTCTGACAATATTGTCTAGTTATAACTTAATACTATTCTGAATATTAACAAAAGTTTTGTACCATCTCATTAATAATTGTCTAATTTTTCCAAAACAAATTAAAATATTCCACCTGATTGAATGCCATCAAACAAAATGTCTGTTCTTGGTTGGGTCATTAGTATTACATTATATCCCTCTAAAGAAAAACAACTGCTTAGCACGTACTCCCAAATCCTTAAGGATTCTTAAGCACTTAACATGCACAAAAGTGTATTACTTGACAAGGTGAGAACCCAAACAAGAAGAGTCTACCAGATTCTGTCTGTATCTACATGACACCAACAAAGAGCAGAGGCACACCATAAAGCTATCAGGTAATACAGGTGAAATTCTGTTCCTTAGGCTGACACTACAGGTCACGGTGAAAGCCCAACAAGGTTAACAGAGTCAGCAGAAGAACTGTACTTGAGTTCAACAAGCTTTGGACTGGGTCTTAACAAGAGCAAACATTGAAAGCATCACCCGCCCATGGCTTACTCCTAAGGACAATCCATAGCAGTACAGACAGCGCCAAACCTTTGCTTCAAGCTATCAACAACTAAGTCAGTCTGCAGAATACCTGAAAGTGAAATAACGCATGAGCAACTCTATAAGCCAGGCTAATGTCCAGCTGCCGTAAGCACACTTGAACATATTGCTGGCAAGTTCTGGGTTGTCCATGAATGTCTGCCGGGAAGTGCATGGCTGCAGTCATCTGAACTAGAGAAGGACTGGATAGGCTCTCTGAGGTTCCCTCCACATTTATGTCCTGCCACTGGGTGAGATGGATGCAGACTCAGGAGCGGACCTGAAGCTCTCCAGCCCATACCCTTTAAGTTCATTTTCATTACCTGTAGCTCTAGACTGACCATCCTTAACAGCCAATGTAAAGCTTTTGTTGTATGTAAGGTGACAGGCCTTTGCTTCAGCTAAACAGTTCTCAGATATGGTCCATCGCATATAGGTCTGTGAAAGCCAGCAGAAAGTTATTCCCCACACAGGCCAGATGCAGCCATGATGGGGACAAGAGGCTGGTGCAGTAACGAAGCAGTACCACCCACCAGGCTCCACACCAGCCCCAGGAGCTGAGGGCATGGGCAGAGCAGGGGAGCTGAAGGCCCCTTTTGCACCCTGATAAATACATCCCTGAAGAGACTGACTTTCTCTCTGGTCCTCAGCTCCTTAACCACACTAAAACATGGTATCACTGCTATCCAGATAAGCAACTGCTGCAGACTCAAGGAAGAATCTAACACTTCCCTTCTCAGGTGCATCCCACAGCAAATATATGCAAGACCTCAATTATAAGAACACAAATTCCTTAGGTTCAGAAATTGCCATTTTAAAGTTTTGGGGGAGGTCTTGTCTGGAAAGTACAGAGCACATCAGTGATCTGACAGACTTCAATAATCATTACGCACAAAAAACCACATAGGGACATCTCTGATAGATGTAAGCAGCAAAATGCGGGGGGCTGCAGAGCATTAACATTATTACGGGTTTGTACTACTGCTGCAGAGGAGACCCACTCGGGGATGAGCACTCCCTTATGTCAAGCATGATACTAACATGCAATAAATGACATTTCTACTTAGAAAATGTAACCAAACTACTTCACATACAGCTGATAGCTTAACCTAAGTATATTCTTCCAGTCCTTACAACAAAGCACAACAGTTATTTTATCACAAATTTTAACTGTTTCATTTCTTTTTACCAACATGCAGTAAATTGACTTTACAAAACGTTTGTGGTGTCTACAAAAGTTCGTAATTTTACCCTAATGCAAACAAATAGTTTTGTTAACTAAAAACCACTACCAGTGAACATAGAGTAACAAAAGATGTTTTCCTTTGAGAAATGTTAAATACTTTGCTTTTCACAACGACTGAGCACAAGTTTCAAAGGGACGATAACTTTGTTTTGTCATTTTTTTATTGCTTAATCATGAAGACCAGATTGAGCATTTGAGTCACACAATTTTGTGTTGCACACTCCTACAACAAGAATGTGCTGTAAAATTATTTCTTTTTCCTACATTCAGCTCACTGCTTGCTTGTCCTACTGCTTATTCAGCTAACCATCTCAAAATGAAATGCAATCACATAGCAAGATTTCACTGCTGCTAGAATATTTGATACAGAAAACATACAAGCATGAGGAAATAATGCACCACTATTCTCATACATTACATTGGAGTCTTTGCTAACTAATACAGATAGGAAGCATTTTATTGCAGACCCAGAGCAAAAACAAAGGAAGACAAGGTATCCTGGGTAAAAGATACATTTCAGCATATAAAAAAATCACTCACACAGTATCTTTGCTGTTTCAAGTTCTACATTCTAATTTTCAAATATTCTTTCAATAAAATTTGCAGCAAGTCCGACCCAGTTAGTCCACCTAGTTTTTGCCTCTCCATAAAGTTAAAGTGATTACCAAAATTGTACTCTTCTGCACAATCTCACCAATATTGCAATTGCAAGGGGATTTGGGGGTTAAATAGAAATCAAAGCATGTGTTTCACTCTAAAACAGCAGCACAGTGTATATGGGACTTTGAAGGTAAATGAATGACAGTAACACGTGAATTCAGATATTTCTATTTTGGGGACCCTGCCATGGTCCAGATCTCTACCTATCAGTCTTTTCTTCTCCATGGCACTAGTCCTTTCTCTCCCTTCTCCTGAAGGTATTTCTGCTCCTGCTCCTTTCTACACAATTACCCATAGACATTAGAGTGAAAGTAGTACCCTGCCTGATGGCTTGTATCTGATGATTCCCTATCTTCGAGGCCATCTGGCTCTGCTCCTGGATTATCAGGTGACGTGAGTTAGTCATCTTGCACCTATGACATAATGAACCCATTATCTTTTACCCCTGTCATTTCTGAAGAGGTATTCTAGAAAATATGCTGCATAAAACAAGATATTTTTCACACTTTACATCATATAAGTAAATACATACAAACGTATATCATGCATTTCACTGCAGCATAGCTCGGACACTAAAGGACGTTTCTTCACTTAGAGAACACCAGGACATCTTCCAAGCTTCAGGCTTAGCTTGCAGAAGACTTTCCTTAAGCTCACTGCTGACAAACTGAAAACTGGAGATAAGAAATGTTTCTGTTTCACTGCACAGGCTTGTAGGACTGAAACCCTAAAATCACTGTGCATATAAAAGATGGAACAGCAGGCTACACTGAGAGGAATAAAAAGGGCAACTAACCTTAAAAATGTGGAATAAAAAGTCTCTCTCACATCAGAAATCTTCAGAAGGAAACACACATTCCAATCCTTTAAGGAGACAGCGCTCTCTAAAGACAGTGAGAAACACCCTAATCTCTTGCAGTGAGGAGGACAGACCTGAAGAGTATCTGTCAGATAGCTGCAACGTAAGAGGCCAGAATATGCAAGTGTATGTACTGGGGGGGAAGGAAGTGTTATACGCTTATTCGGTTCAGCCAAGCATAGGACGTGGTTCAGCCAAGCACACTCTATATATTTCCTCAAGATATTTTTCTCAGTATACAACTATCATGTAACTCAGTGGTTTCTACTGAGATACTACATTCTACTTAACACAGTGAGTTAAAACACTGGCAAATGCTTGACTCTTATTTGACTGTTTATTTTAAACTCCCTTTGCATGTTCTTCCATCAGTTAAAGCACGGTTTAAACATCTGACATATTCTGTCCATTTTTCACTTCATATGAACAAAAAGGCAATCTAGCTTTAGCATATTCAATACCAAGATATTTCAACTTCCTAAGCAGTTTTCTTTATACAAGTGCAAAAGCAACTTGCATTTGGGGAAGGGTGAATAAAGGGATAGGACAGAAAAACCCTTTCATTGAGTCCAACCTCTTCCACCTGTGAATCAATAAATACTATGAATGGGGAATAGCCATTCTGTCTTCCCTCAGCACCTCACACGTAAAAGAGACCAGGAAAAATCAGAGGGAAACAATGCATCTCAATTTGATGAGCAGAGGGTAACAGATTATGACGGGGAACTTTTGCCCATAGTATGCTAAGAAATCACTATCAGACTAAACAATAGCTGCCTGTATTCCAACACGCAGCCATCTATCCATATGTCTCTTATCCAACATTTTCTTGATGTCAGCACTATATATCCCTCCATTAGGGAACTACTGCCACAGTTCCCCTATCAGTAAATAAAACTGTGATCAGCAGATCTGAAATACAGCAAATACTTGAAAAGGTATCAGAGGTGTTGATATGTGAAATGGAGATGAATCCATTTCCCAGCAAAGCAGGAAAGAGCTCTATAGCCATAAACATGTCACCTCACATGCCGACATGACTATACCACATCTATTTAATACACAAAAACAGGCTAGAGAAAGCACTGCATACCCATACACAAACACGTTCCCATCTGCCCTGTACAGGCACAGGGCTTATGCACCTAAGACAAAAAACGCCAGTAGTATGTCAAACTGAATTATCATTACATAGAGAAGAAAAAAAGGCGGCAGCCCAATTAAAAAAATACCCGATAGCAACTCCAGACAACAGCCTAACTTTACATAAAGGTGCTATGCTATTTGCCCTGGGTGATACTGACTTTGGTCACACAGTCTACGGAGGATATTTCTAAAGCTAATGCTAACAAGGACTACTGTGCTTTCAGAGATGTTTTATTACTTCTCACACAAAATTTGGTGAACATTACGTTCTGAGGAATCACTAATATGAAATGTTAATTGAGGCTACAGATTTCTTCAAGTCATCCAAGTTAACTTCAGCCTGAGCTTCCTGCCACCAGTGTTGAAATGAATAGCTCTATGCAGCAGATGTGTCATACCCAGCATTCAGATGGCACCCCGTTTCCTTCTGAACTGTGTTCTCTCCTCCTCTAAGTAAATACTGGAATGATTACAAGTGAAACAGGGTGCGAGAGCAGAAAATGTGATACAGGCTACACACAATTAGCAGAGGAGCTGCTTTTGACACACTGCTGCAAAGAATTATGCAAAGAGTAATCCAAGGAATTAGGCAATGTGAAAGGGATGGGGTGTGCAATAACGGTGTGCAAGATTTTCATTCTGCAGTTTTAGTTCCCAATATTTCACGGCATATATCCTTGCAAGTCTCGCTAATAATCAACACTAATATCTGGGTTTGATATTGATATTGAAAATAGTGGCTGCAGTTCCCCTGGCTGCAGAAACTTGAAGTTTCTTTGTTCGTTTCTAGAAAACAGAATAACAGAAGTATGAAATCAAAAATTAAAAAATAGGAAGGGAGGAACAGTGACAGTCACCTCTGCTTCACCCGTTAACGAAGTATTTTTTTAAATAAACCCTAATAATGCAATCACCATACTTATGTTTTCCTGTGATCAGTATGCCCACAGACATGTTACCTTCTAAGTATGAACACCACAGTTGGGATTTTTTGGATTACAAGAGTACTTTGTCCAACAATCAAAAATATGATACTCTGGTCTCACAAAGACAGTTTACAGTACTACAGCTTCAGACATCCAGCTTTTTGGCAACTATAGCATTCAAACTAGTGTCCTTAACTTACAGACTGCCAATGGTATGAGCTCTACCTGGCTGTTTTGCAAATACTGGGTCAATGATGCTCTACACCAGAAGTGCATTCCCGTGATTGCTTGTGCTGGGTCCTACTCTGCTGTATCCACTACCAGGGTATCCAGACTCTGAGGAGTTGGAAATCGGGCTTTGCAGCATCCTCTTTATCATTCCAGCTAAAAATAATAGGACTGCTGGAAAATTGGGTTCAGGAATCAGCTCACAAGAGCCTGTTATTCCACACACTGACTGGAAATGAGATAGGTACTGCCTCAATATCTTTGCTGTACCGAATGAAGAGAAATACTGCGGACTTGTCGAGCTTCACCTGCCTTGCTGATGGCTGAGCAAGTGCAACTCTGATAGCTGCTACCCAGGATAGCGAATGAGACAATACACTGAAAAGGTGGCCCAGAATGAAAAGGCTGGATGAAAGCCATAGGACCTTACTTGGATGGACTAACTGCACACTCTAGTAACTGCCAGTGAAGATAGTAAAGCTGAAAGAGGCTTAGTGCAAGCATGCAGGAGATTTGTGACAGAAAGTTAGAACTCCATGTCAAGCTTTTCATGCAAACAATAAATATTACTTCTGCTCATAATCAGACTTTTCTCCAGCATCGTCTTTGAATGTTGAACCTTTTTCAATTAATTAAAAACTATGCACTGCAGAGTGCATATTTTATCAGCCCTCAGCTGCTTAAGTGTCTAGAAAAGACCAGGCAGTTTTTCTTTTTTCCAGGCAACCCAGAGCAAGTACTTGCAAGGGTCATATCTTTTTAATTATCTTTTCTCTCTTTGATTAATTATTCCGTCTGACAATAGCGTGTTTCTAATGCTATTCACCTGCCTTTGATGATTGACAACTTTTCTGTCTGATTCAAAGCAAACAGCTGCTGCCATGATTGCCTAGCAACCAGGATGTGATGGATGAGCCCCAAAGATGGATGGCTGCAATAAATCATGTCTCCAGCTATAAAACTGAAAAAAGGGATAAGAATAAAAGCGAACGAAAAACAAAACAAGGTTTCTTCCCATGAGTGCACTCAGCTCCTTACCAATTACACCTGAAATGGACTTTGTGTCTATTAATAGCAAAGTTTTCTAATCAGTAAGAATGCAATGATGCCATTTGTATCAAGGTGTGTTTACAATTGTTCCAGCAAATTGGCACTTGTACTTCAATTACCTACTGTGTTACACAAGTGCAGGGGTAGGAGATCAAAGTTTTACCTTCTACTGTTGAAGGCTTTATGGAAAATACTGTATTTTTTCAGGGTTTTCTCATGACGTTGGACTTGAATGAAGTGTATAAACTTGAATTTGTTTTACTTTTGGCAACTGAGTGTACCAAAAGCAAAGTGAACTGAATTTGTAGAAGCAGTAACAAACACTAGACTTCTGAAAAACTTATTTCTGTAAAACTCATATGAAGTCACCGATGGCTTTGTCAAACGTTTTAACCTAAATGCTTTATGTTGTTTATTAAATGTTGCTATAATTCCCTCTTGCTAAAAGGGCATCTTGCAATCAAAGGAAAAGTTCATGTGACAAGCAGTGTTTCAAAAATACCATCTACCTGTGCAAATTCAAGAGTGATTCAACAAAAAGCTATTCTCATCTAATTTTACCTACCATTCCTGTCAATCATTTGATTTTCATATGATGTGACAGGCAAGAAACATTCAATAGTTTGTCAGCTCCAGACAAGTTTAACCAGGCTGTGTATCGCACTTGCCCAGAGATGTCTGTGCACAAACACCCCACCACTTGAAGTTTTGGCAACCTACTGCTGAAGCTGTTCTAGAGCTGAAGTGTCTATCTCCTGACAGACACTGCCTGTGCTTCCAGGACAAGACCTAATTGCCTATAAAAAGCTGCTTCCTTAATTCTTCCAGCAGGTGGGGGTATCCTGGTTCCAGCCAAAGTGCTTCAAAAAGGGAAGGGATTGCCCTTGCTGTTTACATGGGCAGACTATCGACCTCCAGGAGCAGCCCGGACACCTGGGAGTGAAAAAAGGGATTCAAACATTCAAACACTGGGTGAAGAGGGTGGATGGAAAAGAAAAAGGTAAATGCTGAAATAATTATGTTCTAGAACTTTATTTTCTTTGCCAATCGTGGGACCAAAATGCAGCCTATTAGCGAAAGCAAACCGGATTCTGTGAATCTATTCACAAGCACATTTTTTAAGCACATTTTTATACTGGAACTGGCGATGTCTGACCATGTTACACTGGAGCACCTACAGCCCTGCTTGTATTTTGGTGTTACGTACAGCATGCATCTGTGTTCAGGCAGAAGACTGTCTGTATCCTCGCACAGGCCATAGCTTTGTCTACATTCTTCACAATTATTGAAATGCTCTCACTAAAAACTTAACTCTGTCTCTGCCTGTCCCTCTCTCTGTTATACAAACACACACACATACACACACAAGAAATCCAGCCCCTAAAACAATTGTAAGGCACTCCTGTAATGACTGGCTAGTATCTGGTAACAAACAATGAGAAAGCAAAGCCATCAATCACAACGTGCACGTCGAGGCCTCCATTCTGTCCCAGCTCATCCAACTCTCAAGTTACAGCTTTACACGGCAAGTCTAAATAATATTCAAAATGATAAATGGCACTATAAGCCTGATATCCATCATCAATCTTTTTTTAAGGAACATCCATCTTCGATAATGCACGTTTGAATCATGTGAAACCAAGAGCTCCCAGATTCATTTACACAACCCCCAGCAAGCTGGTGCTGCTTGAATGATACGTGTCAGCCAGCTTGTCCCAACTGCCAAACTTAAAAAAATAAAAAAAAAGGGGAAAAAAAGGAAATAAAAAGAGTGAGAAGGAAAACAGAAGGGGAAAATCTTCAGGGGGTTGAACAAGGCGACTTAGCAGATAATACTGAAGAACATAACCTCTTCAGTCACTCTGCCAGTCCCCCCCAGCACAGGCGCTCTCTGTCCCTCTCCCTGCAGCCAGGCTGTGCTAAGGGGAGCAGACAGCAGTGCGGGAAGGGGAGCTCCCCCCGCGCCCCCGCGCTGCCTGGCAGGGCCCGTGTGATAAATGACACATGTCATTCTGTCGGGAGGGAAGGGTGGGTCAGTGATGTATGGCTCTGCTGAAAAGGAAATCGACTGTTTGGCATGGTGCAGCTATTCTCCACCAGGATTTAGTTTCAGAACTCTAAAATGAAATCTCCGATGTTTCAAGTGCAGGGTTAGGGCAGGCCGACGTGCGGCCAA